>OZ008369.1:275357780-275961030 GCA_963931995.1 Phaonia tiefii | reverse complement strand
TGCTGAAACCACATGTCGTCCAAATCCATGCTGTCCAGTTGAGGCCACAAATACTGCGTTATCCGACTCCTGTAACGCATGTCGTTCACAGTCACTGCAATTTCGGGCTCATCCTCAAAAATGTAAAGCCCAATCACGTCGCGTGACCAAAATCCGCACCAGACAGTTGTTCGTTGTGGATGTATGTCTTTCTCATGGATTGCCTGAGGAATTTCTGAGCCCCAACTTCCAATAATTTTGTGAATTCACGAAGCCATTCAGATGGGAACTGAAAAATCTTTTCTCGGCTAAAAATTTTTTGAAGCTTGCTACCGTTCTCAGCAAAACTTTCCAAATTTTCGTACTAAGTTTTCACATATCTAACGCGTTGTTCTTACATAAAGCGCTCCATTTTTAATAATCTGAATAAACATACATATGTGACAGCTGTCAAATTTCAGAGTTGTCACTTGCACACAAAAACAATGGCAATAAATTTAAAAAGCGCGATCTTACTGAGACACCCTTTACATATAATTTTGTATACGTACAATATAAACGTGTTTTTTTATTTCCCGCTAACAAATTTTTCGACGACTTTGTATGGGGACCCGCTTAAAATCGCTTAATATCACTTAACTCCCCATACGAAGTGGTCGAAGAATTAGTTTAGCAGGGAATAAAAAAAGCCCTTATGCATGTATTATAATTCTTGGTTAAAGTTATGCTTTAGTTCAGAGTTTATTCTTTTAAAATAACAGAACCAGCCATACATTGTAGAAAAAATTTAATATATCGATAAAAAAAAATTATAAAAGAACAGCAGACTGTCCCTGCAGGCTGTGTCAGAGACACGGCCATTAAGTTTAACGTAGAATACGCCATCCGATAAGACAGAAAACATATATAACAATAAATGATAAATAACATAAGCAAATGAATTTATTTATTTGATAGTTATTTTTGATAATATACATAAGCAAAACGGAAAGGAGCGACATAATTACACTGAAAAAAAAATTGTAGGATGATGACGAAATATATTTATCATATGACAACGTTTTCTTTGACATGTTGTAAAACTAACACTGCAGAATACAAAAAAAATAACAAGGTTCTGACAACGGGTTCTGGTAGAGGGGGTAAACAAATTGCACGTAGAGGGGGTAAAAAATGCACGTATATCGGCATTTTGAGAATTTACATCTGTTTTTTTTTAAGGGGCGTGAAATGTCCCCCTTTTTGCACATTCTTCTGATGCATCCGCATTGGAAACCATATTATCCTTACATTTTAGGTACAGAATGTTTTCAGCAATTTTATGTACAAATATACGGGAAACTTTAACCCTCTACTGCCTCAATATATGGGTTATTTTTGTTCGTTTTGTGGAGAAGGGTAAAAAACAGCCCTAAAACAGGGGCGCAGCGGGTTAAAATGTACTACAAAAAAATTCCTCACAAAATTCCATTATAAGTTTTTCAACACACTAAAGCTGAAAACTGAACTTGAATGCCAAAAATAACTCAAAACTGAACATCCATTTAAGGGTTAATGTTGTGCTTATTCCGAGTCCATTTAAGGGTTAATGTTGTGCTTATTCCGAGTTGGCGCTAGAATGTCTCACAAAACTGCATTCGGGGGGGTTGGTGTGTATTGGAAAATCGTAATATTTCACGTAAACGTTTTCTACATAAAATTTCATTGTATATTAATAGCTGTAGAAAATTCGGACGTAAACTTTCAAAACGCCAAATTATTTTTCCGCCCTCTACTAGAATCCATTGTCAGAACCTTGTTATTTTCGAAAAAGTTTCGCTTTGTTCCACAGTGTAGTTGATACAAAAAAAGTTAAATTAATAAAAAAATTACAGCAGACAGTTGTCCGAGGCCTTCGGCCACGGACTGTCCCTGCAGGCTGTGTCAGAGACACGGCCATTAAGTTTAACGTAGAATACGCCATCCGATAAGACAGAAAACATATATAACAATAAATTCATTTGCATATATTATTTATCATTTATTGTTATATATGTTTTCTGTCTTATCGGATGGCGTATTCTACGTTAAACTTAATCGCCGTGTCTCTGACACAGCCTGCAGGGACAGTCCGTGGCCGAAGGCCTCGGACAACTGTCTGCTGTAATTTTTATATTTACCAACGGCATTTGATTCAAGTCCGTTTACAAAAAAAAATATTATGTTAAATTTTTTTAAACTTAATTTAATTTATGTATTTTAATTAATATTTTTATTGAAATAAGTTCTGCGAATGTTGAGAGGGCCGCCCTAATATTAAAAAAGGTTTACCTTATCGAGTCTTCGCATTAGCATTCGAGCGTTGTGTGAAAGCTTTACGCTTTACAATTCAAAATTAATATTACAACAGCTTTATTGAAGCTTTCGCAAAAAAGATTTATTAAGTTAGCATACTGTTTGTTTCACTTTTTACTAGATACATGTTGCCAAGCAACATTAGCTTGCTGTTCGTTTCACTTTTTACTAGATACATGTTCCTAAGCAATGTTGACCAACCAAAAACACTCAACCAAACACCACATATATGTTTGAGTGTATGTGTTTAAACAATTTTCATTTGAGAAATTAAAATACTAGAAATATATCAACCAATATGAAATGTATATCAAACGAAAGATAACATCTTCGTTTACCTACAAAAAAAATTTTAAAAAAATTCATCTAGCCATTTCCTCAAATTCAATGAAATAAAAATTACAACAATAAAAACCTGACATGACTTCTCATACCGTAAGGTAAGACGTATTCTACGTCAAAATTTTCCCAATATTTATAGAATACGATTTCATTCAAGTTGGTGCCGCGGCTGGCTTCGCATTAGCACATCCTGCCAGTCCAAATTTCCAGGACTTTGTGGACAGTTGCTGGTTGTATATCACGAATGTTTTACACGATATTAGCCATATGGGTATGGATCGCATTTGCATTGGATAGCATTGACATTTAATAGCACTCCACTAGCAAAAGTATAAAGAGGTCACATCGCAGCTCCGAGGCGGCCAATTGACATCGCCAAGACGGTTGGCAACACGAATACCGAACTTAGTGCATAAAACATCGATTATTTGATGAACTGTGTGTAATATGGTGCATCATCCTATTGAACCCAGAGGTTACCCAAGTTCATACCATCCATTTCAGCCCATATATAGGCCATTCGTAGTCATGGCACTGTAGCGCTCGCCGTTGACTGCATTTTCACTGAATTTAGCAGCATTTTCGAAAAATCGGCCAATGATGCCACTACTCTAAAATCCACCCTAACTATCACTCTTAGTGGATGCATTGGCTTCTCGACAAGGATGTGCGGGGTTGCCGATCTCCAGATGCGGGAATTTTGTCTGTTGACATACCTACCGAGGTGCTACTGGGTGTCTTCAGAAAATGTGATGTTTCGGCTATATTCGATGTCCGATTGGAGTGTGCAATATTTCCAGTCTTTGCAACATTTGCCAACTTTGTGCATGCGTAATGAGACTCATTTTGGTCCGCGAAAGAATGATACTGACTGATACATTTGCAAAATTTCCCAACTTTTTTGAATCTTAACGCGACTCATTTTGGTCCGTGGAGGAATGGTACTGATTCGTAGCCAATATTTCGTACAGGAAAAATCCATCTGTGTTAAAATATCATATGATCTAAAAAGATACCTGTATTTGGGCCACCCATTAGATGTGTGTCTATCGAATATGTTCGTTTAGACGTCTTCATATAGGAGGGTTTTCTTTTTCTTGTGTCTGTCTGTCAGCAGCGTTGTTGATATCTTAATGAAATCATTACTGTGCGTCTTGTACAGTGAGTGCTTTAATTGTGTTTGAAGTGCCATAGATTTAACACTATCACCAATTTATGGGCAAAGTGTAGATATAGTATAAGTAGATGCTCTTGATGTTGTCGTCATGACTATGCAATGGGACGTTCTTTGGAATATGTTGCTTTAGAAGTCTTCATACATGAGGGTTTTCTTTTTCTTGTGTCTGTCTGTCGGCATCGTTGTTGATGCCTTAATGAAATCATTACTGTGCGTCTTGTACAGTGAGTGATTTACGTGTGGTTGAAGGACAAAGATTCGATACTAACACCAATTTATAGGCAAAGTGTAGATATAAAATAATTATAAGCTCTTGATGTTGTCGGCATGAATATGCAATGGGACGTTCTTTGGAGTATGTTGGTTCAGACGTCTTCATATATGAGGCTTTTTTTTCTTGTGTCTGGCTGTCGGCAGCGTTGCTGATGTCTCAATGAAATCATTGCCGTTCGTCTTGTACAGTGAGTGCTTTAAGTGTGTTTGAAGTGACATAGATTTAACACTATCACCAATTTATAGACAAAGTGCAGATATAGTATAATTAGATGCTCTTGATGTTGTCGTCATGAATATGCAGTGGGACAGTCTTTGGAATATGTTGGTTTAGTCGTCTTCATACATGAGGGTGTTTTTTTCTTATGTCTGTCTGTCGGCAGCGTTATTGATATCTTAATGAAATCATTACTGTGCGTCGTGTACAGTGAGCGCTTCAAGTGTGGTTGAAGGACATAGATTTGACACTATTAATAATTTATAGGCAAAGTGTAGATATGGAATAATTAAATGCTCTTGATGTTGTCGGCATGAAAATGCAATGGGACGATCTTTGGATGACGTGCCTACAGAAGTATTCAAGTGCCTGGGGTTTGGGTGATTTTTAAATTCCTTATATTAACTTCACCTGTCTGTATGCATGCATGCCGAAAAAACGTTGGATTGATTTTTAACCCTTTTCTCATGATCCAATCGAGCAAACTAATGGCGATGACAAAAATGAACTATCAAAATATGGGAGGGATTGGACAAAGAGGCGTGGTCATATTTAAAGAATTTATAGTCAAAACTAAGTTTTTTACTGGTTGGTTTTTTTGCTACTCTGTTTTTTAATGTAAAGTTTTTGTCAGTTTACACGTGATGCGTGACATGTGTCAAAGTCAAAAATGTTTAGTTTGCCTTTCCATTTCATCATGAATAGATTTGCAAGCGAACAACGCTTGCAAATTACTGAGTTTTATTATCAAAATTCGTACTCTGTGAAAAATGTGTTTCGCAAGTTACGTTCATTTTATCATCGTAATAATCGACATTACGAGCAGGCTATTCAAGCCATTGTGACAAAATTTCGCACAGGTTCCACTCTATTAGACATCGATCTAGCAACCAGTAAACGTAGAGTGCGCAACGATGAGAGTATTGATGCTGTATCCACCAGTGATAATGAAGATCCCGATATGTTGATCCTTTAATAAGCTTTTTTCTTGGCCAGTTACTCGATAGTGTTGCCATCACTAAGCGTTGAATCGAACCCACATTCTCATGAACAAGAGCCACACTAGCAATTTCACCACCGGCGACAAAAGTGTTACTACTTCTATTTCTGTTTTTAACGTAAACTAAATTTATCATTGAACACGTAAACATTTCCATTATTTTAATGAAATTTTTAATAAAGTCAATGAAGAAACTGGTATTTAAAACAAGAACTACAGTTTATGCACTTATTATTTGCAGTGTATTTATGTCCTTTTTTAAGGCAGAGAAGAGTAGCATTCGGCATTCTTTTGTTCGAGGATTTGTTGTTATTTCATTCATATTATTGTTGTTAACTTTTCTATGACAAAAATTGGGTTAAAGTTGTTGCCATGCTTCGCTTAATACACTCAATTAAATTTTCCATTTCTGTTTTTGTTGTTGCGCTGAAACTAAACTGAAATGAAATTTGTTAATTGTAAACGAAAGTCGACACACTTGAGGCCATGGCAAATCACCGAAACAAAGCCAACATTTGTGGGCATTTTATTTCTCTGGTACTCGTCGTATTTGCTCGATTGTTGCAATTTTCCTGTAGAATTTGTGTTGTCGTTTTTGTTTTCTGTGGAACAAACTAATGCATATTTGCAACATTGTTGCTCTTTGTTTGATTTGAAAATTAAATAAAAACTTTAATTAGGTTGATAACAAAACAATAGGAAAAATTGTTGAAAATGCTTTGACATATTATTTGCTTTTCACGTTGTTGTTAAAGGATTTTGAACGAGTCAAAAATTTAAAGGATTTTGTATAGTTTCGAATTGTATAATTTCTGTTGTATTTTGTTAATTTTGATAATCAAATTAAAACTTTGCAATTTCAAAATAGAAAAAAAATGGAAAATGGATTATAAAAAGAGAGTAGTAGGCAGGGCTGTGGAATCTGATAAAAATTTGACTCCGCTCCGACTCCTACTCCAGCAATTTGAAAATCAACGACTCCGCTCCGACTCCAGAATTTGAAAATTACACTACTCCGGCTACAATATTAAATTAATCCGTTTTCTAAGGCATCATTTTTATTAAAAACAAAGTAATTTGAACTGCATGTAATAAAACAGAGAGTAGTAGGCGGGGGTGTGGAGTCTGACCAAAATTGGATGACTCCGACTCCAACAATTTTAAAATCAATGACTGCGCTCCGAATCTGACTCCAGCATTTGGAAAATACACGACTCCACTCCGACTACAATATTAAATTAAACCGTTTTCTGAGGCATCATTTTCATAAACAACGAAGTAATTTGAACTGCGTGTAATAAAACGGAGAGTAGTAGGCGGAGGTGTGGAGTCTGACCAAAATTGGATGACTCCGACTCCAACAATTTTAAAATCAATGACTGCGCTCCGACTCTGACTCCAGCATTTTGAAATTACACGACTCCACTTCGACTATAATATTAAATTAATCCGTTTTCTAAGGTATCATTTTCATTACCAACGAAGTAATTTGAACTGCATGTAATAAAATGGAGAGTAGTAGGCGGAGGTGTGGAGTCTGGCTCAAATTTGATGAATCCGACTCCAACAATTTTAAAATCAATGACTGCGCTCCGACTCTGACTCCAGCATTTTGAAAATACACGACCCCACTCCGACTATAATATTAAATTAATCCGTTTTCTAAGGTATCATTTTCATTAACAACGGAGTAATTTGAACTGCATGGAATGAAACAGAGAGTAGAAGGCAGGGTTGTGGAGTCTGGCCAAAATTGGATGACTCCGAATCCAGCAATTTGAAAATCAACGACTGCGATCCGACTCCGACGCCAGCATTTGGAAAATACACGACTCCACTCCGACTACAATATTAAATTAAACCGTTTTCTGAGGCATCATTTTCATAAACAACGAAGTAATTTTGAACTGCATGTAATAAAACGGAGAGTAGTAGGCGGAGGTGTGGAGTCTGACCAAAATTGGATGACTCCGACTCCAACAATTTTAAAATCAATGACTGCTCTCCGACTCTGACTACAGCATTTTAAAATACACGACTCCACTCGGACTATAATACTAAATTAATCCGTTTTCTAAGGCATCATTTTTATTAAAAACAAAGTAATTTGAACTGCATGTAATAAAACAGAGAGTAGTAGGCGGGGGTGTGGAGTCTGACCAAAATTGGATGACTCCGAATCCAGCAATTTGAAAATCTACGACCGCGATCCGACTCCGACTCCAGCATTTGGAAAATACACGACTCCACTCCGACTACAATATTAAATTAAACCGTTTTCTAAGGCATCATTTTTATTAAAAACAAAGTAATTTGAACTGCATGTAATAAAACAGAGAGTAGTAGGCGGGGGTGTGGAGTCTGACCAAAATTATACCAAAATCTGACCAATTTGAATATCAATGACTCCGCTCCGACTACAGCATTTTGAAAATACACGACTCCACTCCGACTACAATACGAAATAAAATCGGTTTCTAAGGAATCATTTTCATTAACAACGAAGTAATTTTGTCATTCATGTTATTGTTGGCAGCATAGAGGGTAGCTATTTATATTTCGGTTGCTGGCAATACTAGTGTTGCCCGATGCAAACTGAAATTTCCATTGGAATGGTTGACATTTTTAGCATAGACAGACAAAGAATGTTTTCACCACTATTTGTTGTATTTACAGTGTGTTGAAAAATTCATCTCGCTCTAAAAATGGAATTAACCCGCGAAAATTTCCGCGCCATCATTTTGTACGATTTTCGGCGTGGATTATCGAGACAAGAGAAATATGACATACCGTGAAATTGAGGCATCCTTGGCCATTAGTATGACAAGCATCAATAAGATATTGCATGTTCAGTTGGGCGTGAAAAAGATTTGATCTCGTTGGATCCCACTAAATTGGACGAATGCTCAAAAAATGAGCTCGGGTCGATTGGAGCAAAGAAATGTTGAAAAAATACAACCGCGGCAGCTCAAATACAGTTTATACACTTCACAGATGACGAATCATGGATCTATGCATATCAGAGTTCGTATGTAACCCCCCACCTCTTGTGTAACCCATACACATCGCCGTGGGGAATGTGTAATAAACGTTTACACATCACCCACAGTGGCAAATAGTGGGTAGCTACCCACGAAAATGGGGAATGACCCATCTCGATTACCCATTACCCACAGGGTAATAGGGAAAATAATGACTAGCTATCCAGGACAATGAGGAATTACCCATCGTTAGCCTGAGGGTAATGGAGAAAATATTGGGTAGCTACCCACGAATATGGGGGAATTATCCATCTCGATTACCCATTACCTACAGGGTAATGGGGAAGATAATGGCTAGCTATCCACGATTGCCCATTACCCTCAGGGTAATGCAGAAAGTATTGGGTAGCTACCCACGACGATGGGGAATTTCTAATTACGATTACACATTACCCTCAGGGTAATGGGGAAAGTAACCACAGCGACGGGTATTGGGTTACCGAGGGAATTACGATGGGTAATGGGTTACCCATCCCCATTTTGGATGGAAAATATGAACAAATTAGAAAAAAAAAATTATATCTCGGAAAGAATTTTTTATAAAAATCGTCAAAAAAAGAAAATCGCTAAAATAAGAAAGTGGCTATAATTCGGAAGCGGTGCGTCCAGTCGAAAAAATAATACAATTTTTACCTCTACAGGGCATACAAATATTTTAACAGCAAAATCAGATCTGCACCAAAATTTCACCAACGGTAAACGCTTTTGCGCTGAGTTGAAAAATAAGTTATTTTTTTCGCGCTAGGTCCAACTTCGTGATATATAGGCATTTAAAGCTTGAGTATATAATCGGTCATATCTCAGGTATTTATCGTCGGATCTGCTTGAAATATGTATCATTACAAAGTCCTTGTGAAACTCTATAACTCTGTATATAAATATATTTCTGTTTATTAACCCAATTAGGGCTCATTTAAAAAATGTTTTTTAACCTCACTTTTTTGGTTTAATCAACTTGTTGTTCTTGTCTTTTGGTGTTGTTGTCTTTTGTCGTTGTTGTTGTTGTTTTTTATTTCTGTTGTCCTTTGTTGTAGTTTTCACATACCAAAATAAAAAAATATTTTTTCTGATTTTGTCCCACATCGACTTAAGGTAAAGAGGCAATTCGAACCCCCCTCCCTGACCCCGGCCCGACGGCCTGGCGACTATTTAGAATATAAATTTAACGATTTATGAAATTTATTGCATTAGGATCGGATAATAAATGGCAGAGTTATGCGCGATTATACATTCAAGCTTTGGAGACCTATATGTCGGAAAATATGGACTTCCGCAAACTTTTTTTTTTTAAATCCGCATTTAATGCTGTGTCAGGCAAATACAAAACGAAAGAAATCCAATTTTACTACACAAAGAAATTTGCTTCCTCCACAGGAGGCTTTAATCAATGGATGTCTTCAAGTGGCATTGCTTTCTTTTAAAAATCGCTAAAACTAAAATTTTTCAAATAAAAAATTTGCTTTTTATTTTAGCGATTTTCTTATTTTGACGATTTTTCAGAAAAAAAACAACCTTCCATACGAAGTGGACCAGTTTATGAAACGCCTTTAGTAACCCGGAAAATTTGGTTATTTTTTCGATTTTCGTTTTCAATACTTAGCGATTTTTTATTTGAAAAATTTTAGTTTTAGCGATTTTTTTGAAAAAAAGTGTTTCCATATTGAAGACATCCATAGGTTATAACCTGAAACAGAGGAAAAAATTTAATTATTTTGCCGATTGGATGCACCGTTTCCTAGTTATAGCCACTTTTTACCGATTTTCTTCTTTGGCGATTTTTGGAAAAAAAAAATTCTTCCATACGAATTGGACCACTTTATGAAAATCCATTAGAAACCATCAAAGATTGTTAATTTTTCAGAATGGAGGCTCCGTTTCCGAGATATAGAAACTTTTCCTAATTTTTTCATATTTTCGATCAAATATGGGATGGGTTACCCTGGGTAATCTATTTCCCATCGCTGTTGAATGGGTTACCATTTCCCATCGCTGTTGGTAACTACCCATTATTTCCCCCTTACCCTGAGGGATATGTGTAATAGTAATGGGTAATTCCCCATCGTCGTGGGTAACTACCCACTATTTTCCTCATTACCCAAAGGGTAATGAGTAATCGAAATGCCCCGAGTGCGGGCATTCATTCTCTTCAACTAAAATCTTACGAGCCGAAGGCGTTTTATTATAACATTCGTACTGGTGTGGAGTTGCTGTTATATAAGCACGTAATCCCCCTGAATGGGTTTCCGTCAATAAAAGTTAAATTCATTCGGATAAAAAGTGTTCCCAAATTCAATTAGAAAATTTTCGTAATCTTAGTGTTGGAGGTGGCCACGTGTAATATTTCATTACGAATTGAGGCAGTGTTTTATTGAAGAAAACTTCATCACTTTTTATTCTCTTCGTAAGGTTTTCACTTGAATTGCATGTAAGGTGAAACTAGGGACATACTTTTTTGAGTAAACCCTTATGTTTAGAAATTTATCTAGTAGTAAACAGGAAACTAAAATGTGTTGCTGGTGGAAGATGTTGCATTCTTCTTAGAAATTTGACAACCCACTGTTTGCAGCTTGTTAATTTTAAGTCTCCATGTGAAACCTTCAAATTACAGTGGAACACAAAACAGGGGTGCAAGATGGTGCCGTTCTTTTACCTATAAAATAATTTTGGAGTATATATTTCAATTCACCAAAGTGTCATTAACAACTTCTCAGACATCATTAACGCCACAAAATGCATTGAGTAATTGGGTGCCCAGTCGTCCAGCCAACGTTAAACAAATTTAAAAGGATTCTTTCCTTTTTTTTAATTTTGTGAAAAGGCCACACGTTTTCCAATTCGTCTTGGATTTAATTAAACAATATTTTGCAAAGAAAACTTTACTCGATCCTCTCTCTAATCAAAAAGAAACCCTTACAAAAAAAAGAAAAAATAAACGCAGAATAAAGAATTATAATGAAATTGAAACTTTTTAATTTAAATCGAATAGAACTCAATTTAAACAAAAACCAAATGATGAGATTCCATTAAGTCCATGGAAACACTTGATTAACCCCAATCCCTAGGTTTTGTAAGGTCTCCAGATTCATTTATAAATTGAACAGAAATGAAATGAAAATGAAATTTATTTAAATTGCATTACAAAAATAAAACAAAAAATAAAAACATGAATCGATTCAATATGAAAATCATAGCACCATAAATAAATATTTTAAAATAGCTGGGAAAAAAACCGAGCAAACGAAATGAAATTTATGATAAATTGATGGAATTCACTAGGACCAAGGAAAAAAAACCCCACAGCTGGAAGACCTCAACCACCCCCCAAACACCGCATCCAATCAACGAAACAATATTAAGGCGAAAACGGGTTAAAATGCAACAAATGGACTTTTGTTTTCTCTGTTCGGCCGGGATTCTATGATTTTTGTTTCTTCTTCTTGTTTGTCCAAGGGTCAATCAACATTTGGATTGAAAATGTAACAAAATAAAGTTGGTTGATATGAAAATAAAAAAGAAAAAAAACTTTAAAAGAGGATTTTTAAAAAGGCTTTCTAAGGATGATGGCAGGAGGAACGAGGACAAGGGGATGATGGCCGGAGTTGAGGATGATAATGAAAACAATGAAGAAGTGTTGCCTTGCCGGCAAAGTAAGAAACTAAGCCTTAAAATCAAATATTTAAAATGAATGAAACAAAATGAAGTATACAATAAATGAATATACAAAACAAATAATCAGAAATGTCAAATGGAACGGGAGAACCGCATGGAAAGGACATTTAAGATGTGGCAAAAACGAATCACAGGGAACACTACAAAGATCGAAAATTGTAAAACCTTCAAAATCAACCTTCAAATAACCAACCTCCAAATAAAGGAGCTTCTGACACTTCAACACTCAACAACAGCTTCTGACATTTCACTGTTGTGGAGAAAACGCGTTAGTGAGCAACTGAATCCTACAGAAGGAAGAATGAGGACAGTAAATTCTACCGAAAAGTACAAAATCGAACCAACAGCCATGGATCAATGCTCCGTTTTGTAGAGATAAGAACGGGAATCTAGTCGCAGATGTGCAGAGTATGTTTACGCTGAAAAATCTGTTATTTTTTGTTGTTTGAATGCAAATATAAAGTGTGTCGTATATATAATATACTTGTGTCCAAACACATTGTGTTTGCTATTCAATATTCCATGTTTGAGACACAATGATTAATATGTTATAATACATGTGTTGGCGACCCACATATGTTTATATTTGTGATACAAATACAGCTGTGTTTGTTGCACTGCCTATGCTCTCTCGAGGGTAAGAGAATAAAATATAGAGAGAGAGAGTCTCTCTTGTAAGTGTATATCTGGTTTGTGATATTACTTTGGTTTTTGTGTATGTGTTTCGTATATATACTAATGTGTGCTACCAAAGTGAGAAACGATTTTGAGGAACAAAACTGGAAAGGGCAACAACGTGAAGCCCTTTGTCTGTCCGAGCCTTTACTGAGGAAATCGGAACGGCTGTTCAAAAAAAAAACACAGGTAATTAATCCACGCTTGGCTTGCATGAACTTGATTTGTATATAAATATCTTGTTTGTGTACCAACGCATAGTGATAACCAACGCATAGCTGAAACCTTCTGAAAACAAAAACGCGAGAGACAACAAAGAAAGGAGAAGCAAAAGAGCTGCATATTCTCATTTCATGAAAATCTATTAATTTTTTGTATTAATTATATACAAATGTGGATTAATATTGTTAAAATTAATTATAATAAATAATACATATATATTGAAATCAAAGAATAATTCGTTTCTAAAGATTAATATGTTTGGTAGGAAATACGCATACGTTTCCACGTAAGTATTTGCAGGTTTGGGGGGAAACACGCGAATGCTTCCACGGAAGTATATGGATGTTTGGGATGAAGAACGCATATGTTTCTACGTAAAAGCATACATGTTTGTCAGTAAACAATGTACTGTTTGCATTTAAATACAAGTAAGTTTGGGACTTGCAAACATATGAATGTATGAAGTGTGTTCCAAACATATGCATGGTTCTTGCAGAATATGTTTGGGAAAATATGTTAGAGAGACCGTTATTTTTCAGCGTGTTGGGAATTGGGAGATATCACTTTTCTGTTTTGCTTGTACATATAATAATATAATTGAGGCTGTTGACTTTAATATAATTAAGGATGTTGATCAAAAACAAGATGATGGCGTCAACCGTCCGCTTCCAAGCCAAAGCGAAGTTAGAACAGCAATTTCCCGACTTAAGAAAAACAAAGCCATTGGTGCTGATAAACTACCGGCTGGTATATTTAAGGCTGGCGGCTATGAGTTACAAAGGTGCATGCATCGGCTCTCGTGCAAAATCTGGCTAGACGAATGCATGCCCGATGATTGGAGTCTTAGCATACTGTGTCTTGTTTTCAAAAAAGTCGACCCAAGTATATATACGAACTATCGTGTATTAAGACTTCTATGCACCGCACTCACAGTCCTTTCCAGCGTAATGAGTGAAAAACTAAAGCCATTTGTTTTTTTAGGCCTAGGAACTTAACTACACTCTGAATTTTTTTAAGGGAAACACTGTACCAAGTTATGTCGATGCTTGGTATTGTTGCTAAGCTGACACGCCTTTGAAGAATGATACTGACCGACACGAAATTCTCAGTAAGGATTGGTAAAGATCTCACATCTTTATACATTTTATTTCTCTATCGTATGTCACGTTTTCGTTTTCAGCAGTTTTCAAAAAACAAATCCCCATGTGAATTACAACTAGATATATTATAATCTATTAAATATTGTGTCCGAAACATGTTATATTGGATAACAACCACAATGTGTTTGAACACAAGTATACTATATTTGCGTCAAGCTACAAACATATTATGTTTGCCTCTAAGCAACAAAAAAAGACAAATTTTTCAGCAGGCAGCAAAAGTCACATGCTGCTCGCGTATGCTGATGTTTTAGGCATCGTTGGGCGAAATCTTCGAGAATTTACTGAAGTGTATTCGAGAATTGAGAAGGAATCAGCAAAAGTGGGTTTGGCGGTAAACAAGGACAAGATACAATTAATGGTGCCGACCAGCAGAACGTTAACCCATTTTTGTAAGGGCGAACGTTGATAACCGATAAAATTTCGAGGATGTGGACGAATTCATTTAATTTAGATCTGCTGTGAACAGAAGCAATACTATCAGTGTTGAAATCAAACGGAGTATTGCGCTTCCAAACAGGTACTACTACGGGCTAAGCAAGCACTTTGGGGATGAGGACCTCTCCCGAGAAACGAAAATCCAACTTTGTCAAACCTTGTTTAGACCTTCTCTCGAGAAACAAAGATCCGTCTTTATCAGACTCGCATACGTCCTGTCTTGCTTTATGATGCAGAATCCTGGGTCATATCTCATGCTGATGCAATGAATTTTAATGAGTTTGACAATTATTTAAAGAACCTACCAAACGCTCGAGTATTTTAATTTTGAATGAAATTTTGTGACTGAAGAACATGAATTAGGTTTTTAAATATGATTTTAATATATATTTCAAATATGATTTATAAATGACGTTTACAAACATTTTGTTTATTAAAATTTTAAAATAATTTTATGACTTGAATAGGAATCAACTAAGCCTTTTCAACGTTTTGTTTTTAAATTTCAAAATTTAGGTTGTTTTCTAAATGCATTTTTAAACTCAATAAGATTATCATAGCTGATACCTGAATCTCATTAAAATTCTCATTAAAATTTGACAATGATTTTTGAATTTTAAAAAAAACTTTAATGCGAATTTGAATGAAAGTTTTAAATTTTAGTTTAAACACGCATTCAAAATAGGAATATAATTTAAATTTCAATTGAAAATTAAAATGTAATTGTCAAATTTAAATAGAGTTATAAAATTTTGAGATTTAAATACGAATAACTATATGAACTGACTGTTAAACAAATGTTTTGAAAGTAACTTAATTTAAAAGGAAAAAAACTGAAAACACCAGTTTCACCGGTTGTTGACAAAATTGAAAACTGAAAACCGGCTTTATAAAAAACAGATTTTTTGTACAAACCGAAAATCGGATTTTAAAAGTATCGGTTTTTGGGATACTCTAAGTGCAACCTAAAAACTCCCACTAAAATTAACTAAATCGGACATCAGAAAAATGTTGCCGAACTTGTCGAACTTGAAATTTTCTATTTCAAATTTCGAAATGACATTGAAAGTGTTTCGGAATTTTTTCCAAATAAATGTAACAGCTATACTTATTTCAAACTTAGACCCCTTTCACACTCGGCAAGTTACTTGCGCTAGTCTCTTGCCCAAGTCTTGGTTTGTTGATGACAGTGGTAAGGTCGGGATAGGGGAATACATTTTGAGTACAGACTTGCTTGTACTCGGAAAGTTGAAAAATTGACTTGCGCAAGTAACTTGCCTAGTGTGAAATGGGTCTTACTAAGAGTTCATAAACAACTTATGTGGGAAATTCAGAAAATGTTACAAATTTCCCAACAAACCTATAACACCTTCCAAAGCCTTTTCTCAAACTCTTCCTAACACTTCAAATAAAATAACAACATCAAACAAAAAAGGTTTATCCCACATAATGAAGCAGTTGTACGTACTTTTTTCTCCTGATAAATAATAAAATAAAAATACAATCCCTTCACTAAAGTAGATGGATGGGGTTAGCAAACTAAAAACAAAAGCCAGGCGAAAAAAAACTCTTTAGATATCCTTTTTGTATTTTATAGTTACAACAGTATGAGGCAAAACACACACACACACAGGTTTGACCTCTCCTACAACCCAGCAGGCAAAACACCCATTTTAAAAAGGATAACAAGAAAAAAGGCTTTAAAAGTCCTTTAGTAGTAAGCCTATTCTACTTCAGGTTAAATCCATTTGGCAACTTTAACAAAAGGCAATAAGAGCAACAGTGAACAAAAAAAAAAACAGCAACAAAACAGAGATATCGGCTATAATCAGCTAACAACAGAAAAAGGTCAACTTTATAGTATTTGGAGGGGTAAAACGTAACATACAAACTTAAAAACCTTTAAGTCCTTAATAAGTGAGCAGCAGCAATCAGAGAGCAGACAAACAGGCCGACAGACAGTCAAACAATTCTTTATTGCTTACTACAAAGGCAAGAAACTTTTAGGAGTCCTTTTGAAACATTTCCATCAAATTGTGACGATTTTTTATCGTTTCTCCAGGAAATCGTTAAATTTATAAATTATAAGATCGCTTTATTTTCGATGGACTTGGTGATACGTTGTTATGAGCAACTGCAGCTAAGATCGAGTGACCTACATATTATTTTAATTTCTTTGAGATATATGACAATTAGTATATAGTTGGTTAGATACAGACTTAAATGGGATTAATACCGGGCTCCCATCCCCAGATCTCTTTGGTAGAATCTTAGGTAGAATTTTAGGGATTCGTTATTCCTTCCGTATGTCTCAATTTTCTCACAGTCTCCCTTTCTGCATTGGCTTTTGTTATGCCTCAAGAGACGATTTACCTCAATTCTTTTTCTCCTTATACTGCTCAGTCGCAGCTACAATTGACGCGTTACAATTTACTGAAGTGGTGACGCGTCATAACGCCCACACCTAAAATGGGCATAAAGCCCATGGGCGTTATGTCGCACCTAAAATGGATATAAAGCTTTGTGTCACACCGGTCATGGACTTTATGTCCATCTTAGGTGAGACATAACGTCCACGGACTTTATGGCCTTTTACGGAGTTTCGCCGCAAGGCCTGGCAGTAGTGAAACCAGCGGGCTTTATGTCACACCGGTCATGGGCTTTAGGTCCATTTTAGGTGCGACGCCCATGGGCTTTATGTCCATTTTAGGTGTGACATAACGCCCATGGGCGTTATGTCCATGGGCGTTATGACGCGTCACCGACCGAAGCATTCCATACGAGCAGCGTCTTTTCATCAATTGCTATGCAGCCCTCTTCATCGTACCATGGTTTGTTGCGGAGCGGCTTTTCAATACCAACCACGGTTGTTTTTATAGAGTCGGAAATGGGTTCCACTGCGCTTCAGGATCGCCATCGGGAGACGGTGGGTTATATGCCAAATGTTGCGGCGGCTTCTTTAAGTAGGCTATGGCCACCTCCTGCAATTGCAGTTTCCTGATGTATAGCTTTATTGGGAACTTGAAGTGATCGCAGTCTCCGCCACTGAGCTTTGGTGCAAAATATGGACTTTTAACTTTATAACGCGCATTTGGCGGACGATACCATTATTGATTTTAACTGCATAAATATTTTTATCCAGATCTTGACGAGATCGCACTTTGTGTCAACGTTGTTTGATAACTAATTTAAATTTCCACTACATTGATTTTGAGTTTATGAAAAAATCTTGAGAGTTTTGGTGCAGTTGGTGTTATTTTACTTCACTTCTGTTCTTTTTGCTATTATAATCACGAAGATCTTGAAGAGATCGCCTTTTGAAGCACAGTCATTTCGTAGATATTCGGTTACTATGCTCGTACTTTTTCAGACAGCAGTAATGATATGTGCGGATTTAAATTAAAATATATTTGTTATTTTTTTAACAGGAACTTGAAGAGATCGTGGTCTGAGTATCAGTGGTTTGCTTTAAAATCAGCAGATAGGAGTGGAGTTTATTTTAAATTTATTCTACTCTTATGTGAAATTCAATGAAGGTGGTACAATTTATCGTCACTTCAGTGATTTCCTTGATCTCTTGAAGAGATCGATCGCATTGTGAGCCCTTAGTTTTTTTTACAAAATTAAAAGTAACATTCTGTGCTTTCTCTGCTGAACTGCCCGCCAACATTCAGCCACTGTCAGGTGTATACAGCATAACACATTTCATACTCTCCATAAATTTCGAATTTATATGATTCCTCGCATTATACTGGTTGTGGTGGTCGGATGAGTGCATTGGAATTGGAATTCATCACGGTACATTTGTGCAAAAGTAACAACTTTGTTTTTATTACACACATACACACACACACACTCGCTCTCGTTGGCATCGGTGGCCACAACTCAACCATACATACATTCCGTCCTTGGTTTCCAGCGTATGTGTAACCAAAGTCAGCAAGGATTTTGTTACCACAAACCATTTACTTCTTCATAATTTTAAACTAAAAGAGCAACTCGATGCTGTTATTTCACATGTTTCAACAGATTTGTCACAAAGGAGTTAAAAATTAAAATGTTTTCTTGTTTTCGTTTACACTTTTTATGTTTGCGATTGTAAATTGTCCTTGGAGTAGTGTAACAACATACATGGCCTTTGGCGGTGTTGCCTCGTCATCATGATGTGGGGGAGGGTGATGATTTGTGTTACACTTTGTGCAGGACAAAGATGATGAGGTTGTTTTTGCTCGTACTTGAGATGCGGTGAATACTATCATGCCGATTGTTTGGGGGAATTCAAATGGAGTAGTATAATCAATGAACAGGGGTTTTGCAGGAGCTCCAAGGAGAGGAAAAGCCTACTTTATTTTGGGTCCATTATTGAAGTCCAAAAATACATAACAATGGGTTTTTAGGTATTGGCGAAAATTTGTTCTATACGGCAAGATTAGGGTCACAACAATAATACGCAGTCGGAAAAAGTGATACACGGAAAGAGTCCTTCATATACGTAAAAAGTCCTAAATTTCACAAAGTGTTTTCTCCTATCTGTATTTTGCCCACCGTTTTCTGTTCAAAAAGATTCTTGTCGATACCCTTTTCAGTACGAAAGAGCCTTTCTCTATCGATTCTTTTATTTCTACATAACGACTCTTTTCTATTCAAAGAGTCTTTTATCGAGAGTTTTGTCACTACAAAAAGAGCTTTTTCGAGACAGTTTTATATACAGGGTGGCCCCAGAAAACACTCGCCCGATGTTGTTTTGTTGAATATTTAAAGTCTTGGCACCTAAGATTTTTTATATTAAATTTTCATGATGATATCGGTCAACTGGGTGATTGATAACCATTTGGACACTTTTTGCCTAATTTTGAATAGTTCTTGCAAGAACTTGGGGTGATAGACTCTCGCACTCTTGTCGGGTGCTGTCTTTGAGAACATCCAGAATCTGTGTAAATCTGTATCTCTTTATAATCTGTATAAATAGACCAGTGAGATCAAAAAACCTATATAAACCAGTCTGGAGCGTCCCAAACTGTCGTTCTTGCCGACTACTACAAGCCGCCAAAACACGACATTAGCCGACCCGGAAACGCACTTTTCACAATGCCGTTGTCACGCGAGCTGAACCATCCCATAGGTATCACATATCCTCCAGTCCAAATTTATCAATTTGTACGAAGTTGCTTGGTCTACACGCGTATTATATCCAGCTGGAGTACGAGACCAACATATGCGTCGTTCTTTCCCCTATTGGGCTATAGAGCAAAATTGTGTTCAGCGATGACGATAATTTTTGGCTTAGTGAACAAAATTGCTGCATATGGAGGACCCACTTCTTCTTCGGAATGAGTGTGTCCTGTGTCGTTGGGAGGAGACTCAACAAGATCCTTGGTCAATCGCGAGCTTTCGAGACTCTCCTCTATATGAAAAGAGTCGTGTCGAGGCAATATTGTAGGTGGAACGAGTGTCAAGACCTAGAAGAGTCTTGTCGAGACTCGCAAGAATTTTGTCGAGATTGGCAACAGTTTTGTCCAGACTCGAAAGGGTCTTGTCGAAACTCGCAAGAGTTTTGTCGAGACTCGCATGAGTTTTGTCGAGACTCGCAAGAGTCTTGTGGAGACTCCCGAAGAGTCTTATCGAGGCTCCCAAAGAGTCTTATCGAGGCTCGCAAAAGATTTGTCGAGACTCGCAAGAGTTTTATCGACACTCGCGAGACTCTTGTCGACACTCTCAAAGAGTCTTGACAAAACGTAACGTTTTGAGCTTGTGGAAACTATTTTCTGGTCAAAAACTCTATGCTCTTCTTGATCTGTTCCTTGACTCTTTTTTCCTTGAAAATTCTTATAAACTACATATTTAAAATGTGTCTACGTACACTAACCACGATACCTTCAGTGTGTATAAGAGTGAGCTTTTATAACCTCAACGCTCACTTGATGGAGGATCAACTTTTTCTTAGGAATGAGTGGGTCCTGTGTCGATACGCCGAGACCCATCAACAATCTTGTTAAAACTCTAGTTTTCGAGGCCCTCCTCTATATGAAAAGAGTCTTGTCGAGTCCATACTCAATGTGGAAAGAGCCTTCTCGAGACTCGCGAGAGTGTTGTCAAGGTTCGCAACAATGTTATCGATGCTCGCAAGTCTTGTCGCGACTCGGAAAGCTCTTGTCGAGACTCGCAAGGGTTTTGTGGACACTCTGAAAGAGTCTTGGCAAATCGTAACTTTTCGGGCTTGTCGAAATTATTTTCTAGTCAAAAATATTATGCTCTTCTTGATCTGTTCCTTGACTCTTTTTCCTTGAAAATTCTTATAAACTACAGATTTGAAATTTGTCTACGTACACTAACCGCTGTACCTTGAGAATATATAAGTATGCGATTTTATAACCTCAACACTTCCTAACTAACTTGATGAACTCTAGTTTTCGAGGCCCTCGTCTATAAGAAAGAGTCTTGTCGAGGCAATACTGTAGGTGGAAAGAGTCTGTTGAGACTCGAAAGAGTCTTGTCAAGACCCACAATAGTCTTGTCAAGACTCGCAAGAGCTTTGTCGAGATTGTTAATAGTTTTGTCGAGACTCGAAAGAGCCTTGTCGAAACTCGCATGAGTTTTGTCGAGACTTGCAAGAGTCTTGTCGAGACTCCCGAAGAGTCTTGTCGAGACTCCCAAAGAGTCTTGTCGAAACTCCCGAAGAGTCTTGTTCAGGCTCCCGAAGAGTCTTATCAAGACTCATAAAAGCATTGTCGAGACTCGCAAGAGTTTTGTCGAGACTCGCAGGGGTCTTGTTGAGATTTCCGAAGAGTCTTGTCGAGATTCGAGTTGAGATTCCAGAAGAGTCTTGGCAAAACGTAACTTTCGAGCTTATCGAAATTATTTTCTAGTTAGAAACTCTATGCTCTTCTTGATCTGTTCCTTGACCATTTTTTCTTTGAAAATTCTATAAACTACATATTTGAAATGTGTCTATGTACACTAACCACTATACCTACAGAATGTAAATATAAGTATGAACAACTTTTGCCGGGGACTGAGTGTGTCCTGTTTCGATACGCTAAGACTCATCAACAGCCTTGTAAAAACTCTAGTTTTCGAGGCCCTCCTCTAAATGAAAAGAGTCTTGTCGAGACTATATTGTATGTGGAAAGAGTCTTGTAGAGGTTCGAAAGAGTGTTGTCAGGACTCGCAAGAGTGTTGTAAAGACTCGCAAGAGTGTTGTCAAGGCTTGAAAGAGCCTTGTCGAGGCTCTCTAAGAGTCTTGTCGAGACTCTCTAAGAGTCTTGTCGAGACTCTCCAAGAGTCTTGTCGAGACTCTTAAGAGTCTTGTCGAGACTCTCCAAGAGTCTTGTCGAGACTCTTAAGAGTCTTGTCGAGACTCTCCAAGAGTCTTGTCGAGACTCTCCAAGAGTCTTGTCGAGACTCTTAAGAGTCTTGTCGAGACTCTCCAAGAGTCTTGTCGAAACTCTCCAAGAGTCTTGTCAACACATAGCTTTTCGGGCTTGCCGAAACTATTTAATAGACAAATACTCCATTCCTTTCCTGAAATTGTTTTAAATTACATATTCGAAATGTGTCTAGACAATAACTTATCCTAACCACTGTACATTCAGAATGTATAACAGTGAGATTTTATAACCTTAACGCTTGTTAACTCACTGGATGAAGGACCAACTTTTTCTTAGGAATGAATGTGGTCTGTGTCGTTACGCCAGTTGATTTTTTTTAGGTTTATTTTTCTAAAAACGTTTATAATGCGTGAAATTATGCATAAGGGATACATCATGTACTACATTCACAACAACAACAACAACAGCACAAATTGCAACATATTCAGCAGCAGCACCAAACAACTTCTTTATCGTTTGCAACATTTGTAATATCAGCAACATAACACCTACCCACCCGCACACTTGGTTGGAAATCATATGAGACAAATCATTGTAGAAACTTTGGCGTTTGTTTTGCTCTCCTGAGTTTTGTGTACATTTTATGCTGCTGGCTGCCACATTATGAGTCACAACAAAACGTCAAACAGCAGAAACAGTAACAATAATTTTATAATTGCATGAATATTTCGCATAGAAAATGTTCAATGCTCAAGTAATAATGATTCGTGGTGCTGCCACGTTTTAAAAAAGTTGCTGCTGTTGTTTTTATTGTAATTTCTGACGCTTTGCGAGTTTTAAATGTCTATATTGTTTTATGGGCCTACCCGGATTTGCGAAATGTGTAATTTGGGAATCTTGAATGAAAAAAAAATAACAAAAAATAAATTTTATTTGAAAAAGTTCAGGCGACAAATTAAAAGTGAAATTGTATTCCATGTTGGTACATTTTTGTCGCTTGGACTGAACCGTGATATAGTATGTATCATATTGATTGGTATGAGTATGGCAGATTAAAGTTCCCAAAAAAATATTTAGAGGCTTTAATTTTGCATAACAGTCATAAAAATGTGTTGGAATGAATAACAACCTAAGTCGTTTTAATATGAAATTAAAGTTAATGAAGTTGCGCTGATTTCCAAGTGGACGAGAAGTGGAGTTGAATCGATTAAAGTTGTTTGGTTTTTGTATCATCAAAGAAATATACATAAAGTTTATGCCCAGTGGAAAAATTCCCAAACATAGTCAATGACTAGGAAGTGACATGTTAGATTCCTAGTTCTATTGCACCTGCCAAACTAAAATCTGCTTAGGCCAAAAATATAAATGACAACCCTCGTTTAAAAACTTCAAAATTTGGACACAAACTCACAATTGACAAAGGACAATGACTTCGACATTCAGCATCGTCCTTAGTAAGAGTCACCCAAAACATAGTGCTGACAAATCAATAGGACTTTCTTACATAGCTTGTCAGACCCTCCAAAATTTATGTCACCTAAGTCAAAACTAGTGACATGTGATAGAACTTACGAAAGGTATAGCTGTCAAACGAATTGTCATACTGCGCTCACTTTTGACATTTATGATCATTATACTCTGGCAAATAATCGTGAACAGATTCACGCTTGAAAAACGCTACCAAATTATCCAAACTTAGTTTGAAAATCAGTCATCGATTCGCACAACTTATCGACGACGTCGTGATGTTTATGCCGCACATAATCGACCATCCGAACAAGCCGTCCATACAACTGTGGATAGATCGCATATCACATACCTTGTTAATGATATAATAACACCAAAACATTAAAGGAATGTGTCTACTGAAGAGAATTTCGCCGCTGTAAACGAAAGTCTGGAAGAAGATCCAAATTTATCGATTCGTCGACGGTCGCAGGTATTGGGGCCCTGTCCGTTTATTACATGGAACATTTTGCGCACAGATCTTGGTTTACAGCCCTATAAGATCCAGCTGGTACAGGAATTAAAGACACAAACCCGTAATATGCGTCCTTCTTTCGCCAATTGGAAACTGACCTGATGATTTTGAAGGCCCCTCAAGGTAGGCACCAGTTTCGGATATATTCAGAATAAGGAATACCTTATAATTATAATTATACTTAGAATAAGGAATAATTACTTAATTTTCTCATTTGCAAAGGATCTTCACCGAACTCTTCCTTTGCAAGGGATATTCGTGTTTACGTCCCTGTTTTGTACTTGGAATCAAGAAATTTTTCAATTTCAGATATACAAGAACTAGTTTGGAGGGCACTCGGAGTGGACCGCAGTTCTAGCTAGGACCTCCTCGTGCAGAAGGCATATTCTAGGCTGCAGATATAAACGCATAAAACTAATCTACTGATTTGTTGGTCGGTGCAAAAGTTTTAACATCAATTTAGTTTTAGGTGACTAAGAAAGGTTTAAGGGCCCTAAGAGTAGGCAGCAGTTTCCGCTAAATCTCTCTCACTTGCAAGGAAACTTCAAGTCCTCATCCTTTGCAAGGAATATTTTGGTTTAACTTGGTGTTTTGTATTTAAAGGCTAGAAATATTTCAACTGTGAAATCTACTGAATGTGAGAGCGCAATACGTTTTCTAATAGTACTTCAGTATTTTTTGAAGGCCTATCATCGATCTTCTAGTAGATAAATATCGGAAGACATATTCTACGTTGTCAACTATTGTATATAGTTGGCAGTACGATAAGAATACATCGACCAAATCTGATGATTTACTGGTTGCTGTAAGAGTTTTAGTTTTTATCACTTTAATTTTGGTCCCCTGAAGATTTTAAGAACCCTAATTGTAGGCAACATTTTCCGCTAAGACTTTCTCATTTGCGAGGGAACTTCTGTGTGTTATCCTTCGCAAGGGATTTTCCTGTTTTGTAGTTCGAACCATGATGTCAGCTGTTGTGAATTTGGGATCGTGCACCATTCTAACGTCACTTTAATTACAAATGACCAGGAGTTATTTTGAAGGCTCCTCAAGGTAGGCTTCAGTTTCAGCTTGGATCTTGAAGCCTCAAGGTTGGCTTCAGTTTCAGCTTCGCATGGGAAGTTATCGTTGTAATTCAGTAGGACTATATCCTGGAGGTTAAATCTCACGTAGTTACGTGCTGGCAGTACCAAGGGGTCTAATTTCACTTTGATGGCAGGAGGCCAAGAACGAAATTGACGATCCCAAAATTAAGCACCATTTTCAGGTACGGCTAGTTTTTGGTATATCCTCTCCGTTCGTTTGAAAATTTTTTGTTTGAAGCGACTTTTGTTGTATCTGCCTGCGAAAAAAATGCTAAAGTTGTTGTGGTCATCTACACAATTTTAATATCACTTTAATTTCAGGAATGAACTTGATGTCCTGAAAGGTGGCACAAGTTTCAGGACAGCCTCTCGTTTGCAAGGCATCTTATATGTTGCGAGTCAATTTTTTATATTGGCGTCAGGAAATGTTTCAGAGGCAAATCTACAAATGTTTAAGATCACCATAATTTGGCGGTCAAGAAAGATTTTAGGCAATAGCTTTGGCCGAAGACTTAATCATTACCAAAGCTACCCCGTAATCGCGAGTAATTTTTTTTATTTGATATCAAGAAATGTTGCAACGTCTTTGTCTGCTTTAATTCTGCTGAAATGTTTAATATTTCACGTGATGCAAACATAGATATATATGGCCTTTATTTAGTTAAACAAAATACAAATATAGAGCAATATTACAATACAAAGTTTACCATACATAATCATTATCTGGCAGGCCTTTTGAATGTTTCACCAGTTCTATTAATCTTTCCTGTTTATCGTAATAATGGTTTCATGCATATCGCAATCTAATCTAGACACAAATAAGGCAAGCAGTTGCCGTACTGATTGCATGATTTAATTTATTCTCCATTATGAGCAAACGCGGCAGTCATTTTGTACGTAATCCTTTTACACACAATTTAATGTTCACTACTTTAAGATGAATGTAGCCGAATGAAGTTCAAATACATTTACATGTTGATCTCATGCCACCTTAGGTGCAGTTTGCCAATCATTTCTAAGGAAGTCAGTTCAAATGTTGGTATTGTTGAATGCTCAAAACTTGTAGAAAATTACCATCCAAATTGTCAAGTGCCGTGAAGTCCTCTGTACTGTTTGAGAAGCATTGGTGAAAATTTCATTTTAAACTGTTAATTTCTATATTTGAAAATAAATTTTAAAATTAATTTTTTATTCATTTCAAATACAAAACAGTTATTACCATGCTTGGAAATATACAGACTTAGTATTGAAATAAATACGCCATTGTTATCCTGCCCTTTTAAAATATTACACTACTTGTTTGGCTACCAAACTCAGTCCAATGAATTCTACTTAAGCACATTCATTAATATTATTCATTGTTTAATGTTTTAAAAAGGCTCTTTATGCTGAAGCTTAAAATAGCTGACTAAACTTCCTTTTTTGCAGGATAACAAAAAAACAGGATCACAATCCAGTCTTTACTGCCTCCTCAAAAATTTGAAACACCACAATGATTTTGTGTAACGCCGCAGTTTCTTGAACAGCCCGCATTTTGGTGTAACTTTACATTTTGCCACATGTACTCATGTGATGAGCAAAAAAAAAAAATAAATTGTCAGGACGAATAAGGATATGTCTATATACCATCACTTGCTTTATGTCTCATAGGAAGGATTATGAAATGCTGAAATTCCACACTTTTCGCAATAAAAGTGCAAAGGAATCGTCGTAAGAACAATGTGTGTAATGTCATATGATATGAAGCTAAGATGGTATCCATCCCCCGTTTCATGCACTTCTGAAGGATTCCTTTGGAAGTGGAAGGGAGCGTTTGTAGACATACTACGACATTCAGTGATATGATGGAATTTCTTAACATTGAAAATTGTTATACTATTACGTACAACAATGAAATATTATATTCAAATATAATATTATACATATATTTTAAATTAAGATGTTTTCTGCAGTGACAACAGTATTGGAGAAAATAATAAGTGCTAAGTAATAAGTATGCCAGGTTAAATTATGGACTTTGTCCTTACTAATCTTCGTCTCGTCACGTCACTTCACGTTTTTGCCTTTCAATGAAGTTGAAGAGATCGTGGAAAAAACAGTAGCCTTGCCTTAGGCAACCTTAATATTATCATATCATATTGTTATATTTTACCAAACTTAAAACAGTTTTTGTACACTGTTTAAAAATTGTACTACAGTATTTCTAATTGAAATTCAAAAAATATCAATTTTATTTTTGAAAAATAACAACTGAAATTTGAAAATCATTTTTGAAATTTAAAACACATCAAAGTACACAAAGCCTACCACGTTGTAGTAAAAACTACACAGACTTTGCAAAATGTACAAAAACTTTACTAAAACAAAATAGAGTACCTAAAGTACATTCAGAGTATGAACTGGTTTACACAAGGCAATTTTGCTTACATAAGTTTTGTATTTACAGGTGAGAGAGGGCAAGATATTCCCTCTATATAATGATATGCAAACCAAGTGTAACAAATAAAGTGTACTACAGAATAAATGCGGAGAACATAAAAGTACATAACGACTACGAGTACGAGTAAAAGTTCATATAGTGTTCTTAAAAGTACATAAAGTGTATCACAAAGTTCAAAATTTTAAAAAATTCGTACATAAATATACTCAGCTTGCACTTGTAACGACATTACACATTTAGACTGGGACCTTAGCATTGTATTAAAAAGTAAATCTTATTAGTTAAACCAAACAACTTATTTTGAACTATTTTTTCACTTACATGAATATTTTACGAATGGATTCAAAAGAAAGTACAACATATGTATCAAAAAGTGAACAAAAAATACACAAAGTGTATTTGAAAAGAAAAAAATAAATAAAAAATGTACCAATGTAAATACCATGTGAACGAGAAAGCAAAGTGAACCACAAACTAATTAAAGTACATAAAGTTCAACAAAAAGTGTTTCAAATTACATAAAAAAAGCTAAAATATACACATGTATAGAAAAATAAATTTTTTCCAATAAATTGTACAACCAAGTATATAAAATGCACCGAACAATACACAAAATATACAACAAAGTACACAAAATGTACTCAGAAGTAAACGAATTATACTGAGGAATACAGCAAATATGGTGTTTATAGTATTTACGTGAACCAAGGCGATGGGCCACAATACTTATATATGCCAAAATGTACCTAATGTGTACATAATTTCAAAAAGTTCAGCGAGAAGTTCATAATACCTAATAAAGACTTTAAAAGTTTCAACTTACAAGGTGGCGCAAAAGTAATCCTCCTATCAGAAAATGCTATAAATTTTGCGATTGGCCCCTAATGTCAGTTCTGTTTTGACATTTGTGTAGTAAACACATGCGAAATACACGTTAATAAACAATGTTACGCTACACTGCTCCTGAACGCGGAATATTGCTGACTATTTATTTGACCAATAATCGGTCGGTGACTTTGGCACAACGTGAATTTCGTCGCAGATTTCCTGGCCGTCCAACGCCTACTCTACTGGTGAAGCACTGCGACGTTTAGCCGCTCGCCTCGAAGAGACTGGCACAACACGAGATGCTGCCAGGCGTGGCAGACCCCGGAGTAGCCGTTCTGCAAGAAAATATTGCTGCTGTAGCCGAGGATGTCATGGATGCGCCGTCGACATCGACCAGACGACGTGCCACGCAAATGGGTATCAGTCGACGGTCTTTACAGCGAATTTTGGTACAAGATTTGAAGATGTTTCCGTACAAAGTCCAAACGGTGCATCAGCTGTTAGCTGCTGACCGCCAATCGGGTCTAACAAACGCTCAAGCCATCCTTAATCACCACCAAGAGGAAGATGATTTTTCATCAAAAATAATCATGAGTGATGAGGCCCGTTTCCATCTTAGCGGGTACGTAAATAAGAAAAATTTACGCTTCTGGGGCACTGAAAATCCGCGTGTAACCCACGAAGAGCCATTACACCCGCTCAAAGTCACTGTATGGTGTGCTGTTTTCGCTGGAGGAGTCACCGGACCTTTTTTCTTCGAAGACGTCGCGGGCCAAACGGTTACTGTGAATGGTGAGCGCTACAGAGCAATGATCAACGAGTTCTTTTTGCCGCAACTTGATGATTTGGGATTGGAAAACATGTGGTTCCAACAGGACGGTGCAACGGCACACACTGCACGTGCCACAACGGACATGCTGAAGGATGCATTTCCCGGGCGCCTAATCTCCCGTTTTGGCGATTTGCACTGGCCAGCAAGATCGCCTGATTTGACCGTTCCAGACTTCTTTTTGTGGGGCTTTTTGAAGTCGCGGGTTTATGTCAACAAGCCTCAGACTCTTGCAGCTCTTAAAGACAATATCCGTCAAGAATGTGAGGACGTATCGCCGGAAGTTTTGGCCAAAGTGATGGAAAATGCCATAAAAAGGGCTCAAATGACAATCAACTGTGGCGGCGGCCATTTACATGACATCATATTCTCGACTTGATGTAAAAAAAATTAAAGGACCAAATAAAAATAATCCACAAGAAGAATCAAAGTTTTTAATTTTTTTTTTTAAATTACAGCCAAAAAACATCGGAGGTTTACTTTTGCGTCACCTTGTATAAGTTTTGTTACGACCATATCTTTTGGGCCTCCTAAATAGTACAAAAAGTATACCGAAATGTACAAAGTGTAGCAAAAATGGTACACAGAGTGTATTCCAAACTGTAAAAACAACAAAAAACGACACAAAATACTTGAAATGGGGTTAAAAAAATGACATTATGTTAGCTAAAATGTTTGTAAATTGTGGCAATAACTGCAAAAGAAATACGTAAAGAGCATATCCAGATAAAACATGTACATAACTCTACTTTAAAATTAAACTAATTTAAGTCGAACAAAATAGAAACAAATTGTTCGGAAAGTTGTTCAAAAAGCACATGAAGTGAACCAAAAAATTCGCAAATTGTGCTACAAGTCAAAAGAAATACCTAAAATACATACCCAGTTCAAAAATGTACATAAAGAACATAACTCTACTTCAAAATTAAACTAATTAAAATCAAACAAAATACACAAAATATTCGGAAAGTGATACAAAAAGTACAGATGAGAGCCAAAATGTTCGCACATAGTGGCAACAAAGAACAACAAATACCTAAAGTAAATACCCACTTCAAACATGTATCTAAATTACATATCGCTACTTTATAATCAAACTAATTAAAATCAAACAAGATACAAAAAAAATTCGGAAAGTGATACAAAAAGTACATGATGTGAACCAAAAAGTTAGTAAATTGTAGCACAAGTAAAAAGAAATACCTTAAATATACACCGAGTTCAAAATTGTACCTAAAGTACATAAGTCTGCTTTAAAATTGAACTTAAAAAAACATTTTTCGTAAATATACCGACTACTTCTATAACGTGTACTGAAATAGTTTATTTAAATATGCGTCAAAATAAATTCATCCGTTGTAAACCTCTGAAAGAGTACGGTTTTTCATGGGTCCTTAAACAACAAAGTACAAAAATGTAAACGATGTATACAAAAAAAAAACTCTGAGTGTTCCAACAGGGATTTCAAAAAGTACATGATATGATACATGATAAAAAAAAGTGCATGACTTTGGGCAAAACTGGGAGACACGGGTATTTTTTTTACCTTTTATCACGTAGTGGTGTCCGTATATGGTTATATTTCCATGACTTAAAAAATTAAACACAGTGTTATGTACTTTTTTATCCCTTTACCTAAAATGATGTGTCTTTATTCTGATTAGTTTAATTGTAAAGTAGAATTAGGCCCTTTAGGTAAATTTTGTGAATTCGGTATGTACTTTTGGTATTTTTGTATTACTTCTTGCCACAATCATGTACGCAGCACACAATGTAAGAATCATTTTTCTTTATGATAAGAGCTACAACTTTCCCTCAGAAAGTAAATCAAAATTCCGAACGGTTTGCAAGATATGAGCGTGACAAAGTGATCACTTTTTTACGAGAATGACACCTAGACCACACATGTTTGGGCGCCCATAAAAAAAAGTCCAAAACTTTGGGCAAAACTGGGAGTCACGGGTTTTTTTTTGTCTTTTATCACGTGGTGGTGTCCGTATATGATTATATTTTTTCGTGTTGCACTCACTGTGTAATTTGAGCTAAAACGTTTACAAATTGTCGCAACAAGTAAAAATATATACCTAAAATACATACCCAGTACAAAAATTTACCTAAAGTACATAATTCTTCTTTAAAGTTAAACCAATTCGTATAAAGACACGAAATGTTCGGAAGTGGGATCAAAAAGTACATAATGTGAGCTTAAATGTTCACAAAGTTTGGCTACAAGTAAAAATGTATACCTAAAATACGTACCTAGTTCATAAATGTAACTAAAGTACATAGTTCTACTTTAAAATGCAACTAATTCATATAGAGACACGAAATGTTCGGAAATGGGATCAAAAACTACATAATGTGGGCTAAAATGTTCATAAAGTGTGGCAACAAGTAAACCTATATACTTAAAATGCGTACCCAGTTCAAAAATGTACCTAAAGTACATAATTCTACTTTAAAATGCAACTAATTCATATAGAGACACGAAATGTTCGGAAATGGGATCAAAAACTACATAATGAGGGCTAAAATGTTCATAAAGTGTGGCAACAAGTAAACCTATATACTTAAAATGCGTACCCAGTTCAAAAATGTACCTAAAGTACATAATTCTACTTTAAAATGCAACTAATTTATATAAAGACACGAAATGTTTCGTAAGGGGATCAAAAAGTACATAATGTGGGCCAAAATGTTCATAAAGTGTAGCAACAAGTAAACCTATATACTTAAAATACATACCCAGTTCAAAAATGTACCTAAGGTACATAATTCTACTTTGGAATGCAACTAATTCATAGAAAGACACGAAATGTTCCGTAAGGGGATCTAAAAGTGCATAATGTTAGCTAAAATGTTCACAACGCGTGGCATTAAGTAAACATGTATACCTAAAATACATACCCAGTTCAAAAATGTACCTAAAGTTCATAATTCTACTTTAAAATTCCGCTAACTACAATATTTTTTTGGTTAAAGTACTGACTACTTTTGAAAGGTGTACGTAAGTAGACTTTTGAAAAGTACTTAAAAAATATATTCTTAACGTGTGTACACTTTTACTTCCAATGTGTTCGTGAAAGTTCCTAAATGAACTTAAAAAGTACAAAACGGTTTTTGTAGATAAGTAGATTTTTCAAAGGTGCTTCAAAAATACATTCATCAAGTGTGTACCCGGCTAAAGTGTAAATTTTTCAATGGGTTTTAAATATTTATAAATTCTGAAAGAACTTCGACAGTTCAAATTTGTGACGAAACCCATAACAGAGAATATCAGCTGTTTTAGCGGCCAATCCTCTTAGCAGGTTAAGTGTGCAGAGAGCGACATATAGTAAGTTTTGGATAATTTGTGATCAATCTTTTATAGGGTTGCCATTTTTCCACAAACAAATAATGAAAATACGAAATAACTTAATAATATGTTTTTTTTACCTTTCTTATTATGATCTAATAAATTATTTTTCAAGCTCGAGGTCTTTGTTTGATTGTTTATTTATTTAATAGTAAATAGCTTTAAGGACAAATCGCAACAATTTTGCGTTTGGTTTCACAAGTAAATCATTATTTTTGCAACTTCACTGACATATCCCTATTATTTCTCGCTCCTCTGTATTATATGTGAATTATTATGAACAACAGTCAAATATTCTTCTCTTCCAGTAGAACACTGGTGCAAGACAATTTTAATTCTTGTGGGAATCCTCGAAAAAAAGGAGATGCAGCTTTCGTCTGTCCACATACCAGACAATCATAATGAAAAAGAAAAAAAAAAACACACACATTCTATCTCATATATAACTGAGTTTCAAGTACAAGAGCTCCGATAAGGAACTATTATTTGTGGGAAGTATAGGAAGGACTTGAATCCTTAAATACATACTTTTACTATTACTAGACAATGCCAAGACATAGGAAAATATACCGAGAGAGAGAACAAAAACGACATGCAAAAGTGCACTTGAAATTTTATACAAATACACTTCAAAACTCACACACGCATAGCGAACCAGGCGTAAGGAATAAAGCAGAGAAAGGGAAGTGCGTGTAAGAATGTAAGACGTCCCGAAGTACGTATGAGTAGTTTTGGGTTTCTCTGTGTGTGTCAGTGCGTGTGTTTCCAAGCACGTGTATATTTTATTTTTCTTTTAATATAAATCGCTCCGACATTTTTCTGGAAATCCTCGCAGTCAAGTTTTTAAGGACTCACAGTTAGCCAGCAAGTGTTCATCGGAGACTCTTTTATGTCTCTGCTATTTTTGGTAACCTCAAATTGCTGGAAGTGTAAAAGGAAAGAAATTTAAATTTATTTTACAATTTTCCAACTGCGTTGGTGGTCCATGGCGGAAAATAAAAGGGAAGATGTCTTCACCAGACGGTGGCAGTGTCTTTTTCATTTCGAGAGTACTTTGGCTTTCCTTTATTTGAGAAGATTTTCAGTATTGCTTTGCCATTTTTGTAATTTTACAAACTGGTTTAAGGTGGGAAATTATAAAGAACTCTTGCAAAAAAGGTTGATCCTTCAAATTAAGTTCAATTAAATGATGAAAGTGCTCTACAGGTAACACAGTTGTGTGATGTTACAATAATTACAGTATGATCTCGGTTTAGCAGAATGAGATCTAAGAAAATGTTACAGCGGCTAACTTGGCAATAAATTGAAGGTAAATTCTTCAGTATTATTTCAGGATACCTTGTACAAAATCCTGATACAGAAATAGCGGCACAGATTCGCATAGCTTCTAAAATACAAGAGCTTGTCATGAAGACACGCCACAGACTTCCAACTTTTTGCACGTAGATGAAATTATTTTAGTATTTTTGTCCAATTACTGTGAATATTTATTCGTATAGGAAGATGTTCGAAATTTGTGTGAATGTTAGTTTTGACGTCGCCGAAGATGTGACCTTGTTTTATCTGTCCCTTGTTTGCTACGTTGATATCGAAATTAAATTGTTGAGGTTCGTCTTGTACAGTGACTGATTTTGCGTATGCAGGCACTACCCAGCAACGGAAATATTCAGTTTGTTGCCACTCTTTTTGAGATGTCGGAACTACAAGACGCACATCGCATTCATTTTCAAATTCGACAGGATGATATTGGGGAGCTAGTCCTTCACTCTCGTTGGTTTAGGGCGGCCTTTTAAGAACTCTTAAACGAATAAGTTCATGAAGTCCTAGATCTCTCCAGTAATTAAGATTTAAGCCCTCCTAAAAGCAGGTCATGCTATCTCTCTGTCATTTGAAAAACTACCTGATTAACTCTAAAGACGAACTGCTATGTCTTTCCTAAAAGCAGACAATGATAATGGATAGCACATCATATTTCACTGAGATTGGAAGACCTACTTGTTCTTAAATCAGGGACTCAAAAACGTATCAAAAGTTAAGCAGTAATAATTTTTGCATTCTTTAATATAGAAGGACACCCTTGGTAGATGTTGAAAATCCTAAAAAAGGCCAACAGTAGGACGTTGTGTGTTATGGTCTAGCAATCCCGAGTTAGTGTTCGTATGGCTGTATTTATGTACTTTAAGTGTGTGTGTTTTTTCCCTCAATGTGTTTAGTGGACTTGGGATATTGTTACCACGAAATCTTTTTTCGACGTATAATTTTGTGTGTACTTTTATACCTGTGTGTACTCAACTGTTACTTTTTTTGTACAAATTTTCTCATTCTTTTGTGTAAATTTTGTCAACTTTTGTAATCCCCTTTTATACATTTTCGTACACCTTTTGTACATTTATGAACACTTTTAGTACGTTTGTGTACACTTTTGGTGTGTTTGTGAAAACTTTTGGTACTTTTGTGTACACTTCCTGGAAATCTTAATATGTTTTATGATTTTAGTATATTTTTGCCATGAATTATTTTGTCGTTTTACTGACGTTTTCTACTCCTGTGTACATTTTTAGTAGTTAGTGCATACTTATGCAATTTTGTGTACTCATGTTGTATTTGTGTGTAAAACTTTTGTACTTTAGCGAACACTTTTCGTTCTTTTCGTACTTTTGTGTAAATTTTTTTTTACCTTTTTCTATATATCCGGAAATTTTGGACTTGTGTGCCCACTTTTATTACTTTTGTGTGCACTTTTGGAATTTTTCTGTACACTTTCTGGAAATCTTAATATGTTTAAGGATTTTAGTATATTTTTGCCATGAATTCTTTTTCGTGTTACTGATGTTTTTTACTACTGCCTACATTTTTTGTAGCATTATACTTTTTGTACTTTTGTGTACTCATTTTTTATTTTTGTGTAAAACTTTTGAACCTTAACGAACATTTTCCGTTCTTTCGTACCTTTTATATATTTACGTACCTTTTGGACTTGCATGCTCACTTTTAATACCTCTGCCCGCTTTTAGTATCTTTGTGTATAAACTTCTGGTATTTTAGTGTCCACCTTCTAATATCATTAATACGTTTAAAGGGCTCAGTATGTGTTTGCCATGAATTAGTTTTTCGTCGTATTGAGTTTTTACCACTGCGTAACTTTTTTGTAGTCGCCTGAATACTTTTTGTACTTTTATGTACTCATGTTGTATTTCTGTGTACAACTTTTGTCCTTTAACGAACAGTTTTCGTTCTTTTTGTACATTTGTACACACTTTTTGTAAATTACCATACTTTATGGACTTGTATGCCCACTTTTAGTACCATGGTGTATTCGTTTAGTATTTTTGTGTACACTTTCTAACAACCTTAATACGATTAATGGGCTTAGTATGTTTTTGCCATGAATTCCTTTTTCTTCTTGTTAATTTTTTTTACTACTGCGAAACTTTGTGTAGTCCTCCGAATACTTTTTGTACTTTTATGTACTCATGCTTTATTGCTGTGTACAACTTTTGTACTTTAGTGAACAGTTTTCGTTCCTTTTGTACATTTGTATAAATTGTTTGTACTTTTGTACACACTTTTTGTATATTTTCGTACTGTCTGGGCTTGTATGTCCACTTTTAGTACATTTGTGTATTCGTTTGTTAGTTTTTGTACACTTTCTGACAACCTTTATACGTTTAATGGGCTTAGTATGTTTCCCATGAATGATTTTATCTTCTTATTAATTTTGTTTACTACTGCGTAAATGTTTTGTAGTCCTCCGAATGCTTTTTGTACTTTTGTGTACTAATGTTGTATTTCTGTGTACAACTTTTGTACTTTAACCAACAATTTTCGTTCTTTTTGTATTCTTGTGTAAATTGTTTATACTTTTGATACACGTTTTCTATATTTCCGTACTTTTTGTGCTTTTATGCCTACTTTTTGTACTTTTGTGTACCCTTTTTGTACTTTATGTATAATTTCTGGAATCCTATGTCTACTTTTTGTACTTCTGTGTATATGGTGGGTAAATTTGTGTACACTTTTTATACATTTGTTTAAATTGGTTGTGGTTCTTCATATAATTTTTTACTTTTCCGTACTTGCGTGTACATCTTTTGTTCCTTGTGTACAGTTTGTGTACATCTTAAGTGCCTTCTGTACAATTATGTATACTTTTGTTCATGTTGTACTTACTCCTGTCATTGTACTTACTCGTGTTGTGCTTTGTGTAAAACTTTTGTACTTTAACGAACACCTTTCTTCCTTTTCGTACTTTTGTGTAAATTTTATGAACGTTTGAATACACTTTGTGTACTTTTACGTACAATTTTTGTGGTTTGATGTGGTTATATAGTTTGTGTACACTTTTTGAAGTCCTGTGTATACTTTTTGTTGTTGCGTGTACATTTTCGGTACTTGAGTGTACACTTCTCATATTATTGTGTTCATTATTTTGAGGTTTTGTTTAGACTTTTTTTTTTTGTACTTGTCTGTATATTGTTTGTACTGTTGTTGACACTTTGTATACACCTCAGGTACCTTGTGTAAACTTTTTCATAATTTCGCTCATGTTACATTTACTCATATGTCGTTATAGTTACTCTGCTCTACTCATGTGGTACTTTTGTGGTATACTTTTGTTCTTTAACGAACAGTATCCGTTCTTTTCGTACTTTTGTGTAAGTTTTATGTACTTTTGTATACACTTTTTGTAAATTTCTGTATACTTTTTGTACTTTGATGTGCACTTTTAGTACTTTTACTTTTGTGTACCCTTTTAGTACTTTTCTGAACACTTTTTTAAATCCCGTGTATACTTTTCGTACTTGAATGTACATTATTGGTACTTTAGTGTACACTTTTCATATTTTGTGGTGTACATTTATTGTGGTTTTGTATAGACTCACTTTTTTTGTACTTTTCTGTATACTTTTTGTACTATTGTTCACAGTTTGTGTACCCGTTAGGCTTAAGATTTATGCACCTTTGTAAACACTTTTTGTACATTCCAGTACATTTTGTGCCATTTTAGTACTTTTGTGTACACTTTTAATACTTTTGTATACCTTTCCCTCACACAAAGGGTTGTCGATCAGAAATTTGTTATCTTGCTTTCATAAAGCACTTGTTGTTTTAGCAGACATATTTTCGATCCTAAGGATGTTTTCATACCATCCTCGTTCTTACTAATCTGGCAATTTACAACAATTGTCGGTCATAGACATTAAGTTCTCGGCAATCTTAAACTTCCTCGACAAGGTACACTTTGGCTTAGTGTTGGTCGCGCAAAGGTAATGCAGGGAATTTTGGCCGCCCTCTTCTCACTTCTTCCTCCTTCGTCAAACTATGGAACAATAAGCAAAGTTCAGCAGGAGCACGGATGATTTTTGCTCCGTTTCGTGAAATTTTCCACCAATTGCTCCACCGTTTTTCAACTCTCTTAAATATTCATACATGTCTAGGACATGAACACTTTATTTGATTCTTTTGTTTGATAAAATTATGGAGAAAAGTTTTCATTTCAGTTAGATGCCCTTTCTTACACACGCACAGAGAAAGTGATTTATTACTGCGAAATGCAGTGAAACATAGTTTTCTCAACAGTTGACGTAGCTGCTCTCTGAGAGCGGGTGGAAGGAAGGGACATACAATTTGTTTCCTTTAGAAGAGAAATTTCAAAATTGTCATAACTTTTCTTAAGAATGTACATAAGTAAGTAAACGATTGGCTCTATATGTTGGCAGAGTAGAGTGTAACACACATAAATGTGATTTCTCTATTCAATTCATATGGTAGTTTGAAAGATACATAGAACGCCATATGATATATTCCTTCGATATCTTAAAGGACATTAATCAAAAAAGTAAATTATAACTTCGTACACGTACACATGTATTAACATATTGAGATTCAATAAAGGAAAAGTTGATTTTATTTTAAATAAATTGATATTTGGATAAGGGATTACAAATGAGATCCTTGTAGATATTAATTGAAGCGAGGTCTTTTTCATTCTGTTCAAAGATTACTATTCATTGCGGGAGTAATCACAGCCCATGCCTTTGGTGGACTTCCCATGCAGCTGCCTACGTCTAACAAGTGATCCTTTGTTATAGAATTTTCAGAAGCCCCTCTGTTGGAATTCAAAGTGAAAAGGTCATTAGATGGCCAACTTAAATGGAATGTAAACACTGGTGTGTCTCAGATTACCAGAAGCGAGTAGTAACTGAAGTTCATCGAACAATTAGGGCATTCTTTATTTTATCCTTGGAAGGCGGATTAACCAACAATGCTGTCAAGGCTGGCTATAGGGTGAATTTCCACAAATTTATTAAATTACATTTAATGCCTTTGCCAAGGCTTTTGTTTAATAGAAAAACAACAAAATTTATATCATTTTTACAAAAATGTTAAGAAAGTACTGGAAGAATGACATATATACCGCTGGCCGTCGGTGTTGTAATGACATTGCGCGCAGCTCCATTACATGAGATCTTGTGTTTATTCCCTGTGCCGAATTTTCTTTTGACAGCGGTCACCTCAAAACTACTGACCGCAATTAGTAATTGTAAAACTAGAAACTACAGAGGTCACTCGCTCTCATTAAATCTCGCAAGTCCCTGATGTAATGGTATTACATCAAATGGATGACAACCTTACGTCTAATTGACGAAAAATGTACAGAAAATTGATGAACGATTTACACAAAAATTGTGAAAAAATTTACTTCAACTTGCTGCCAAACTTACATCAAATTTATGAAAAATTTACATCAACTTGATGTAACATTTTCGTTGAATCAATGTAAACTATTCATGAAATATGGCGAAAGATTGTTGAAATGCTCTTCATCATTTCAATGAAATGTGTAGTAGGTTGGAAAATGTGGAAATGTTTCATCAAATTGATGAAGGAATTCATAAATTTGATGAAGAGTTTCTTTCACTGTACTGTCTTACTTATGTGGACGAAAAATGTACAGCAAATTGATGAACGATTTACATCAAAGTAATGAAAATTTTAATTAAACTTGATGACAAACTAACAACCAATTTATGAAAATTTATATCAACTTGATGCAACATTTTCGATGAATCAATGGAAACTATTGATTAAATATGGCGGATGATTGATTAAATGTTCTTCACCAATTCAATGAAATGTGTCGTAGGTTGGAAAATGAGGAAATGTTTCATCAAATTGATGAAGGAATTCATAAATTGGATGAAGAGTTTACTTTCAGAGTACTGACTTACTTATGTGGCCTCAAACAACCCAAAGGGGTAACGGGCATTACAAAATGAGGATAACCTGTCTCTCTATCCGGCTCGATCTTCACCTTTTCTCCTCCATTTGGTAATACCAAGCTCTGGCAGGCAATCTTCCCCCTAGTCTTTCCAGCGAAGTCTAAGTCCTCCTATTTTTCGACGTCCTTCGATTACGTCTTGGAATACCTTTCGCACTGGTTCATTCTGATCCATTCTACTGACATGGCCTAGCCAGCTTAAATACTCGATTTTGATACGCGTAACTACGTCATTGTCGGGATACAGATTATACTGCTGGTGGTTCATCCGTCGTCTATACTCGCTATTTTCTATTTTAGGACCATATGTATTTAGGATGCTTTTACTCTCGAAGACTCTCAGTGATGTTTCATCAGCATGATGTTTCATCAGCACCCATGATTCTGCGTCTTTAAGCAAGACAGGTTGAATGAGAGTCTGTTATAGTTAGATCTTCGTTTCTCGAGAGAGGGTCTTGTCTTTGTAGTGCTTGCCTAGCCCGAAATATTATGTGTATACAGCACAATTCTCCGTTTGATTTATAGTTCCTATTTTCGATAGATCCGAGAGAAATGAATTCGTCTACTTTTTGTAGCGGTTGCGTTCACTCTTTCCTCCAATCGGTTGGATATCCTGCTTGTCGTAACCATTAATTTTGTCTTGTTCTCGCTCACTGCCAAACCCAATTTTGCAGATGCCTTTACATTTCAGTGGTCGTTGGCGGTGCAATGGTTAGTATGCGCAGCTCTTGCGCACGAGAACGTGGATTCGATCCATGCACTGATCACCTTACATTTCTCTGACGGCGGTCATCTCACTTTGTCACAGCGACACTATCGAGTATTTGGCCATGAATAGGCTTATCAAAATACCGTTCGGAATCGGTGTAAAACTGTAGGTGAATCAGTGAGTATACAACTAGAAAGCACCCAGCTGGGCGATTGTGATAAGCTTTCCCCAATCCCTTCATGGGATGTAATGGGAAATAATTTTTTTTATACGAGCAGCATGTGACTTTTGCTGCTGATATTTTTTTTGTGTTGACTGCAGCTCAATTAAAATGTTGAAGAGATCGCATGATAGGGTGCCGCCCTGCCTGTGGCCTTGCCTCGTACTAAAGGATTCGGAGAGATCTTTAACAATCCTTACTGCAAATTTCGTGTCGTTCAAAGTCATTCTACAAAGGAGTGTCAGCTTAGCACGAATATTAAGCTCCGACATAACTTCGTACAGTTTTCCCCATATCGGAATATCGAATACAGCCTTATAATCTAAAAAGAGGTTATAGATGTCGATTTGATTTAAATGGGGTTTCTCCAGGATTTGTCATAATGTTAATATCTGGTGGATAATTGACCTTCCAGACCTAATGCCTCACTGATATGTTCAAATCAGGTCTTCTGCGAGCGGCGTTCGCACATTATGCTTGTGGCTTATTCCTCGGTAGTTCATAAATAAACTCGGGTTGTCTTTTTTGAAAACAGGACTCGGTAAGCTAAGACTCCAATTGTCGGCCATGCATTCCAGATTTTGCATATTATCTGATGCATGCACCATATCAACTCATAGCCGCCAGCCATAAACAGCTGAGTCGGCAGTCCACCAGCACCAGCGGCTTGGTTGTTCCTAAAACGGGAGATTGCTGTTCTAACTTTTGACTTGGCCAGTATGGGGGAGTCGACGCTATCGTTCTATATGTGCTCAAGACTCACACCTATATTGAAGTCTCCATGGGACAACTTAAGCAGTGAAGTGATCTCTCTATATTCCTAATATACTCTGCACATCTGTGATAAGATTCTCGTCATCATCTCTACAAAAGAAAGGCCCTGATCCATTGCGTTTGGTGTGCCTTTCTAGTTTTCGGTAAAATTTACGGGCTTCACTCTTCCTTTTGTAAAATTCCATTTGCTCACTATCGCGCTTTCTCCACAAATGCTTTTTCTTCTTAAATAAACTGGTTACCTCTCTCCTCCTCTCCTTATATCGCTTTGTCGCGGCTCGCGTTGCATCTGAATGAAGCATTGCCATTTGTGCAGCGTTCCTTTCATCACGTCCATGTAGCATCTCTTTATTGTACCATGGTTTGTCTTTAAGCGGGGTTTCCTAACCAAGTACGGCCTATGCAGTAGTTTTCATGGAGTGTGAAATGTATTTACACTACTTTTCAGAATCATGAGGTGAGGGTGCGTTCTGCGCCAGTATTTGAGTGAGCTCCTCCGCAGCTTTTCGATGTCCAGCTTTCTATATGTCTTGTTTCTATACCCACATATACAATAAAGGAATTAGACGCAACCGAATTAAGAGGCTATCACAACAATGTTAGATGTCATCACATCCGAATTACAGGTAGACACAACCATATTAGAGGTTGTCACATCATATTGGAGGTGGCTTCAACCGAGTTTCGTGTGCCGGAATTAAATTCAGTCGTGACAACCTCGATGCGGTTGTGGCAACTGCAATTCGGTTGCAACAAAAAAATTCACGTTTGCTACAACCTTTTTTAAAACAATTAATTCTGTGAATATATGTCATGTTAATATTAGAAAAATTATAGGATTATTTTCTCTACAATTTTTGTTCCTAAACAAAAATTCGAAACTGACATTTTTTAAAGAACAAATTACTTGTGTGTCTTTTACTGTGTGTGATTTCAATTAGAATAATTTATGCACATCTCATTGACGCCATCTATCCCAGTCAAAGCCTCTACAAGCAAAAACCCCTTCCAATTATGAAATTCTTACATGTCTGCTTTTATGGCCTAAACATAAAATGTTAAGTAAATTTCATTGCTTTCTACCCCGCCGACTGCCTGAATATGAATTGAATATTGATGTAAAATTTAGAAGAGAAACATGGCTGAAGAATAGAACAATTAGTATCAAGAAAGGGGAAACAGTGGTCGAAAATGTAATTAAAGAAAATAAAATATAACAAAATTCATAAAATTTCTAAACCCCTGTGTTAAGGCATTTGGAAGCCACTGTGCCACATTGCAGATATCGAAAATGAAAACAAAAATGTGATTCATTCTCACTCACGCATTAAGTAGAAAATTGATGGGTACGAGTGTGTACATGTGTATTTTTTCTTTGAGCACATGCAAAGTACTTTTACATTTGTGTTTACACAGACACAATGGGTAGAAAATTGACGCACGATTGACAGGCGACAGACAAGATGCATTGCATTGCATTGTGGCAACCAACTAACTCACCAAAATTGTACACATAATGCAACATAAATGACACTTAAGTCGAAGAAACGCATTTGCACGTCCGCTTGTGTATCTATCGTTTTAGAGATCTGATGAAAACATTACAAAAACATTTTGACAGTTAAGGAGAATTGTATAAAGGCAATGTAACTGCAAATGTCATAGGAGAGATTGAAATCTAAGAGCCATGACTTCAGCGCCTTGGAAAAGTAAGATTGTACCAGCTGAGATATATGAATATATTATGTATTCAAATCGCAAAAACCGGTAAAGCTGGTCAACCTATTTTTTCCCTCTATTATTTTCCCTTACGCAATGTGTTCCAATTAGACAATGGATTCTGTTTGGAAATAAAACCTGAATTGCAAGTGAAAGAATGCCCGCAGTTCATTAAATGAGAAGAGGTAACCATAATCCCTAATGGGAATTCTAGTAAGTTCTTTAGGAAGTTGTTTTCCGCGTTGGAAACATTTTTATAATCTTGGTTGTCATTTTTGTTTACTTTTATATTCAATCCAATCTTCATACAAATACTTGCCAAAACTCAATTTCCAATCATGCTCCAGTTGCTAAATTGGTGTCAACGAAAATTGACAGACCTAGAGAGGGACCATATGTACCATCCAGTTTGCGGAAGTAGCGAAAACACTCACGAATTTTCTGACCAGCATTAGAAAGCAGTGCTCCCACATCAATCTACTTTCATTGATGTTGACTAGCGAATTACCAAGTGGTGTCCATGCCACTGGCCATACTGAAAGAAAGCAAAATGCATGACCGACGATTGGAGCCTTGGCATACTGTGTCCTGTTGTCCAAAAAAGGCTACCCGAGTGTATATACCAACTATCGAGGACTAAACCATTTGTCCATTCACATACATACATGGTTCTCTCAAAGTAGTTAATAGCAATTCTTTTTTAATACTCCATGGTTTTATAACTGGATGCAGAGGATCGAGTCGAATTGAATTGAATTGATTTGCAGTGAATTGTATTGCACTGAATTGAAACTAAATTGAATTGAATTAAATTAAAATAAATTAAACAAAATTAAATTAATTTAAATTAAACTAAATTAAATTAAATTAACTTAAATTAAATTAAATTAAATCAAATTAAATTAAATTAAATTAAATTAAATTAAATTAAATTAAAATAAATTAAATGAAATTAAATAAATTAAATTACATTAAATTATATTAAATTAAATGAAATTTAATTAAATTAAATTAAATTAAATTAAATTAAATTAAATTAAATTAAATTAAATCAAATTAAATTAAATTAAATTAAATTGACTTGACTTGACTTGACTTGACTTGACTTGACTTGACTTGACTTGACTTGACTTGACTTGACTTGACTTGACTTGACTTGACTTGACTTGACTTGACTTGACTTGACTTGACTTGACTTGACTTGACTTGACTTGACTTGACTTGACTTGACTTGACTTGACTTGACTTGACTTGACTTGACTTGACTTGACTTGACTTGACTTGAATTGACTTGACTTGACTTGACTTGACTTGACTTGACTTGACTTGACTTGACTTGACTTGACTTGACTTGACTTGACTTGACTTGACTTGACTTGACTTGACTTGACTTGACTTGACTTGACTTGACTTGACTTGACTTGACTTGACTTGACTTGACTTGACTTGACTTGACTTGACTTGACTTGACTTGACTTGAATTGAATTGAATTGAATTGAACTGAATTGAATTGAATTGAATTGAATTGAATTGAATTGAATTGAATTGAATTGAATTGAATTGAATTGAATTGAATTGAATTGAAGTGAATTGAATTGAATTGAATTGAATTGAATTGAATTGAATTGAATTGATTTGAATTGAATTGAATTGAATTGAATTGAATTGAATTGAATCGAATTGAATTGAATTGACTTGAATTGAATTGAATTGAATTGAATTTAATTGAATTGAATTGAATTGAATTGAATTGAATTGAATTGGATTGAATTGAATTGAATTAAATTGAATTGAATTGAATTGAATTGAATTGAATTGAATTGAATTGAATTGAATTGAATTGAATTGAATTGAATTGGATTGAATTGAATTGAATTAAATTGAATTGAATTGAACTGAATTGAATTGAATTGAATTGAATTGAATTGAATTGAATTGAATTGAATTGAATTGAATTGAATTGAATTGAATTGAATTGAATTGAATTGAATTGAACTGAATTGAATTGAATTGAACTTAATTGAATTGAATTGAATTGAATTGAATTGAATTGAATTGACTTGAATTGAATTGAATTGAATTGAATTGAATTGAATTGAATTGAATTGAATTGAATTGAATTGAAATGAATTGAATTGAATTGAATTGAATTGAACTTAATTGAATTGAATTGAATTGAATTGAATTGAATTGAATTGATTTGAATTGAATTGAATTGAATTGAATTGAATTGAATTGAATTGAACTGAACTGAACTGAATTGAATTGAATTGAATTGAATTGAATGGAATTGAATTGAATTGAATTGAATTGAATTGAATTGAATTGAATTGAATTGAATTGAATTGAATTGAATTGAATTGAATTGAATTGAATTGAATTGAATTGAATTGAATTGAATTGAATTGAATTGAATTGAATTGAATTGAATTGAATTGAATTGAATTGAATTGAATTGAATTGAATTGAATTGAATTGAATTGAATTGAATTGAATTGAATTGAATTGAATTGAATAGAATTGAATTGAATTGAATTGAATTAAAATGAAATGAAATGAATTGAAATGAATAGAATTGAATTGAATTGAATTGAGTTGAATTGAATTGAATTGAACTGAATTAAATTGAATTGAATTGAATTGAATTGAACTGAATTGAATTGAATTGAATTGAATTGAATTGAATGGAATTGAATTGAATTGAATTGAATTGAATTGAATTGAATTGACTTGAATTGAATTGAATTGAATTGAATTGAATTGAATTGAATTGAATTGAATTGAATTGAATTGAATTGAATTGAATAGAATTGAATTGAATTGAATTGAATTGAATTAAAATGAAATGAAATGAAATGAAATGAATAGAATTGAATTGAATTGAATTGAGTTGAATTGAATTGAATTGAACTGAATTAAATTGAATTGAATTGAATTGAATTGAACTGAATTGAATTGAATTGAATTGAATTGAATTGAATTGAATTGAATGGAATTGAATTGAATTGAATTGAATTGAATTGAATTGAATTGAATTGAATTGAATTGACTTGAATTGAATTGAACTGAATTGAATTGAATTGAATTAAATTAAATTAAATTGAATTGAATTGAATTGAATTGAGTTGAATTGAATTGAATTGAATTGAATTGAATTGAATTGAATTGAATTGAACTTAATTGAATTGAATTGAATTGAATTGAATTGAATTGAATTAAACTGAATTAAATTGAATTGAAATGAATTGCATTGAATTGAATTGAACTGAACTGAATTGAGTCGAACTGAATAGAATTTATTTGAATTGAATTGAGTTGAATTGAATTGAATTGAGTTGAATTGAATTGATTTGAATGGAATGGAATTGAAGTGGCTTGAATTGACTTGAATTGAATTGAACTGAATAGGGTTGAATTGAATTGATGCCATTGAATTGAAAGCCCAAAGATGGAATATAACTCCCACATATGGGCAGGTGCTCCTAGGACCTCTTTGGAGCTTCTCGACCGTGCCCAGAGGAGAGCGACGGTGTTAATAGGGGACAGTAGGGTATGCAACTCTATTGCCTCCCTTGATCATCGTCGAAATGTGGGTTGCGTGTCGTTGTTCTATCGGTACTTCCACGGTCTGTGTTCCTCGGACATCCGTCATCTTGAGGATATTTAGCCGAAGTACTCGGCTTTCCAGGAACTCTCATCCGTTGTTTTATCGAGTGGCCGGTTGACCGCACTACACACTATAGCGAAGATTCGTTCTTTAGCCGTGGAATAAACTTCCGGCTAGTGTATTTCCCACCAATTGTGACATACAAAGATTCAAGCCAAATGTCAACAGACACTACAATTTTCCTTCAGCCAACACAATGCACTGCATTTATAGGGTCGTCCCCGGAGTGTTGCTTTGATGAAAAAAAAATTTAATTGAATTAAATTGAACTGCATTTTGGTTTAATTGAAAAAAGCCTGAGATATTTAATTATAATACAAATTTAAATTTTTATTACGAAACCCGTGAAAACACGGGTTTTTCGGTTACTCGAAAAATACTTTTTAAACCTGCAAGTTGTTGTAAGTATTGAAACCGGTTCCGTGTTTGAACACCGTAGTACTTACACTATACCTGAAATGGAGTTGAACTCAGTGATTTCAATTACGTTCCCTTCCATACCTAGCTATTGCAGGTAATAAATGAAGACGAACAGTTCCTAAACTTTAGGATTTTCCTAATTGTTTTTTTTGGAATGGAGAAATAACTAGTTCAAGAGAGAGAGACAAATTTCGAGTCTACGCTTTTGTGGATAGACAATTAGTCGTTTTACATGTGTTCACAAAAATTTCTTATATTTTCCGCAAAATTGAATCAAAAAATTTTTGGGGTAAATGAAGGTTCGTTTCCAACAATAGAAACGACTTTTGCAATAAGCGTGTTTTAAAGTTTGTAACTTTTGAGGATTCAAGGAAGTGTACGCAGCAAATGAAATTTTTTTTGGCAAACGAAAGTTTGGTGAAAATGAAAGTTCGTTTACAACAATAGAAATAACGTTTAGGATACACATTTGTAATTTAGCGGATAACGTTCAAAATTTGGCCTTCAACGTTAAGTATACCTGACAATAACATATTTTTGTTGGAAAAATTCTTTTTCTGCGGTAAACGACCTTCGAACTTTTTCGTTTTCTTTTCGTGTTTATATAAAATATGTTCATAATCTTAGATGCCATTACCAAAACTGACATTAAAGTTTGCTTTATTTCTTTTGTCTTTTGCCAATCATTGGCATTGTAATAGCGCCGCAAGTTCAGGCAATCCTTGGTATGACTTTCGTCAACATGCCAAAATGTACAAACATCCAACTATTATTTAGCATATGAGACAATACAAATAATGAAACTTAATACATTTTCCAGACAGTCTAAAACTGAAAGACACATAAGTTTAAAGAGCAAAAAAACTACAAAATCCAAGGAAAAATTTCATTCTTATAACCACAAGGAATGTATAGTAAAAAATCAAAATAATGCTAATGGAAAATAGTGCATATGTTGGCAATCATTTTAGTTGATGTTTTCTTTTCATTCAACGTCGTTTTTTGGTTTTTTTTGTGGCATTTCCTCAAATTCTTGAGGGTTTCGCCATTGTTTTTTCTTCGCTTTGGTTTGGCCTCAATCATTTCCATCCTCGTTCTCAACTGAACAAACATCGATGACATATCCACGACACACCACAAACATTGCCAGCCATATCAAGAGTTCACGTCCCTAAGGCTGAGGAGACTCTAAAGACACATAATGTAAATGATCCCAATAATGCCAGGCATTATGGATGATGGCGTGAGTGAAATGACTCCTACGAGTATCAGAATTGAGTCAAGAGTACGAGGAGTCTCGTACCACATGAAGCATACAGACATGAGACTAAGAGGATCTGGTGAGTCTTGTGATGACAGTGTCACCAAAAGAAATCAATCAACGGCACTGAAACTAAACAGAGTGACAGACAAAAAAAAATATGTCAAGAACTAAAAACAAAATTCCCTCTAGTTGCCCTTGATGTAGGGAAAACGAAATGCATTTTAATATGCCATATTGTTATTGCTGTTGTTTATAATGAAAATTAACTCGAGTCACCAAAAAGAAAAATATGTACTTTACATATGATGAAAATGGAACTGGAACTGGCAGTGGCACTGACACTGCCACTGGGGCACAACAAGAATGATTATTGCTTTTTTTTCGTCTTCACTTCAAAAGCCATGAAAATATCGTTAATCATACTTGAGCCTATTAACAAAAACAGAAACCCCAAAAACTATAGATTGAAACCGAAATGACATGACACAAATCCATTATGGAATTGTGTGTTTTTTCTTGGGAGATTTTCTAATGTCTACGAAACCACTTGAAATCCGTATAATAATGAAAACAATCGTAGGGGTAATATGGCATCTTATAATTTTTGAAAACAATTCTAGAAGACAACACTAATAGAAGAAAATAGAAAGTTTAAATTGTTTACTCGATTCTGGTTGGAATTCGAGGGACCATATAACTATATGAATTAGCAGCAAGATCTGTCAGAAATACGGGGTTCCCAAGAAGTTTCATATACCAATAGTAAAATTAAGTCTTGTGAAAATGGTTCCTACCAAACCATGTCAGTTGTAAATCAGTTTGGAGACTGTTATGTATATAAACCTTTGCCTTTAAAAAATTTAAAATGGAGGAAAACTATTCCCAGCTATGTTCAGGTTTGGATGAGGTTCCTTGGCTGGTTTATGTACCATAAAAAGGAAATTATTAGCACACGCTGAAAGCTCCGTCTTTTTTTTTGTTGCTTGGATGCAAATATAAAGTGTGTTTGGAGATTGTCGCAAATATAATATATTTACTTGTGTCCAACCATATTGTGTTTGCTATTCAACATTACATGTTTGAGACACAATGCCTAATATGTGTTTGCGACCCAAATATATATGTGTTTTGGATACAAATACAGTTGTGTTTGTGATACAAATATAGTTGTGTTTGTGATACAAATACAGTTGTGTTTGTTGCACTTTTTATACTCTCTCGAGAGCAAGACAAAAAAGAGGGACAACAAGAGAGTGTATCTTGTGAGTGTGGATCTGTATTTTTGCATTATTCTCTCAGTCAGTGAGTCATAAATGTTCCTGAGTGTGCGTGTAAATTACAGATGAAGTCAGTATTTCTTATTTTGGCTGATGTATTGCGTGTTAATTTCATGAATTCAGACGTCTATGCTTCAAAAGCGCTTGATCAGTGAAAAAACAATAATCGAAGGCTCGGACGCATAAATGGCTTGTGATGTTACTTTGGTTTTTGTGTATGTGCTTCGTATATATGTATGTGTGCTACCAAAATTGTTGTAGCAACCGAAAAATTGGTTATGGGAAACGAATTGCGTTTAGCACAACCGAATAAAGTACGTCGCAAATGAATTTAGTTGCTACAGCCGAAATTCGGGTGAAACAAGTTCATTTCATAATTGATTTGGTTGGAACAAGTTCATTTCATAATTGATTTGGTTGCGACAATCGAACTTCCAATTATCTAACGCTTCCAACAACCGAATTATGGGTTTATGGGGTTCCAACAATTGCATTTATTATCAACCCGTTTAAAATAAATTCGATTACGGCAGATAATTTTCTTTAGAATTCAGTTGCTACAGTGGAATTAATTTTCAATTCAGTTGACACAAACAAATGCTATATTGAAATGTTATTTAAATTTACGATGTTTTTTGAAACGAACTTTAATTGTAAACTGAAGGTTATATTTTTTTAAAAGAAAAATATTAAATAAGTTCGTAGTAAAGGGTGGGCCATGTACAATTTTGAAATTAATTAAGCTGTACAAAAATACGTATAGTAATTTTTTCAAAATTATGGTTTTATTGGTAAGGCCCATCATTTACATTCATTAATGAAACACAGCATCGGGCAAATGGCTTCCACGGCTTGATTTACAGTACCTCATTTGATCTACCCCTACTTTTAGAACATTTTCGATTGTCTATAAGTAACTCAAAGTCAAGAAAAGTTTTAAAAATACGCATACTCCCATAATAATCCCAGAATCCAAGTAAAATACTAAAATCGCCAAAAATTCAATTTTCCATGAAATTTTATGAATTTTTAAATCGACCAAATTTAGACGGAACTGGAGACGCATGAGTGATAGAAAGCAAACTTTGGTATCCACAAAACTTAAATGCAGAGTAGTAGGTTTCAAATATACTGATATTTAATATGTTTGAAAACAAATCCCTCCAGTATTGATAAAAATGTGGGGACACATTTTATTTTCAAAAAAGTTTTGACTTTAAATGCATGTCGTTTCCTCAAAAATCAATGGATTTCAAAGGGTTTCATCCTGTTTTACAAAACATGCTGTTGTTGATGTAAAAAAATTTTCAAAATTAATGTGAGAATATTCAATACTATTTATATTAGTTTATTATATAATTTTCAATATATTATAATAATATTTCGCTAAGATATTCTCAAATAACTGGAAAAACAAAGCAAAATTTGCAAAAAAAAAAATTTATTTTTTTCCCCAAATATCTCGAGAACGATACGGCAAATCGGAAGCTCCCTGTACGATTTAGCAGCATTGTAGCAGGGCTACCAATGTGTGGAATATATTTTCAATAAAACCAAATTCAAAGATATATACGTTTTCTTAAAAAACAAAATTTATTTCCCAAATATCTCGAGAGTGATAAAAACAAATCTAAAACTGCCCGCATGCTTTGCAGGTTTGTTGCAGGGCTACTAATGTATATTTTCAATAAAAACAAAATTCAAAGATTTATAAGGGTTACCATTTTTTGTTGACGGTCGAAGTAGTCAATTTTCGGCTAACTCTATGCGGCTCCATGTGTCGAATGTTCCAATGTATCAATTGTTTTTGCCTAACACCTCAGCTATCCCCATGTGAGACTCCATCTTAATCTTTCCAGCCGTTTAGGACCGGCTGAATTATATCCATTTTTTCGAGAAATTCCCCACTGTTTGTCAGGCTTTCCACCATATCCAATGTTGGCAAAAGTGCTGTTGCTTATTATGTCCAACAATTGACATCTTCGGGAGCAGTATCGCATTCCTTTATTCATTATGATACTTTTCAATTTTTGATTTCTGTTCTTAACACGGAGTCGGAGTCGGGTTAGAAAAGATCGACTCCAACTCCGGGGCAATTTTCTGAACTTCGGCTTCAAAACACCAATTCCAACTGCAGTACCCTGATACCCGAGGTTAAAAAAGTTAATAAAACTCCACGGAGGAACCGGAGAGTTATTCAAAGTCAGCGTACTTATTTTTGTGTATCGACTCTCTCTCACGGTCTCACAGTTGTATACTGCCTCCGACAGTTTAGGAAGGTTTTTGATAACTCCCCAGTAGAAACAGTTTACTATACGTGTTCGTATTCGCATTGTAGTATACAAACTAGGCACTATACCCCTCTATTGTACGTGTGGTGAGGAATGGCCGCTTGTATGGGTTCAAAGAATATAGCATACAAAGTACACCGAAATGTTTACAATAATCTTCGTGTTTTGGCACTACTTTTCGTCAAATTGCGTTTAGTCAAAAGTTAACGAAGGAAATACAACCCTATAGTTATTGGAACATGCAATTCTATTTGATATACAACCTTTAACTACACTGGTTATTGTAATGACAATTTCAAGAAAATACTGCTGAAATTGAATGGCAGAATGGTATACGATACACTCAGTACTAGTCGAATTAAATTGTATATAGAAACGTTTGTAGCGTTGTCCTCAATGCTGACGAGAAAATATAAAGAACTGTATACAATCACCATACCACTGTATATACCATGTATTCCGTGGAGTGTAGAACCACCCAAATTAATACTAAATATTAGAAGTTTTGGATTTCTTATTGATAATTTTTAATATTTGTGTTCATTAAAATTATAGATTTATTAACATATTTTGATACACACGTGCGAACGCTTACACGTAACGAACGCTACTAACGGCTATTACGAATATCACTGTTATCACTGTTCACGTTTTCAATAAACACTCTAAGCTTACAAGTATAATATCAAAACAAAATTATCATGAAATCGAATCATAAATGTTAAACTTCGTCAATGTACTCTTTTTCAGTAAACAAAGTATGTTAAGATGTATGAAGTTGAATTAGAGACGAACAAAAATTTGTCATCTTCGAAACTGCATACGCACTCTATATACAAAGTATGCGAAGATGTGTGGAGTTGTCATTTTTGTATCATACACAATCTCTGTATACTTTCCAAAGTATTCGGGAAAAGGTCCATTGGGTCATGTGTAACCTGATCAACAGTCCCGCTGTTGGCGCGATTGCCTCGATTTTTGCGTAATACGTTTTGGTGTCTCATCCCAACAGGAATCTAAAATAACAAAATGATTATATAGAAAATAAAATGCTTTATGCTATATATTTAGTCTTATTTGAACTAAATACATGTATTACTATTCAATTTTGTATTCAAACCCAAAATAGTAAAATTTTTACCAATTGTGTACGAGTATAGCTTTTTGGTCGCAATCAGTTCGTCAGATTACTCAAGTGGAATAGATAGTCGCCACCTTCACTTAGCAAGTTGATAATTTTAAACTGGGAATTGAACTATAAAAGCCTTAATCCACTTTAACCTACAATTGAATTCCATATTCGAAATCTACGTCAAAAATTTTATCATAAACATAAGTACAGTCTTTAGTATTGTACATAATGTAAAATACCAAAATTGTACTTCATATCTGGCGATTAGTTTCTGTGAAACTTCAAATTTATCCCTCATCCCCCTTTTTTGCTCACTACTATGTGCATTTTCATTTAAAAATATATTAAAAGCATCGATTTTTATCAAAAATTTTCCACAACACCGAAAACTGGGAAAGTGAAATAGTGAAACACAGAACAGGAAAACATCCGAGTGCATTTTAATTAAACGGAAACCACTCACACATTAGCTGTCAATACATTTGGGGTAATGTTGATGTTGAATATTGAAATTAAATTAACTAGATAAATAATAATGACACACACAAATCTCAGAGATTAATTTGAAACTGCAGTATCAGTTTAATATTTTTTTCAGCTTTTTTGTTTTTGTTTATCATTCTGTCAATGGGAGCGTATAGAGATGGGAACGTTATTATCTTTTATCTAAACATTTCCTATCACACAAAACTAATTGGAAATCGGCATGAATGACATTCTATCTCACAGATGAGTGATTATCCGCCTTCATGTATACAATTTCACAAGGAAATTATATTTTCACGGGTTTTTAAATATTTAGTTGAAAATATTGACAGCTCAAATTTAGTGATTTGACTTAAGTAAGGCAAGTAGTACAATCAAGAAATATTAAGGATGATGTTAGTTATTACATTTCGATACAAGGATCTTGTAAAAAGCAATAACATTTAATAATCGGAAGGAAGGCAAGGACTGATGGCGCTTATAAACTCTTGATAAAAGGATTCGATATTACACTCACAGAAAATTTTGGTTGAGACAGCCGAAATAGGTGAAACCGAGTTTACAGATTGTCACAACCACACTACAGGTCATCGCAGGCGTATCAGAGGTTGGTTGTCTCAACCGAATTAGAGGTTGTCACGGCCAAATTAGAGGTTAATACAACCGAGTTAGAGGTCATTACAAACGAAATACAGATTGTCACAGTCGACGTAGAAGTTTTCACAGGCGAAGCAGAGGTTATCTTAACCGAATTAGTGGTTATCGTATTATAGCTGAATTAGAGGTTGTCACAACCGTCTTTAGAGGTTGTCTTAACCGATTTAGATGTTATCACAACCAAATTAGAGATTATTACATTTATTATTTATTACATTTATCATTATCATTTTCTCCTTATACCGCTCTGAAAGTTCGCGTTGCGACTGGCTGCAGCAGTGCCATGAAACCTTGGGTCTTGCCATCAGCTGCCATGCGTCACTCTTTCTTTATCGTACCACTTTTGCGTTGAGGTTGGGTTTCATAATCAATCACGGATTATGCAGCAGTTTTATGGCGTAATAAATGCGTTTCCAATGAGGTTCAGATTATCCGGGAGGAGGTGCTTTCGCCACTAGAAATGTTGAGAGTTTATTTGAGTAGACTGTGGCTCCCTTTGATAATTATATTTATTACGTTTTTGCACCTCGATTCACACGTACATCAACTTCATCCTGTTCCAGGAGTCTTGCATTAATCATGAAGTAATGAATCTGGTGGTCGGTTTTATTATCAGGATATACCCATGTACCCATCTGCCGTGAACAAAACAAGAACGTTAGCCTTGTGATCAAGCGGATAATTGTGCTTGCGAATAGATGTTATTTTGGGCTAAGCAAGCACTTTAGAGATAAAGCCCTCTCTCGAGTAACAAAAGTCCAGCTGTACCAGACTCTCATTCAACCTGTATTGCTTTATGGCGCAGAATCCTGGGTCCTATCGCAAGTAGACGAAACATCTGTAGGAGCCTTCGAGAGAAAAATACTCCGAAAAATGTATGGCCCTATAGTGCACAACGGCGTGTATCGGCGACGCATGAATGAGCTTTATCCTGACATTGACATAGTTAAGCGGATCAAGATAACGCGATTGCGTTGGCTAGGCCATGTCAGTAGAATGAATGAAGACGAACCAGCCCGAAGGGTTTTCGAAACCGAACTCGAAGGAAGACGAAAAATTGGAACACCAAGACTCCGCTGGAGGGATCATGTTGACGAATCCCTGCGTACACTTGGTATTGCCAACTGGAGAAATAAAGCCAAAGATCGAACTGGTTGGCGAATTATGTTATCTTCGTGTTGTAAGGTCCTTGACCCCCCTGGGTTGTCCGAGACCGGATAAGTAAGTAAGTATACTCATGTAGCCAAACATCCAGTCTTTATATTGCAAACTCGTGCCACTGACAACTATTATTTTTTGACGCAGCAAAACTTTTCACACTCATTCCATTTACGGAAATGCTGGCAAAAGACTGTATTTACCGAGGGTTAGTTGAGAAATTGTAAGTCAAACATAACATGATCATGGCTGATCAAATTATTATTGCACCAGTTGTAGTATAATTGCCCTAATGATAAAATGATTGGATACAAATTTATTATGAATGTGGCTGACAATATTGTTATTCGAAAGAAATTATATTATCTGTGTGTAGCACGCATATTATGATTGCAAATATATTCCGTTTGGGGATCAAACATATTATACGATTGGGCAGTAAACACTTTATTATTGGAAAACAATCTTGATATAACTGGGACTGAAAGTATTATGACCGCAAATATAAACAAATTGCCAGGCAGCCTACGCCAACTGGTCAAACAATAAGGCTGTTAGCCAATCGCCTCGACGAGACTGGAACAACAAGTTATAGAAGAGGCACCGGAAGAGGTCGCAGTACTCGTTTCGACGATAATATCGCTGCGGTGTCTGAAAATGTCGCGGTTTCACGCGATTCGCCGTTCCACGCTCGTCGCTACAGCCCATTGTGCTTAAAGACTTGAAGATGTTCCCTTACAAAGTGCAGGTATCCCATCAAAAATTGCGTGCAAACCATAAATTGCAACAAAACTGCACTCATGCTCTCCTCAGCGTCAACGAAGAAGTGCACGATTTTCGCTTGAAATTTACCATAAAAATTACCATTTCGCTTGAAATTTACCATGAAGACTAGTCCCATTTTCATCTAAAAGGATACGTAGGCAAACAAAATGTGGCCGTCGGTGGTGCAATAGTTAGTGTGCGCGCCTCTTGTACATGAGATCCTGGGTTCAATCCCTGCTCTGACCACCTTCAATTTTTTTCGGCGGCGCTCACCTCGCATAGTGACGGCGACACTATCGAGTATTTAGCCATGAACAAGCTTCTCAAAACACCGTTCGGAACCGGGGTAAAACTGTAGGTCCCAATCAGTGAGTATAAAACTAGAAAGCGCACAGCTCACTTGTTGTGAAAAGCTCTCCCCTATTCCTTCACGTAATGTAATGGGAAAACCATTTACATTTACAAGCAAACAAAATTTGCGCATCTGGTGCACTAAGAATCTGAACTGAAACTGAACCAATTATAGATATCTTAGGCCTGGGTAAAAACAGAAGCTTCATGTATCTCCAGATTTGGCGTGAGCATACACAATCTGTGCCCGTCGTCCATCTCATCTGTATCATCATATAGGAACGTTCTTACAGGATATGCTTACATGTCGCTACGGGCATGCTAACACGCTCCACCACCACTGGAACTTGTAAGGTGCTCCCTACACGCTAAAAAAAAACGGCTCCAGCAACATATGTTCATGTTTGCAAGCATTATTTTCATGAATTGAAGATCTGCTGCTTTTTTGTTTCTTTTGTTGTGTGTCATGATTTCTGTTTTCAGCTTGTTTCAACAAACAAAACAACATTTGGGTCACAAACATGTAATATGGAATAGCAAACACAATGTGTTTGGACACAAGTATACTATATTTGCGACAAGCTACAAACAAACTATTTGCAAACAAACAACCAAAACCACTGGTCATCGGCGCTGCAGTCCCCCGGAATGCCCCTGTCTCCAGGCACCAACACGAGGTGCATATCGTACTACCGAATCATCTTCTTAAGAGATCTGGGGAAATCCTGAGAAGATGTGGGATACAGGAATACTGATGCCTGGTACTTGATGACCGCGTGACTGTTAGAGAAGACATTGACCCAAAGACTGCATTTTCATATTAATCAAACAAAATCTGTGCTTCCGCAGCCATTGGGAATCCACATACTAAACACGAAGAACCATTACACCCGCTCAAAGCCGGTGCACCACTTACGATGGAGGAATCATCGGTCCTTAGAATTTCCAGGACGCCGTGTGAAACACGGTTGCTGTGAGTGATGAGAAATATTGAGCCATGATCAACGAGCTCTTATTTCCACATCGGGATGAGTTGGTAGTGGGGGGAATTTGATTCCAACAGGACCGTTTAATTGCTTCCATAGCAGGCGCGACATTGGTCATTTTGGCCGATTTATTTCCAGATCATGTAATGTCTCGTTTTGGTGATTTGCAGTGGCCGGCAAGAACGCCCGATTTGTCCGCCCCACACTTTTTTTTTGATTTTTTGAAGTCATGGGTCTATGTGAACATGCCACAAACTTTGAAAGCTCTCGAAGAGAATATCCGACAAAAGTGCGAGATCTTATTGCCCGAAGCTGCCGCCAGGACAACTGAAAATGCAGAGAAAATATCCCTAATTATTACCTACAATGACGGTGTCCATTTCAGCTATATCATCGTCAGGAACTACTGGAAACGTAGTAAAAAAATCCATATAAAAGTTAAACAAAATTATTTATCATTTCAAAAAAATTTTTTTCGCCGTCACTAAGCGAAGTGACCATCGCAAAGCCACCAGAGCAGAGATCGAACACACGTCTTCCCTAATTGTTATCTACAATGGCGGTGTCCATTTTAAAGATATAGGAGTACAACACCCTGCATGTGAAAACGTATGTTCGATCACTGCTCTGATTCCCTTGCGTTTCTTTCGACGATTGTCACCTAGCTTAGTGATTGCGAAACTATCGTGATAAAGCTTTTCAAAAGAGCTGGTCACAACCGGTATAAAACTGTGTGTACCAATCCAGGCACGTACACGCTGAAAGTGTGTCTTTTGTTGTTGTTTGGATGCAAATATAATGTGTTTGTAGCTTGTCGCAAATATGACGTACTTCTGTACAAATACATTGTGTTTGCTATTCAATATAACATGTTTGAGACACAATGATTAATAGGTTATTATATATGTATTTGTGACCCAAATGTGTTATTTTTTGTTGAAAACTGCAGACAACAAAAACGTGACAGACAATAAAGAAACAAAAAGCAGTAGATCTTCAGTTCACGAAAACAATGCTTGCAAACATGTACATGGTTCCTGCAATAAGTTGCTGGCGCCTTTATTTTTCAGCGTGTAGACAGGAGTTGGTGATTTTTGAATGTAGTGCTATTTTTCAATTTGAGCGCCACTAAAATAAAATCTTGCGTACGTGCCTGTGTCAATCAGTAAAGGTCTAAACACATTGCAATCGAAATCTCCAAGATTTTGTTAATGTACTCGACATCTCCAAATGAGAGAATCACTCCCGTTGAAAATGTGAATGCAATCTAGGTGGAAAATTGGAAATCGCGCAGCTCACACATTGGGACAAGATCTTTTGTCTGTCCCTGCATGGGATTTATTAGGAAAATATTTATATTTATATCTCTAGTTTATTTTATTAAACTTTCCTGAACACCTCTGGTAAATACGAGCAACAAAATAACAATTTAGGAATGTGTGGCAGATTGTAATTTACACCATTAATTACCATACTTCCCCCTCCATATACAAATTTATTATCTTCAGTTTTTTGTTTTCAACACAAAGCTGCGGATGATGAGGTATCTAAATTTAATGTTCATTTTATGTGACAAATTCATAAAATAGACACCTCTCCAACTATTAAACACCTCCAACGAACGACACAACACTTAGGGTCGAGCAAAAGGTGTCAATTGATTTTATGTTTTCTCAATGCCATCCAATTTTTATGCTCTTACAATCCCCAGACTGACAGTGAACGAAGACACTTTATTAGATTTACGGAAAATTTAATCACAGTACCACCAAAGAAGATGGCAACGTAGATGCTCACTGTGAAGGCAACAGCAAAGAAAATCGCAATATTGCACTGACTTAGATCAAGCAACACAAAGGCCATGCTGGTGGCGAAGACAACACATATTCCCTGAAATGAAACGAATCGAAAAAAAACAGAAAAAAGATGAACGTGCCACTCTGCTGAAGACGATGAAGCAAAAAGGTGCAGACAGTTTTACAAGACGCAATACCAACTATCACTCACAACGATGTAGGGAAGGAAATCTTTCTTGAATGAAGGGCATGATGAACCGCCCGATACTTCACACTACCGTGCGTCCTCTTCGGCGGGATGTAAGATTTTGAACAAAAGTGTCGCCTTTTTTACTATGGACGCATAAATTTCAAGTACAGTAAAACAGAAAAAAAAACAAAAAAAGAGGGAACAATCCTGTATCCTTCTTCTATTGGGTTCATTTTCTTTTTGCCGATTTGTTGTAAAACAACATTATATTTTAACATAAACATTACTTTCTTACAGCAGTAAATAAGATTAAATATTAAACTTTTTATATATTTTTTTGTTAAATTTTTTTACCTTTTATTCAAAGGACAGCAGCAGAGATATGTAAATCACATCGGGTTTATGGAGAAGGAGGGAGAGGAAAATGCCCTATAACATGCCATGTGATGCAGGATAAACTTTACTTAAGGCTGGGGATAAGTTTCATTGAACAGTTATCTAACCTGGTTGAAAGCAAAATGTTTAAGAGGTGGAGCTTCATTTAGAATAAATTTAATTCAAAATCAAATTTAATAAAAAATATAAAATCTAAATAAAAATTATTTCTTGATACAAATGCCCACACTCTTGTTACTCGAAAACCACACAAATCTATGCCGTAAAATTAGGATCAAATAATATTCATATCTGCTCTTAAGGAATGTTAAGCGAATCAGCTGCTTTAACCCATTTTGGGCTAGTGGTCGATTACTCGACTTTTCCCCAGATGAGCCCGGGAGTGGTATCATCTGGCACCGCAGCGAATATGCGGGTTTGGTCTTTTGTCAACTCGCCTGAAATTTGGTTGGCGCGATTCGGTTATATACGTGGTAGTTCGCGCCTTGAAGCGGGGCAATTTTCGCGATTTAAAATTTTTTTCCCCAAAAAATTTGGTGGAAATATTTGCAGTCGGCTAAAAAATTAACGCTCTCAATTCCAACTATTATTCAACGTATGTTTGATGTCGAAAATACTACGGGAATACTCGACTATCCGCCAGTGATGGTGGCTGAAAATGCAAAACAATTTCTCGTCGGTTCGCATTCACAATGGCGTTTCTCCAGTACAGCATGATGTATGTACATAGACGCGATCACAGCTGACTTCCACTTCGCAACAGTCAAACTACTACCTAGCAGTGTTTGTGTTATAATTGCCTAAATAGCATCAGGTAGAAGATTCATCGATTTTGGCCCTGCGGTTCCATGTGCCGCCCAATATGCGTTAACCTATTACACTGGGAAACAAGACGCTGAAAAATTTTTCCTTTGTTCTTCTTTGGATGTAAATATAACGCGTTTTTGTAGCTTGTGACAAATATTTTATATTTGTGTCCAAACAAGTTGTGTTGGTTATTCAATATTACAAGTTGTGGTCACAATGATAAATATGTGTTTCCAAATATATAACGGGTTTTTCAATAAGAGCGCTACAAAAGTTTTTTTAAATAAAACAAAACCGGTTTTAGATACTAATGAAATTCTTTATTCCTGTGAAAGTACGTTCGATGCCATTATGTATGGAACTCGATTTCTTTTGCATGGCCACCACGGGCACGCTTGCAGAAGTCCAGACGCTGAACCCAATTTTCGACGGTTTTCAAGCATAAATCGGCCGATACTGCTGCAATTTCACGTTCGTTATTCGTACGAAGTTCATCAATCGTCGCTGGCTTGTTGGCATAGACCATAGACTTGACGTAGCCCCATAGGAAATAATCTAACGGCGTCAAATCGCACGACCGAGGCGGCCAATCGACTGGGCCATTTCGTGAGATAACACGTTCATCAAACTTGGTTTCCAATAAATTGATTGTGGCATTCGCTGTGTGACTCGTGGCGCCGTCTTATTGGAACCACATGTCCTCCAAGTCCATATTATCCAATTGGGGCCAAAAATATTCGTTTATCATTGAACGGTAGCGATTCGCATTCACAGTAATGTGCCGGTCTTGATCATCATGGAAGAAGTACGGCCCAATGACCCCGCCGGCCCATAAACCGCACCAAACCGTAATTTTTTCGGGATGCAATGATGACTCATGGATTACGTGTGGATTGCTGTCTGACCAATAACGCATATTTTGCTTATTGACGAAGACATTCAGCCAGAAATGAGCCGACCATAAATTGGACGTAGCGCTCTTAAAGTTGAGGCCACTGACTCCAAACTTCGGTAGTAGATTTTAATAATTTCGACTCGTTGTTGGCTCGTATATCTTTCCATGATGAAATGGCAAACCTTACTGAAGAGAAATGTCAAAAGAGCGGGAAAAAATATGGCGTCGTTTGCTGTCCCTATCGATTTACTTTTGTAGCGTCTCTGTTGAAAACCCCTTTATATGATCCAAATATATCTTTGTTTGGAATACAACTACAGCTGTGTTTGCTACAGGAATATAAAATGTCGAGAGCAGGAATATAAAATAGGGACAAATAAATATTATTCAGATATAAAGTTATAAGTGTGTAACTGTATTTTGCATTATTCTTTCAGTCAGTCAGTCATAAATTTCCTGAATGCGTGTGGAAATTGAAAATGAAGTGAGTTTTTCTTATGCTGACTAAGGTGTTGCAATTTAGATTCATACACGCTGAAAAATCTGCCGTTTTTCGTTGTGTTGATGTAAATAGAACGCCTGTTAGGAGCTTGTCGCAGCTCCTTTACTTTTACTTTTGTCCAAACTCATCGTGTTTGCTATTCAATATAACGTGTTGGAGACATATTGAATAAAATTTCATAAAATATGTGGTTGCGACCCAAATATATACGTGTTTGTGAAACATTTGTGAGTAACTGACTGAGAGAATAATGCAAAAATACCGATACACACTTACAATATAGACTCTCTCGATGTCCTTCTTTTATTCTCTTGCTATCGAGAGAGCATAAACAGGACAACAAACACAGCTGTATTTGTATCACAAACACATATATATTAGGGTCGCAAACACATATATTATAACATATTAATCATTGTGTCTCAAACACGTAATATTGAATAGCAAACACATGTATTTGCACGCAAGTATATTATATTTTTGACGATCTCTAAACACACGTTATATTTGCATCCAAACAACAAAAAATGACAGATTTTTAAGCGTGTGTCTTTTAAACCCATTGGATTATTTTGTTTGGAGTTATATAAAGTCACCCGCCTACTCCGATAAACCACAGATAATTGAACACCTAAAAATCAGCATTCGATGGGTTATTGGCGAAATACTGCCGCAAATGCTGCGAAATGTGTGTGAAAATTAGAGTTCCAGATTGCGGCATGTACGTGCCAGCCGTGGCGGCCACATGACCCAAATCGCAGTTAGACATTAATGGTATAAAATTGTTCAACCAATAAAGTCAGTTTAATTGATTGTTATAGTTTCTTTGCTTTCTTTAAATTTAATAATATTTAATTGTTTCTTTGCTTTCTTTAAATCTGAAGTACTGTAACTCTAAAAACACCCTTTAATGTCAACTCCTCATTCATTCAAATTCAAAACTAACATCAATATAGTTATTACGAAATTACGAAAATTCAAAGACGAAAAATCTTTCTAAACACGATAGGCGATGTAAAAAGATGTTGTTTCGTTAATAGATAGTTAAGAGATAATAATCCGAACCCATGCAAAACTCTGGCTCCCGAGCAGGATGATCGTGACGTTATTGCTCTGAACTCCTAGATTGTGAGATGGTCTCGATTCTTATAAACAAGTTAATGGCTATTGTTTCTTTCCCAGCTACTGTATTTAATTAGGGTACCTTACAGCTCCTATTACCGCCATTCCTACCTGTGAACTTTCCGGAAAATCAAAAAGTTTGGTTTTTTTTATTACACCAAGCACAAGAAAATCCAGTGAAATTTAATGAATTTATAAAAGTTTTATCATTTATTTTCTTATCATGATTTGCTTCCTCAGTTTTTGTAGTCGCTGTTGTGTTTCGTTGGACCCAAAGTCATAGGTAAAGTCAACAACATTTATACGTTCCTTGTATATGCGATAGGTCCATCCTGCCACCATCCTCCATCTATCCATCTATCTATCTATCAGCGCTAAGTTTAAAAATTGTATTAATATTTTAAATCTCGTTGTCCTGAACGATAAGCTTAATAGCCTGTTTCATGTTTATCTCTTGACAGTGACAGGGCATGAGAGACAGAGGAGCAGGGCAGCTAAAGAGAAAACAGAATGAAGACAAAGAGATTGATATGATTTGCTTAGCCAAAAATGGAATTGAGATATATAGATGTCCGAAAAAACCCAACAACAACAAAATAACATACAAAATGTTAAGGTTTAATGGTTTGCGATACAGTAGGGAACAGAATTGTAGGTACATAGTACATACAAATATAAATCCAATGAAAAATAATAAAATAGAATGAAATGGATTAAGACGATATAACTAAAAATAATGAAAACTTGAACAGAGACGAAAAAGTGAATATATGGAACGTAACAAATATTGGATGGACGATTAATATCCTGGTACAATCATACGGTAATAGCATTACAATTGTTGGAATTTTCGTACCAAATTATTCTTAAAATCAGCTGCTAAAAATGCCACACATTCATGTGCAAGTATGAGTATAGCCAGATCAAATCAAATGAAAAATAACCCACTGAAACAGATTTGACAGTTACTCGATACGATGAAATGTAAACAAAAGAAATCAGCTGTGCAAACGTTACTACCGTATATATCGACCATGATTTATATCATTGATTGTTAGGTGACATCATAATCCAAGCTCTGAGCTCACTCTGAGAATAAAAGCTGTCCGCCAGGTAAACCACATATGGTCTGGAGGTACAAAGTGAACGAGTCCTTTGAGGGTTTGAATCAATCGGAAGAACAGAACCAATCGAAATACTTGAAATTTACATCTAGAGAGGATTTTGTTTTTCGGAGAAGCTAGGATCTCTGAATATTGTTTGATAGCCAGACACCCATTAAGACTCCTCTGAAACAAAAGTTACATCGATCGTTTGCAATCATCGCCATATAACAAATATTCACTACATCATCTACAATATCAATATATGGACGAAACTGTTCGTTGGTGGAATGCATTTTCTACATTGTAACGAATTATTGGATAATTGGTAAAACTATACGTCGTGGTGGGCGATATATATTCAGTGTACCAATCTATTAGGTTATGACTACTCCAATAACTATCGCGATGATAAGGAAGATAATAGCGTCCATCACTTACTATGACCCTACTAGGGTAATCACAATACCGATCTTTTCAATTACTCTACTTTCTGTTTATTCGAAAAATTCCTTTTTCGGAAAACAGGTGTTCGGTTTCACAGAATGGAAAACATCGTCGAAAACGATCTATTTTCGGTTTTATTGGCAGTTTATTCGTTTGGCATGGAAACAACTTTTTAAATTGGTGTCGAAAAGCCAACACAAAATAAAATGCTCCTGACACTTCCCTGTCCCGGTAAAAAGGTCATTATTATGCAGCAACTAGAACACCATCACCAGATTTTTATACAGATTCAAAATATCATAAAGATATGAAGAACTGAAGACTGAACTATAGTAGATTAGGTTGAACTGAATTGAATTGAGCTGAACTGAACTGAACTGAACTGAGCTGAACTGAACTGAGCTGAACTGAGCTTAGCTGAACTGAATTGAATTGAACTGAATTAAATTGCATTGAGCTGAATTGAATTGAATTAAATTGAATTGACTGGAATTGAATGGAGTTCCATTGAATTAAATTGAAATAAATTGAATTGAATTAAATTGCTTTGAATTGAATTAAATTTAATTGAAGTGAATTGAATTTAGTCTACTTGAATTGAATTGAACTAAATTGAATTAAATTAACTTGAATTGAATTGAAGTGAATTGAATTGAGTGTACTTGAATTAAAATGAATTGAAGTGAATTCAATTCAGTCGACTTTAATTGAATAGAATTAAAGTGAACGGAATGAATTAAATTGAATTGAATTGAATTAAATTGAATTCAACCGAATTGAATTGAGTGGAATTGAATTGAAATGAATTGCCTTGAATTGAATTCATTTGAATTGAATTTAATTGCACTGAATTGATTTGAATTGAATTGAGTTGAATTGAATTGAATTGAATTGAATTGAATTGAATTGAATTGAGTTGAATTGAATTGAATTGAATTGAATTAACTTGAATTGACTTGAATTGAATTGTATTGTATTAATTGAATTGAATTTAATTGATTTGAATTGAAATGAATTGGATTGGATTGGATTGAATTGAGTTGAATTAAATTGAATTGAACTGAACTGAAGTAAACTGAATTGAGCTGAGTTCAGTTGAATTGAATTGAATTGAATTGAATTGAATTGAACTGAATTGAATTGAATTGAATTGAATTGAATTGAATTGAATTGAATTGAATTGAATTGAATTGAATTGAATTGAATTGAATTGAATTGAATTGAATTGAATTGAATTGAATTGAACTGAATTGAACTGAATTGAGCTGAGTTCAGTTGAATTGAATTGAATTGAATTGAATTGAATTGAACTGAATTGAATTGAATTGAATTGAATTGAATTGAATTGAATTGAATTGAATTGAATTGAATTGAATTGAATTGAATTGAATTGAATTGAATTGAATTGAATTGAATTGAATTGAATTGAATTGAATTGAATTGAATTGAATTGAATTGAATTGAATTGAATTGAATTGAATTGAATTGAATTGAATTGAATTGAATTGAATTGAATTGAATTGAATTGAATTGAACTGAATTGAGCTGAGTTCAGTTGAATTGAATTGAATTGAATTGAATTGAATTGAATTGAATTGAATTGAATTGAATTGAATTGAGTTGAATTGAATTGAATTGAATTGAATTAACTTGAATTGACTTGAATTGAATTGTATTGTATTAATTGAATTGAATTTAATTGATTTGAATTGAAATGAATTGGATTGGATTGGATTGAATTGAGTTGAATTAAATTGAATTGAACTGAACTGAAGTAAATTGAATTGAGTGGACTTGAATTGAATTGAATTAATTCGAATTGAATTGGAGTGAATTGAAACGAATTGAAGTGAATTGCACTGATCTGAATATAATTGAATTGAACTGAAATGAATTGAGTTGGACTGAACGGAGTTGAATTAAATTGAAATGAATTGGATTGGATTGGATTGGATTCGATTCGATTCGATTCGATTGGATTGGATTGGATGGGATGGAATTGAATTGAGTTGAATTAAATTTAATTGAACTGAACTGAAGTAAATTGAGTTGAGTGGACTTGAATTGAATTGAATTAATTCGAATTGAATTGGAGTGAATTGAATTGAAAGGAATTAAGGTGAATTTAACTGAATTAAATTGAATTGATTAGAATCAAATCGAATTAAATTGATTTTAGTCAAATTGAATTGAATTGAATAGAATCAAATTGAATTGAGTGGAATTGAATTGAATTGAGTTTAATTGAATTGAATTGAATTGAATTGAATTTAAATGAATTGAATTGAATTGCATTGAACTGAATTGGGTTGGATTGAAAGGAATTGAATTAAATTGATATGAATTCAACTGAATTGAACTGAATTGGATTGAATTGAATTGAATTGAATTGAATTGAATTGAATTGAATTGAAGTGAGTTGAGTTGAGTGTACTTGATTTGAATTGAATTGAATTGAAATGAAGTAAATTGAATGGAGTGGACTTGAATTGAATTGAGGTGAATTGAATTGAGTGGACTTGAATTGAGTGGACTTGAATTGAGTGGACTTGAATTGAATTGAATTGCATTGAACTGCATTGAATGGAATTGAATTGACTTGAATTGAATTGTATTGAAGTGAATTGAATTGAATTTAGTTGAATTGAATTGAACTGAGTGGAATTGAATTGAAGAAAATTGAACTGAATAAAATTGAATTTAATTAAATTGAATTCAAATGAGTTGAATTTAGTTGAACAGAATTAAATTGAATTGATTTGAACTGAACTGAACTGAACTGAACTGAACTGAACTGATCTGAACTGAATTGAATTAAATTGAATTGAACTGAACTGAATTGAACTGAGTTGAATTAAATTGCACTGAAATGAATTGAGTGGCATTGAAGTGAATTGAAGTGAATTGAATTTAGGTGAACTGAATTGAGTGGAATTTAATTGAAGGAAATTGAACTGAATAAAATTGAATTGAATTGAATTAAAGTGAATTGAAATGAATTGAATTTAGTTGAACTGAACTAAATTGAACTTATTTGAATTGAATTGAACTGAATTGAATTGAATTAAACGGAACTGAATTAAATTGAATTGAATTAAATTGGATCGAATTGAATTGAATAGAAAGGAGTCGATTGGAATGAATTAGAAAATATATAGACACAATCACTTCTACTACTTAAGCTGGCTCCTGTCCGCTTGGTTGATTGGCGTTCATATAACTTTGTTCACAACTGTTTGCCTAAGTCCTCTTGTATGTTCATTGTCAGTTTGTCTGGTAGTCATTTAACAAGTATTTCACTTTCTTTCTAGTCGTTTAGCATTGTTTTCGTCCGCATTTTGGTTTTTTTTTTCTGAAATATCTTTATCTGTTGGTACTTTTTAACATGACATTTACGTGCTTTTTCTATTTAGAGTGAATATTAGAAATAGCTGCCTGCTGGTTTTTAGCTTTTCTCCGACTGACTACCAAAGACGTCATTGTGAAGGGTCTTTATATCTGTTTGTCTGTCTTCAGTCTGTAGTATTTCATCCTATTGATTGGATGGAATTAAATGCCTTGTAATTCGCGTTGATTTTGAGTGACAGTTTGGATATTTTTCTTGGTTTTCAGGGAAAAATAATGAAATTTTAATAAAATTTGTGAATATTTTTAGGTGTAGACCGAAACATCATTTGTTGAAATGTAATTGAATTTTGAAGGGCGATAAGTTTTACACAATTATTTACTTAATTTGAGGTTAAATGTCATGCAATGTCAGGATTAACTTAAATCTTTCTCAGAAATCTTCTAAAATTATAATGGATGATTGTAACAAAAATTAGCAGATCCAAATACTAATTTTAGTGACAGTATAAGTAAATTGTTGACAAACTCGGGTATGATACTAAAAAAAATTCAAAGTGTACGTAAGATGTTGATGATCGTAAGATGTTGATGTTCGCCCCGAGTGGTTCGAGTGCTGTTCGGTGCCTCGTGTATTGTAATCGATTTGAGTTTAGTCCGCGGCACAGAAATCTCTCAAGGATTATGGTTGAATAACTAAGAGAAAACAGGAGGTGTTTCGTTCCCAAATGATCTTCCAAAATCAATTTAGCTATTGAGGGTCCCACCAGAATAGGCTACATGAGGATTCCACAATAGTTTTAATGCCATTATTTATATCATAAGTTCTCACTCACTTGTCATAGTTTAAGGAAAGGACATACCTGGAATTAGAGAGAGAGAGAATAAAAATGATATTAGAATTACTTCAGAATATTGGATTATTTGCGACAAAACATTTAAATGTTATCTAGTGAAGGACTCTTCATTTGAAAAGTACATCATTCTCGCTTGATGATAGCGATATCTACTATCGTGTAGTTAAAAAAAATGTTGTCCTATAGCATCCCATGAAGGGATTGGGGTGAGCTTTTCACAACCAGTGAGCTGTGCGCCTTCAACATTTAAACTCACTGATGGGGACCTATAGTTTTACACCAGCTCGGAATGGTATTTTGAGAAACCTTTTCATGGCAAAGAAGTACTCGATACTGTCGCCATCGTTAAGCGAGGTGCCCGCCGTCGAAACAAATGTAAGGCGGTCAAAGTAGGGACTGAAACCACGTTCTCATATACAAGAGCCGCGCACACTAGCCATTGCACCACCGCTGGACACGAGGTTCGTTTAGAAACGTTATATTTACGAGGGTTTCATTTTATAGTTCTGGCCTAATAATCAAAAAAAAAATTTTTAAAACTATTCCGGAGATTACATCCATTACTAAGACAAATTTCCAATATTTGAATTTTTCCATTTTCTTTGTCAAATAATTTCGATTTCAATCAATGACAAATTAATGCTCACAAAGATTCCACAAACCATGAACTTGTAGAATGCACGATTATCTTACCTGGAATAAACCCCATTTTATAAGGTCATGAAAGCAAAGAAGAGCTTTCCTGTGGGCCAAACTAAAATAATGTCACTGAGTTTGCCGCCAATAAAGCCACAAACAGTGTAAAATGAATAGAAATAACCAAATAAAATTGATAAAATTTCTTAAAGAAATAAATAAAAAAAGTTATTTTCATACATAAAAAAAAACGTCGCTGGAAAGTTGCTTAAACTTGATAAAAACTCATAGATGGAGATGGCGTCTATACTTGCAACAATGCAGGAAATATCACACAACCAAAAACCCTTTCCCGCTGCCAGTTACAAACCACAAAGTGGTCACTCTCTTGAAACCCTAATGATTCAACAAAGGAAAACTTTGCTACAAATCTGACGTCTGTTGTGTTCGTAGTGGGTTTCTTTGAAAACCTATGCACGCATGCGCAGTGCAACTCCAGCAGTCTTGGCTGCAATATTCAAACATGCAACGAAAATACTACGTTTCGTATGCAACATTGATATGCAAATCATAACTGAAAATAACATGTTGCTTCAACCAAATGTAGGAGGTAGAAAGTGGGGGTGGTGGTGTTGGCAGTCAGTTTGTGTTGGCCACATTTATAGCGGTTAACTTGTTTAAGGATTCTCATCACTGTCTGTTCACGTTAGCTTTCTTTACCTTTATGCTTATTGAATACTTAACATTGAAGTCAAATATCTTATCATCTTGTCATGATCGGCAAAGAATAAACAAAGTACATAGATGGACAAAAAAAGTTGTAAAGTGAAAAGTTTGAGTATAAAACGACATTCAAACATGGTACATATATCCAAACAGACAAAGCAATATTGCCCAGATATTGGCTGGAAAATAAACTTTATTTCCTCAATTATCGTTTTCGTATGGCGGAAGATACCCTTATCGCACTGACAGAGTCAATTGTTTAAAACGAGGCTGTCGCAATTCGGCTGTTGCCACCGAAATGCAGTTGCTACAACTGAGTAGAAGTTAACACAACCTACCTGAATGTATTCCCACAACTAAAATTCGGTTGCAGCTAGCTCTAATAGGTTGTGACAATCTCTAACAGATTGAGACAACCTCTAGTAGTTTCTGACACCGGCTAGTAGCTTGCGACAACCTCTAGCATGTTATGACAACTGCTACAAGGTTGTGACAGTCTCTAATAGGTTGTGACAACCTCTAATCGGTTGTGACAACCTCTAATCGGTTGTGACAACCTCTAATTGGTTGTGACAACCTCGAATAGGTTGTGACAACTTCTAATAGGTTGTGACAACTTCTAGTAGTTTGTGGCAACCGCTATTAGCTTGCGACAACCTCTAGCATGTTGTGACAACCGCTACAAGGTTGTGACAATCTCTAATAGGTTGTGACAGCCTCTAATAGGTTGTGACAACCTCTAATAGGTTGTGACAACCTCTAATAGGTTGTGACAACCTCTAATAGGTTGTGACAACCTCTAATAGGTTGTGACAACCTCTAATAGGTTGTGACAACCTCTAATAGGTTGTGACAACCTATAATAGGTTGTGAAAACCTCTAATAGGTTGTGACAACTTCTAGTAGTTTACGGCAACCGCTATTAGCTTATGACAAGATCTACCAGGTTGTGACAACCTCTTATAGGTTGTGATAACATCTACCAGGTTGTGACAGCCTCTAATAGGTTGTGACAGCCTCGAATAGGTAGTGACAACCTCTAATAGGTTGTGACAACCGCTATTAGCTTGTGACAACCTCTAGCAGGTTGTGACAACCTCTACCAAGGTTGTGTCAACCTCTTAAAGGTTGAGCCAGCCTCTAGTATGTTGTGACAACATCTAATAGCTTGTTGCAACCGCTAGTATCTTGTGACAACCTCTACCAGGTTGCGACGACCTCTACCATGTTGCGACAACCTCTAATTGTCCCAACCTCTAATACGATTGTGACAAGTTCTAATATGTTGTAAGAACCTCTTTTAGGTGGTGGCAACCTATAATTGGTTGTGACAACCTCTACGAGACAACCTCATGACCTACTTCTCAATGTGTTGGGACGCAAGTATAGTATATGTTTGCAACAAGCTACAAACACGTTATATTTGCGTCCAAATGACAACAACAAAATGAATTTTTCAGCGTGTAGTACATAATTTCCAAGGTATTTTCACAGAAAAGTACATGCAACGGAATTATTATTCTTTACATTTCGCTTTAAATGTAAAAAGATGAATAAAAAAAAATTTAAAGACATTAACTGAAATTGAATATTCAGCAACTTAAAATTCTAACAAATCAATTGAAATTAAAAACCAGTCAATTGATTATCAAAATTGTCCAACTAAAACTCAAAAGAATTGCTTGAAACTCAACACTTAACAACTGACGTTTGAAAAAAAAATCAAGTAAAAGGAATTTAAATAAAAAAAATCTAAAACCATTAATGAAATTGAAAACTCAGCAAATTAAATTCAAACAGGACAATTGTAATTGAAAAACAAGCAATTGATTATCAACATTTACCAACTAAAACTACATAGAGGTGATTGAACCTCATTTTTCAACAATTGACGTTTCAAAAAAAAACAACTGAAAAAAAATTTAATTAAAATAAATATAAAGCCGTTAATTGAAGTTGAAAATGCAGCAATTTAAATTCAAACGAATCAATTGAAATTCAAAATGCGTCAATTGATTATCAAAATTCAGTAACTGAAACTCAAAAGAATTGATTGAAATTTAATAGTCAGCAACTGACGCTTCAAAAAAAATCAAGTAAAAGGAATTTATATAAAAAAAATCTGAAACTATTAAGTGAAATTAACAATTCAGCAAATTACATTCAAAAAAATCAATTGAAATTGCAAAACAATCAATTAATTATCAAAATTCATGAACTGAAACTCAAACGAAATGATTGAAACTCAATGATTAACAACTGATATTTAAAAAAATCTACCAAATGAAATTTAAACAAAAAAAATAAATCTAGAATTATTAATTGAAATTGAGACTGCAGCAGTTTAAATTCAAACAAATAAATTGAAATTCAAAACAATCAATTGATTACCAAAATTAATGAACTAAAATTCAAAAGGATTGTTGAACCTCAATAGTCAACAACTGACGTTTCAAAAAACTGAACAATAAGAAAGTTAAATAATAAAAATCTAAAACCATTAATTGATATTTAAAATTCGTCAAAATAAATTCAACCAAATCAATTGAAATTCAAAAATTATCAAAATTCCGTAACTAAAACGCAAAAGAAATGATTGAGACTCAATAGTTAAGAACTGACGTTTCGAACAAATCAAGTAAAAGAAGTTTAAATAAAAAAAATTTAAAGCTATTAATTGAAGTTGAAAATTCAGTATTTTAGATTCAAACAAATCAGTTTAAATTTAAAACCCGTCAATTGATTATCAAAATTCAGCAACTAAAATTCAAAATAAATGATCGAAAATCAATAGTTAACAACTGACGTTTCAAAAAAATCAAGTAATACAAATTTAAGTAAAAAATATATAAAGCCATTAACGGAAATGATGCAGCAATTTAAATTCAAACAAATAAATTGAAACCCAAAATCCGTCAATTAATTATCAAAATTCATCAACTGAAACTTCAAGAAATAATTGAAACTCAATAGTTAACAGCTGACGTGTCAAAAAATCACATAAAAGGAATTTAATTAAAACAAATCTAAAACCTTTAATTGATATTGAAAATTCAGCAACTTAATTTCAAACAGATCAATTGAAATTGCAAAACAAGCAAGTGATTATAAAACTTCAGTAACTAAAACTCAAAAGGATTGTTGAACCTCAATAGTCAACAAGTGACGTTTCAAAAGACTCCAGAAAAATAAATTTAAATAAAAAAAATCTAAAACCATTAATAGAAATTGAAAATTCAGTAATTTAAATTCAAACAAATCAATTGAAATTTAAAAATAAAATTCAAAAAAGTCAAAGAAAAATTTAAAAGAAAATGAGTTCTAACGGTGTAGCATGTTCCAAAGGTAACCACTGTCTTCTATTTTTGTTTAACTACAATTTTCTAATAAAACCCCATACAAAAAACTGTCAAAACATTTTTAAAGACGACATCATATGAGTTCATAAAAATCCGTGTTCATGTGTGGCAGGCTCATTGTCCCATCACAAGGTATGGCCAACCATCCAACAATCCCCCACTCTGACCAATTTATCTATGCACTTCTGTGTGTGGTTTTCCTGCTGTCACTATGTTTATTATCTTTTTCACCGTGGCATGATCACGTATAATTTGATCAATGAAAATCACGGTTTGGCGCTTGATTGAGGCTAATGGTAATAATCAACAATTAAATATGCATAGTCGTGTTTTCCCACTTCATAAACGTGGATAAATATTTTCCCCACAATTCCTCTATGGATGAGAATAAAAATGTGATAAGGTAGAAAGAGACGACACAGAGTGTGAGAAGGGGAGAAATCAATGGGGAGAAAAAGCCACAGTAAATTGAATGATGGTGGTATTTGAAGAGGAAAGCATTTGGAAGTGGCGGAATTCTACGCAAATTGAAAGAAACATTTTCATTTCAATTAAAAACCAAAATGACTCTTGAACTTTTCTTGTCATTCTAGAAGATTCATTCAAAATAAAATTATTTAATATGGAAATCCCTTGGAACCGGTACCAAATAGTAGGCTCTTGAAAAAACATTATTTTCCATTACACCACATGAAAATATGGCGCAGATCATCTTGCGATTAGTGAGCGATGAGCTTTACAATTTCTAGATAGATCTAGATTTTATCGGACCTGCAGTTTTATACCGAATCCGAAAGATTATGAATTGAGATTTTTTTTTTATAAAAATTACTTAATATAAATATGCAGCTGCCATAAAAAAAAGTTATGAAAATTTAATTTTACACTGAAAAAATTATCTTCTAAAAACATTACAAACCTTCGTGAGCAATCCTTCACAGATTGTCTCGTACGCATTGGTTCACACATTTTCCGCCACAAAAACATTGCATTGGACCTATTTTCACAGTTCAAATGAAAAAATAATTTTAATTTTATAAAATAATACTATAATGAACTTTTTCCATAACATTTTCAAAGGCTGTCTGAAACGGAATTTATGAAATCTGTTCATGACATCTGCGAATTATTTTCATGGATTTTGTCAAACCTGTCGTAGAATTTAAATAATTCTTACCCGATCCCTGGCTGCCGGTATAGCTATTTCAGATCTTGTTGCGGATCCATAGCAATAATTGTTCTAAATGATGATATTACGAAATTCATCGTGCTATATAACACAATATCAGTAAATGCAATGAGAATTCGCTGGTATACAATTTCTCGAAAATTAATGCTGGCTTCGAAACACAAGATACAGAAAATTTGAATTTACAATTGAATGGGTAAATAGGTAAATGCTCAAAGTTTTGTGAAAGGTTTCCAAAATATTTATAAAATTTTCGAAACATTTCATGAATGAATGTATAGTCTTGAATGAAGAATATCTCATAAATATTATATAGGATGTCTCAGTAAGATTGCACATTTTAATTTTCGGAATGAAGTTCCTTATCGCACGTTGCGGGATGGGGGCTTAATGAAAAAAAAATACACAACTTTTACTTTAACACTATTATGCTACAACCCGGTACCATAGATAAAGGAAGTAAGTAGATATCGCACTGCCGTTGTCAATTGCTACCTCTAGGTGCTGTGTTGTCGTTTTGTAACTCTCACTGAAGTTTCTCATAACTTTCATTGACGTTTATTCAACACTGTGGGAAATTTGATACATACAAAAAAAGTATCATTTTCCAGGTTGTGCTATTCGAACAACAAACTTTAATTTTTTGTGTCGTGTTCCCCATTTTCAAGTTCAAATTCATTTATTTTGATTAAGTGTCTTTTTTTTGCTGTTATTGTTGGTGTTCGTTTGTGTTGAATTTGAGAGCAACGGACCACAAAACAAAATCACTGTTTATGTTTCCTACCACACCTATTGTTAGCACCTGTTCTAAATACATCTTGCAAGGTATATTTTGTTTGGGATCAAACTCTGTAATTATTGCATTCAGCTCCATCCTATTGTACAAGAAAGTTCCCACGCCATGTGCGATATCTAGTTAACCCTGCTGTTAGATTAGGACCATTTGGTCCAAATTTTTTCTGTTTTCCCTTGTAACTTTGGAACGGTGATATATACTGACTAAATTTTTCTGCTAATGGGGTCTTTTAATAAAACAATGTTATGTGCGAAAATTAAATTTTCTAACTTTATTCAGGACTGAGAAAAATACAAAATGACGAATCTTAGATTAGAGGACCATTTGGTCAATAGTACATTTTTTCATTACCAAGCGAATGTAAATTCATGTCAAATATTTAGAAGATGTTTTTGATATGTTAGCGGATGTTTTTGATATGTCAAATACTTGCTTTAGAAATTTTTGAACCAAAATAGTTACAAAGAATAAGATAAAATTATTATTTTGGATGAAAATTGCAGTATGGACCAAATGGTCCCTCAATCTAAGATTCGTAAGTTTTTTCTAATCTAACAGCAGGGTTAATTCCTTTCTTTATGCCCAGTACTATCAACTATATTGGGTAATTTTGCTTTGGTTTGTGTCTAGACTAACATATGTTGGGAAATTTCTTGTTTAATGGGAAGTTTTCTAGGTGGAGCCTGTAACCAATATTTAGTATATATAGTAGTTTTGAACCCAATAAAAAGTAAATTTAGAAAAGCCAAAGTGAAAGAAGTTTAAAACAAGAAAATTTTCTCAAATAAGTGCCTTTTCTTAAAAAAGGTAACTTTAATAAAAAATACCTATTCATATTCTTAAAGAAAGTACTTTTTCTTAAAAAAATACCATATCTTAAAAAAGTACCTCTGCTTAAAAAAAGTAAATTTTCTTACAAAAAGTAAATTTTCTTAAAAAAAGTTTTTTTTTTAAACTAAGTACCTTTTGTTAAAAAGTACATTTTCGTACAACAAATTGCCTTTCCTTAAAAAACAAAATTTTCTTTAAAGAGTAGGTTTTTTGTGAAACAAAGTAACTTTTCGTGACATAAGTACCTACTCTTGAAAATGTACCTATTCTTGAAAAAGGGACCAACTCTAAAAAAAACTCCAGTTTCTTAAAAAAAAAAAATTTTTTCCTTTTCCTTAAAGTACTTTTCTTAAATATTAAATAATACCTTTTCTTGAGATAAGTAGTCTTTCTGAAAATGAGTACATTTTCTTAAAAAAATAAACTTTTCCTGAAAGTAGTAGCACTTCTTTAAAAAGTTCCTGTTCTTAAAACAAGTATTTTGTTAAAAAAAAATCATACTCTTATGGCCTTTCTTCCACAAACTTCTTCTTCTTAAAAATAGTACTTTTTCTTAAAACAAACATTAGCTTGTAATAAAAGAAGTACCTCTCTACTTTTCTTAAAGAAGTACATTTTCTTACAACAAATTGCCTCTTCATTAAAGAGTAATTTTTTTGTGAAAACATAACTTTTCTTGAGATAAGTACATACTATTAAAAATGTACCCATTCTTGAAAAGGGACTAATTTTAAAAAAATTCCAATTTCATAAAAAAAACATTTTCTTCAAAAAAATACCTTCTCTTTTAAGAAAAAACCTTTTCTTAAAAAAATTCCTTTTCTTAAAAATTAAATAATACACTTTCTTTACTTGAGATGAGAAATATTATAGAAGTGGATTCAGTTTTTTTTCATTTTTCTACTTGACTCCCATAACAACCGACACTTGTGCCACAAATAATTATGTGGTGCTGCGTCCTCTTCTTCACACGTTCATCATGCAGATGCGAATATTGGTATAACAAAGACCAAGTTTATCGTTGGAAAAAAATCGGAAAATTAAATTTTTCCACTTAATAATTTCATGAACAAATGTCAAACTTTCTATTGCAAATTCGATACAAAACACTGAAGAAAATTCATAAATAACAGGCTGATAAATAGACTTTGTGGCACATCAATACATTAGACAGCTACGAATGCTTGTAGTTAGTTTGGTGAGCCAGGTGCAACATGTTCACCTTAGACCGTCGAACTTGACACAAAACGTTGAACTGTAGAAATGTGGCATAGAGAAGAAATGTTGGCCAAGAATTGTTGCACATACACACAACTACGAGTCCATGGAGTATGCCATGAAATCAAGGCCCCCTTTGACTAGTATGATGGTGAAAAGTCAAAACATGATCATAATAATAATGATGATGATGATGATGGAAAGCTGGAAAATGTAAAACGACAATCCAATGGAGGTCACAAACATATGCAGTTTGTCATGAAATGAAGAAGGTTCTGTTTTTATTAATGAGGTTTAAAAGAATTCCTTCCATAAAGTAAAATTGAAATAGAGATGGTTTCTCGGTCATCTGACTTTTCATTTCACAATATTTAGTACATAATACTGGACCAAAATTCGAAATCAGGAACGCCTACATAATATCATATGCATATTCGATCCATCACACCAATCCTGAAAGGAGTATTAAGAACAAATTATCGGCAATCGGCATATAAGGCAGGGTACGTGTTTCGGTCCGATTACGACAACTATCTGAACGATGGAGCGGGACTTTGTTTGGCTGCAAATGTCGGTAACGTCCTTAGAGTGAACTATTGAATAAGACAGCTGGTTGGGGACCACATCAGAAGTTCTACATCTTAGCAGGCTAATGATGGCACTGGTTTAAAATCACACAATAACAATTAAGTGAACAACACACTTGTCATTCTTGAGCTTGAGCTGGGTTGATAACTTTTTATCTGACTGATGAGTTTGAAAAAATATTACCAAAATATTTTGTGATCATGATAATGATTCTAATAACTTCGATTACATTCTTCTTTAGTATCAAGAATTGCGATAAACCAACAATAATCATCAACGATAGCTGATGTTCATGCTAATGAATGGCAAGTCTGTGGTTCGCTTTAGAAAGGGGACGTCAATTCTTTACATTACTCTCTGAACTTCCTTCCACCTTTGGCGGTCTATTCACATCCCAACCCAAACACAGTAATTTCAATAGACCTCTTGTTGCATATTATGAATGGGCGATTACTATTGTCTTTCCATTCCTCAGTTGCAGCCGATTTAACCATGCATAGTTTAGACTTTATGTTGCCCCTAAGGAATAAGGCTCTTGGCTGAATATCATTCACGTTAAAAAAAAATTCAAAATATTGCAGGAACTATGTATATGTTTGCAAGCATTATTTTTTATGAATTGAACATCTGTTGCTTTTTGTTTCTTTGTTGTTTGCCACGTTTTTGTTTTCAGTAGGTTTCAACAAACAAAACCACATTTGGGTCCCAAAAACATATATTACAACCTACCAATCATAGTGTATCCAACATGTAATATTGAATAGAAAACACAATGTGTTTGGACACAAGTATACTATATTTGAGACAAGCTATAAATACTTTCTATTTGTACCCAAACAAAAAAGACAGATTTTCAGCGAGCGCGATCTAGCCAGGCAATTCAACGGTCTGAAGCGGGCATTTATCTATTCACGAGCTATGTGAGTGACAGCTTAGCGCAGTCTTATTGTAAATAGATTTCGTCGCGTTCGCGAGTTCTCCACAATGATTGCGCGATTACGAGAGATATTCACACACGTTGACAAACATTTCTTTTTTTGTTGTTTGCATGCAAATATAACGTGTTTGTAGCCTGCGGCAAATATAGTATACTTGTTTGCAAACACATTGTTATTGCTATTCAATATAACATGTTTGGGACACAATTATTAATACCTTATACTATATGTATTTGTGACCCAAATGCGGCGTTGCTTGTTGAAAACTGCTGAAAACAAAAATGTGACAGACAGTAAAGAAAACAGACAGTTCGGGTAAAGAAACGAACATCAGGAGATCTTCAATTCTCGAAATGAATGCTTGCAAACATTTACATGTTTCCTGCAATATGTTGCTGTGGCCGATATTTTTCAGTGTGCAGTTACTCTCCACCAGGCATCATTTTTGCAGAATTATGGACAGGTTATTTCAACAGCCCATAAACCAAACATAGCCACTGTTTTGCCTGGATGTAATGGCGGCTGTTGAATATCGTCGGGACGCTCTTTAGTCCCAAATTTTGGTTCAAAGCAGGGGATCTTCTTCAAGTTTTTCAAGAGGCCACAGAATGAAACGATGACGATTCTAAAGGTGTCATGGTGAAATATCAAACGATACAAAACAAAAATTCCAGAACTGTTTGAGCTGTAATAAAACACCTACTGGAAGATCTACCTCAAAATGAATCAACTGTTACTACACCGAATTACGCTGAGCGTAAGGACTAGTGGTAAACAGGTTACGTAAATACGCTTCGTAGTGCATTTGTGTCATCTTCGTCTAACAATGCGAAATTACATTTCTCAATAAAATAGGCAAAGTGATGGTGACCCTAATACTCCAGAAGACCTCATAAATGGTTAAAATTTTAGGTAAAGAACAAGCGGGTTCTATACCTGGTTGTTTGTGCGCCGAACACGTCAACACGGTTCGCATAATCAGAGAGCAATCGATAGAACAATCTTCGTCTCTGTGGCCTTTGGTGGTGCAATGGTAGCTTGCCCGGCTCTTGCACATGAGGTCGTGGGTTCGATCCCCGCTCTGATGACCTTACATTTCTTTCAACGGCGGTCACCACATTCGCAACCGGTGTAAAGCTGTAGGTCGCGATCAGTGACTTTAAAACCCCCAATCCCCAATCCTTTCTTTCCTTTCTAAAAAAAGGACGTCAATTCGTGATCACCGGTAAAAAATATAAAAGTGCTCGTAACTCCTAAACAGTTCGTCTAATCGCAAAAACGACATTAATTCGTGATCATCGGTAAAAACAATGTAAAAGTGCTCGTAACTCCTAAACGGCGCGTCTATTCGCAAAAAGGACGTTAATTCGTGATCAACGGTAAAAATGTAAAAGTGCCCGTAACTCCTAAACAGAGCGTCTAATCGCAAAAAGGACATTAATTCGTGATCATCGGTAAAGAATAAAAAACTGCTCGTAACTCCTAAACGGTGCGCCTAATCGGTAATCGTTAAAAACTTTAAAAGTGCACATAACTCCTAAACGGTGCGTCGAATCGCAAAAAGGACGTTAATTCGTTATCACCGGTAAAAAATATAAAAGTGCTCATAACTCCTAAACGGCGCGTCTAATCGCCATAGAACTAATTTACCATAGAACTGTGGAAATAAACTGGAGGAATGAGTTAAGAACGATCATAAGAATCGCGGAGAGTATACTTAGGAACATTATTTTGCGCTTTGCGGAACATCTCAGATCAGAAAAGCTGCAGAAAATAGCGATGAATAATGATACACACTAGCAGATCAAAAGGCACGTAGAGCTGTCCAAATGGCGTAGGATCCCACTCCACGATAAGGTAACAAGAAGTCGGACTTACTAGCTGCTCACTTTTGTGATGTGTAGTTTAATAGTGGCCATCGGTGGTGCAATGGTTAGTGTGCGCGGCTCTTGTACATGAGATCCTAGATTCGAAACCTGCTCTGACAACCTTCAAAAAATTTTTTCTTTCGGCGGCGGTCACCTCGCATAGTGACGGCGACACTATCGAGTATATAGCCATGAAACAGCTTCTCAAAATACCGTTCGGAATCGGTGTAAAACTGTAGGTCCCAATCTGTGAGTGAAAACTGGAAAGCGCACAGCGCAGTGATTGTGAGAAGTTCTCCCCGGTCCCTTCATGGGATGTAATAGTAAACCATGTATGTTTGTATGTAGTTTAATAGTGGGGGCATCCCATGGCCTACGGCGGACCAGGTGAATAACACAGTGAGATTGTTGGATGTTCTCGGAAAAATAGCTCAGTTTGGAGACGCGAGCGCTGCAGATGGTTCGGCTGATTACCGTCCGGGAATGGATTTAATTGGCGCAGTTATAGGAGCAATTAACAGCAAATAGATCTATGTGGACGAGGAAGTCTCTAATTTTGTTCCGAGGCAAACTGATCAGCGAGCTTGGGTTTATTTGGCCAAATAGTACAACCACTGCCTGAACACCGGATATTTCCCGCGGAAATGAAAATGCTCCAGAATGGTTCCTATTTTGAAATCGGATAAAGATCCAACCGACTGTAGAGGATACAGACAAATTACTCTGCTGCCGTATTTGGGGAAACTGCTTGAATAGTTTTTGTTTAGGAGGATTAAGTCTCACATTGAAAATGGGAATATATTGCGGAGTTCCCAATTTGGATTCCGTGATGGAGGGACGAACATAGCAGACGGTGCGGGTGACCGTCCGGGAATGGACTTTATTACCCCAGAATTTACTGACGCAGTTCTAGGAACTATAAATAGAAATAACACTCACGGGGTCGATGGAGTCTCTAATTTTCTTCTGAGGAAGACTGATCAGATAGCTTCGGTTCATAGTACATCCACTGTCTGAACATCGGATATTTCCAGTAGAAATGCGAATACGTTAGAGCTGTTTCTATTTGGAAACCTGGTAAATATCCAACCGAATGTAGAGTATACATGCCTATCACTCAACTGCCGTATTTGGGAAACTCCTCGAGAAGTTTTTGTTCAGGAGTATTAATACCCACATTGATAATGTCAATATATTACGGAGTTTCCAATTCTTATTTCTTGTAGGATTGTCCACGAATCACGCTCTTCTGTCGTTGACTGACACAGTTATGAGAGGCCTGACTTAGAGATGCGCTACCCTAGATGTTGATATCGACTTCGAGAAAGCATTCGACATCGATTGGCAGGAGACTATAGTCCATAAGATGGGTGACAACTATGGATTTGAAATCCCCATGATAAGGATGATTAATATAGAAATATATATTCTGTTACAGAATAATTTTGATCAATTCATTGGAAAATTAATCAACCCAATAAGAGTATTCATAATTTTAATTAAACTTTTTGTTTCTTCCGTAGTATCCTCATTACACACACTCATTTGCTTCTCAATCAGTTTCTAATTTGTTTCTTTGATGTCATCATCTCCTGTGTGTGACCTTGTTTTCGCTTCCCTGTCATATGGGAATTTCTAATTTGTGATATCTTCATTGCTTTCGTTTTTGTTTGCTGGCAATGTCATTAATAACGATATCGCAAATTATTATTTTTCGTTTTGAATCATTAATAACTGTGTGACTGTGTGAACGGAAGATATGTTGTCAAACGTACGTATGTATGCATGTGTGTACGACAAACACATACATATGTGTTTTGTCATTTTCATTTTTAACGCTTATAATTATCACTAATTGATGCAATTTGTTGACTATTTTGTTGTTGATGTGGATGTCATTGTTGCTCATGATGTTGATGTTGCACAGACTCACGCACGTACGACTGTATGACAAGGATATTTAAGGATAATGTACTATGTGCTGTTTTTTTTCGTCACAAAGCAAAGTAAGAGTCTATGTGTGCTATAGGTATGCGAAAGGTTTCCTTGCCATGTCTCTATGTATATATGGCTTTTACCTAAATTACAAGTTGCCGCACACACTCAGCTAGCAAATGTAACACACCACTCCTTATCCTTAACGTGCAACATCAGACTTTGTTTCCTTTCAAATCGTAAGAAACTCAAGATGTGAATTGCAAAAGCGAAACAATGAGTAGTAAATGATTTTGATAAATGCACATACGTGACTCAAAGACACACACACACATCCTTGTTTTTTGACAGACGAAATTTTACCCACTACGGCAACTACAACTGTCAACCAACTGTGATACTGCCTGACACACAGAGCTACTGCTCGCTTAAGCTCACGCTCCTTGGAATCCTGCTACACCACTCACTGCCGTTGTTGATGATTGTTGTAGGTGGGACCTCAACGACGAATTTCTTGTGCCGTGTGGCGGTGCTAGTTGAGCTGTGTGACATCACGGAATCGTTTGTACGATATCCGTGGAATTCCTGGTAACTCGTTAGGAGAAATCCTCAAACAATACCAGCGAACGAGTATACTAGTACCGGAATGAACAGCTAGTTCTAATTTCTAGATATATTCATACAAATTAAGAACAATTCGAGATGTTGGCGCAGGGTGATGAAATGTGGAGTGACAGAAAAAAATTAACACCTAATTTAATTTAAATTAATTAATTTTTTATACGTAAGGAAAAAAATATTTTCCTATAAGAACATTTATTAATTTTAATAAAAAAATTCTTTCCCACTACACGCCGTGAAGGGCCAGGGGAGAGTTTTCACACCACTGTATTTTCTAGTTTCACGTACATTTCTACACCGGTTCCGAGTGGTTTTGGTAGCATGTTTTCCTGGACAATTCCGGACAGAGTCGCGCCACTAAGCGAGGTGACCGTCGCCGAATGAAATTAAAGGTGGCCACAGCAGAGATCGAACTCGCGATATCACATGCAAGAGTTGCACACACTAACCATTGTAACGACGGGATTTCCCTTTAAAGCTGGGGTAGACTCAGTGGTCGCCAGGGGTTCGTTACATGCCATTTTATATTGCTGTAAATGTCTTAGCGTGGCGCGGCAATATGGCGGTGGTAGATGATGACGAATCGGGTAGAGTGTTACGCGGTGCCGGAGATCGCTGACCGAAGCGGTGCTGACTTGTGGGTGGGGTGAGTGACTTACCGTCTGTGATAGTGACGCGTCGTCGATGGGTCGTTGCAGTTGTCGTGGTCGATGGTTCGCGGCCGATGTTGGGACTTCTGCTTAAGTGTCCCTTAGATGACAGGGATTCAGAGACTGTTATAGAAACTTTTGTACGCTGGAGTTTCGCAAACAGGTGGGGAGCCTCCGGTATACTACGGCCGGGATTCTGTGGTTGATAGCGGGGACAACTGTAGCGACCAAGGTCAAGACCCCATAGGCAGGGATTCTCTGGCTTGAACCAGGGGAACGGAAGCCAACACGGGAACAGGCAGGTACCAAGTTCAACACCCCACCGGCAGGGAATCTTTCGCTTGAACCATTGGAACAGAAGATAACACTGGAACAGGCAGGTACTAAGTTCAAGACCCCACCGGCAGAGAATATCTGGCTTGAACCAGCGGGTGACAACAAGTTCCAGAATCCACAGGCAGCGAAACTCTGGCTTGAGCCAGCGGATCAGAAGACAATACGGAAACAGCCTGGTACCAAATTCAACACCCCCGATGCAGGGAAACTCTGGCTTGAACAAGCGGAACAGAAGATAACACGGGAACAGGCAGGTTCCAAGTTCAAGAACCCATAGGCAGGGAATCTCTGGCTTGAACCTGCAGGAGAGGTAAGCCACACAATCGAGACCCCATAGGCAGGGAATCTCTGGCTTGCACCAGGGGAACCGAAGCCAAGACGGGAACAGGCAGGTGCCAAGTTCATGACCCCATAGGCCGGTAATCTCTGACTTAAACCTGCGATAGAGGTAGGCAACAAAGTCGAAGAAGGGAATATCTTGCTTGCACCAGGGGAACAAAGACAATACGCGAACAAGCGGGTACTAAATTCAAGACCCCACCGGCAGAGAATCTCTGGCTTGAACCAACGGAACAGAAGATAACATGGGAACAGCCAGGTACCAAGTTCAAGACCCCATAGGCAGGTAATCTCCGGCTTGAACCAACGGGAAGGGTAGGCAAAAACTTCGAGATTCCACAGGCAGGAAAGTTCTGGCTTGAACCAGCGGAACAGAAGATAACATGGGAACAGGCAGGTACCAAGTTCAGAATAATAAAAAAATCTCCATACGATTGGGACCATTTCGTGAAACGCCCTTGGGAGCCACCAAAAAGTGGTTAATTTTCGATTGGAGGCTCCGTTTCCGAGATAGAGAATTTTTTTCTTTTTTCATATTTTCGATTAAAAGTAAGGACGTAATCCTCATGCCCCCATCTCCGTTCAAAGGACGCATACCCATTCCCTATGTGTAATGGGTAATCGTGATGGGTAATTCCCCAACGCTGTGGGTAGCTACCTATTGTTATCCACATACCCTGTGTGAAACGGGTAAACACTCATTACGGCGGGCGGAGGGCAAACACGAACTCTGTTCAATATCATACGTGGCGTACCAAAATTAATCGCTTTATGTTCGAACAGCGTCAGAAAATACTTATTTCAAAAGTGAGTGTTGTGTTTCAACAGGAAGGTGCTAAGTGGTTTAATCAATATTTTGCGCACTGTGTTCGAAAACTGCATAATCAGCCAAAACTGGGAAGCCCATTGGCTGCCTCGCAGCTGCGATTTGGCCCTGCTAGACTATGTAAACACTCGAAGCTCGAAAATGTAAACACTCGAATACGTGCTGAAAAATTGGGTTTATTGAATGACTGTAACGCAAGTCGTTGAAGGCATTTGAACGATGTTGTGTTTTATTCATAATTGCCAATGATGGGCCTTACCAACAAAATCGTAAATTTGATAAAATGCTCTAGCATTTTTTCTAGAGCTAAATGACTTTCCAAATTTTACATGGCCCACCCTTTAATTGATTGCCATTATTAGTACCAGCACTGTTATTAACATTAGCTATACTGAAAGAAATTCTTTACATCAAATCGATGTTAAATGTTCTTCAATTCTTCGTCATTGAATTGATGACATGTTCCATCAACTTAATGAAAAGGTTCTACACTTTGACGATTATGCGATTCTTCACCTTTTTCAGCTTCATTGAATTGATGATATTTTTAACATCTATCTTCGTCTTTGGAATTTCAAAATCGTTTCAAAATTTGGACATAAAATTAAAAAGATAAAGAGAAAAAGAAAAAAATAGTAGAAAATGGAAAATAAATACATAACAGAGAATAGTGGAGTGGCAGAAAACAATATCCACGCTATGAGCAGTTTTTATGTGGTCTTATACTCTCTTCTTATGAATTTTTTCCAATGAAATATAGTCCAAAGAGTTTGGCTACACAATTACAAACAATTTACATCAAAATTTTGATCAATTTACATAAAATTGATGACCCATTTACATCAAATTGGTGACAAACTTACATAAAATTGATGACAAATTAACAGCAAATAGATGACAACCTTACATCTAATTGACAACAAATTTCCAGTAAAATGGTGATCAATTTCCATCGAAATGGTGAAATATTTACTTCAACTTGATGACAAACTTATATCAACTTGATGTAACGTTGGCATTGAATCAACATAAACTATTGATGAAATATGGATGAAAGATTGACGAAGTGTTCTTGATCAATTCAATGACATGTGTCGTAGGTTGGAAAATGAGGAAATGGTTCATCAAATTGATGAAGGAATTCATAAATTTTATGAAGCTGCTTCTTGTAGTGTAGTGTGGAACGGCCGACTCCGCTCAATACTTTAAACTGGAAACAGTTTATATTACCTGCATCTTTATAAAAAAAATAACAAAAAAAAAACACGATGGCGTTATTTGCGGAGTTGGAGTGGGTGTCAGAGTTCAAAATTTTAACATTGCGAAGATAGAGTCGGAGTTTTCAACATTTTAGGAAAACTCCTCACCCCAGGATGAAAGCATTGTAATGCCTAAATGCTTAATATAATATTACTTCCTATCACAAAATCTTTTCAGTTCCTGTAGCAACACCCTGTACCAAGAAATCTACAAAGATTTGTCGTATTTCACAGGATGAATTGTTAGGATTTTCGCAAAAAGAAACTCTAGTTTCCTGACTCTGTCACACACGTTCCTCTTCAAGAAGAAACCATAGCAAATTATAGTACATTGGGTGATGTTTTTTTCTTGTTGTTCTTGTAACGGATGACATTTCCCGCAAATGTAAAGCCAAGAAATCCGTAAACGAGAAATGAGTACAACGAAACGGAAACGAAGCAAAAGAAAACGTGAAACCTTGACGAGTGAAGTAACAGTCAAAAGTACGTGAGACTAATTGATTTAATGCCAGTAACAAGGACTCGCTGGGTGAAGTATATATGTAAGTACATATGTAGGTAGCTATGAATTAACGTCCGTCTTTACGTCTGTCCCACTGTGCTCCTTGCGTTTGTCTCTCCATCCACGTTTACAGTCGTAATTGTAATGTACTGGCTGGTGCTCATTGGATATGTAAGGATGTTTGTATGTGTGTGTGTTCTCTCCTTAAGGTTAATTAATTTTATTTTATTGTGACGTTTGAAGTATCACAAAACAGAAAATAGGATTTTGTGGTTATGGTGCTAAAGATTCAATAATATCATCTATACCACCAACCAGAAAAACACTCGACGACTGAACAGCAAGCATTAAGTGCAAGGATCCAAGGATCTGTTGTATGTGATGGCAGGAGCAAAGCAAAGTAATGAGAAATGATTAGATGTGTTTAATTTGAAAGGTTTTCATTCATAGTCCCACAAGGAGACGATGGCTGGTGGATTGATGATCAACTTGCGGGGTGTAGGGGTGCGGGCATGCTGCGGCATTAAATGATTTAAGATTTTAATCTTAAATAATTTTGAAATACGAAATTTATAATGAAGAGATTTGAAATGACATTGAAGACAGGAAATAACGAGGATACATTTTTATTGAATCACTCATGACAATGAGGGCGAGATGTATATGTCGTTAGGATACTTTAGACAAACTGAAGAAGATTTAAGGGAAAATGTTAGTTACTTTGAAATGCTTTGAACCATAAATGAATAATAAAAAAATATATAAAATTGGTTAAAAAAAATGTAAGAAGCAGATGTGAAATGAAGTATCTTAGTAAATTGATGAACTAGTTAATATCTTAGCTCAACTAGGAATAACTATTGGTTGATTGTAACAAAATATTCGGGAAAATGCTGAATTTCAATGCAGACAGTAATGGTTATTATTGCTAAATATACTTTGTCTACCGGGTGACCGAATTTCAAACCAACTGCATTTAGATGTAAACAAGTTCCTACCCGAAATGCAGAAGAAATTTCGTAGGACTTCTTGTGTTGGCTGTTGTTGCACGTAAATTCCGCCAACAGGCGAAATAAACGGTGCCCCAATAAAATTCACCATTTAAAATTTGTAGTTTTTTCTGTGCTAGTGGCAGCTCTGAAATTTGCCAGTTGTTTATTACGATTATTGAAAATGGAACGCTTTACAACGCTATCATTGCGAAAACCCTTTACAAAAAATAGAAAAAGTTACGGTGACTGCGCTCGCAAACTTCGCGAAATTCTTCGACGTGGACGCGCACCAAATATATCAACAATTTGAGGAGTGATCAAAACAAAAATTGAAGAATCTCGGATAATTTTGGACAGTATACCGCCTATGCTTCGACGTCGAACAAAATCAAAACGAAAATTGAAGAATCTCGGATAATTTTGGACAGTATACCGCATATGCTTCGACGTATCTGGCGTGCTTTCGAAAACATTCCTGCTGTTACCGAGAGTGTCATCGAAACCCTGAGAACACCAATTCAGCGTCGTTTACATCGTCTTAAAATAACACCACGTAGCGAGTTTTGACGATAGATCTCCACCATCACTTGTACATGATTCAGCTCACTTAGGAGCTGAAGGCAGCAGCCCATGCATGCACAGCGTCTGTAATTACTTCCGTATTGAATAGTATAGAGAACTTATTGCACTCTTTTCCGCTCTCATGTAGAGAGTCTGAGTAAAAGAGCATAAACGTGTCTTATTCTCTTTATAGAATATTTCAATAATAATGCAGCATTTCCACAAGGTTATTACATACAACAATACAAAAAGCAAACATGTTTTAAAAGGCATCAATGTTTCACATCAAAATTATGAATGGACCAAATTATGATAAAGGTCCAGAACCTGGGTATAATTCTCGACAGAAAACTGTCTTGGAAACCGAATGTGGAGGAGAGGGTGAAAAAGGCGTCTGTTGGTCTTTACTGCTGTAAAGGGGCGATAGGAAAGCGCTGGGGACTGTCTCCTAAGATCACCATGTGGATTTATACGGCAATAGTCAGACCAATACTTTTCTATTGCATCGTAGTTTGGTGGAGGTCCCTCCAAAAGAAGTATATTCTGAATTCCTTGATGAAATATCAAAGATCAGCACTGGTTAACGTTAGTGGGGCAATGGGCACGACGTCAGGTACTGCACTTAGTGCTATCCTGAACATCTGTACTCCTGATATCATGGCCGAATCGGCAGCCGCTACATCCCTGGTGAGAATCAGCGATTGTGGGGTTTTGATATCGGGGCATTCCGGACACGCTGAATTACTACACCGGATCAACTCTATTCCCGTAAAAACGGACTAGTGTATCCCCTACCTTCTACCAGCGACAAATCTAAGGACTTCTATTCCGAACAGGCATACCTGGGAAAAGTCACTGGAAGGGGATATCAGTAGTATCAGATTTTTCACGGATGGATCAAAGTTGGACGAGCAATTAGGCTATGGGGTCCATTCACCGGACCTAAATGTAAATATCTCCTTCAAACTGCTTGACCACTGTAGTGTATTTTAGGCGAAAATTACCCCCATACTGGAGATTGCTGAACTACTGAAAAGTAGTGTCACAACCCTCCGGAGAATATGTATCTACACAGACAGCCAGGCTGCTATAAAATCCCTGGAAGCCATGTTTGCTACGTCCGTGACGGTGAAAGAATGCCACTCATCACTTAGGGTGATGGCACAGTATTTTGACATCAGGCTAATCTGGGTACCGGGACACAGCGACATTCCAGGCAATTGGGTAGCGGATGCGTTAGCTAGATAGGGCACTACGGCACAGGTTCTTCCGGCAAAAGAAGGTGTTAGTATGCCAATCTCTACCTGCCGTTTGCAGATCAGGCAGTGGGCCGATAATATGTTCAAGGATAAGTGGAGACTTTCTTCAACTTGCAAACAAGCCAGGGTCCTCTGGCCACAGGTGGACAGGAAGAGGACTAGGCAACTACTTAACCTGCCTTATCCACAATGATACGAACACTTACGGGACATTGTCTTGTAGGAAAACACACCCTAAGATTGGGACCTAGAAACTCTACTCTCTGTAGATGCTGCAAGGAAGAGAACGAGGAAACGACGAAACACCTTCTCTTGGATTACCCTGCTCTGGCAGGACTGAGAAGTAGGATATTCGGCACACATTTAGTTAGCACCGTAGCCCTACAGGATATTCATGTAGGTTTCATAGACAAACTTATTGAAAGGGAAAATTGGGTAGACGAATAGTTGCTATAGAGGAAACTGCAGGTATCACAATGGGCTTCTTTAGCCTAAGTGTGCTAGACAGCGTGCTGTCTTGCATCCTTTTCAACCAACCAACCAACCAAGTTATGACGAAAAGAGAGTAATACGTTTTGAATCATTTGCCACATGTCGCCAGTGGCTTTGAGCGATACAATTCGTTCCATGAGTTCTCAATACTATTGGATACTCTTTGACGACGACGACCTGCTTGTTGTTGGCTGCCGCTATATCAGTACCATCATACTTAATTTCAGGCGGAGATTATTGTTGCACAACAACCACGTGTGTGATGCTAACGCTGTGTGTTGTTTGCATGTGTTCACTTTGATAGATTGCCCTACCCATGTCTATAGATGTGAAAACATTAAAAAAACTGCTTACCATTCAGCAGGTTTATGAAAGAAGACCAGAGGATCACCATAGAGGGAAGGAAGACCATAGAGGGAAGTTCGTTAAAAAATCTTATGCATTAGTTCCACCAAAATTCGAGTCACTTGTTTACCCAAACCAAGTGCTCCCTAATCATCATGCGATATATGTTGCGGTATTGAAACTTTGTAAGCAAGATAGGTTGCACAAGTTGCATCACTCGCTTACTTCTCTGCAGCCTAGTAAGCGAGATGGGTGCACAATTAGTTATTGCCTTGCTGAAGCAGAAGAGGGTACTAATTTCTGTAAGTTTATGAAACCATTTGTTATCATTAAAAATAAATAAATGGGTTCCAGTTACATCCCACTTAGGGATTAAGGAGAGCTTCTCACAACCAGTGAGCTGTGCGCGTTCTAGTTTTACACTCACTTTTTTATCGCTACCAAGTTAAAAAAACCTTGTGTAGGTGCTTTTTCGAATGTCGGTCACACAATGACCAACGATTTTGGTTGCAAAAAAAAAAAATTATTAATAAACAAAGAAATTCACTTAATCCCACTTTTGGCGACGAATTGAATCAATTAGAATGAACATAATATAAACCTTTGGCAACCCAAATCACATATTTTTTCTTCGCCGAAAATTTTAAAATTCTTGCCGCGAAAGCTTTTAGTTTAAATACAAATTAAATTAAACATCTTTAATACCCATTATAAATCATGTCTGCGGATAACCCTGTCAGTGTCATCTTCTCGATTATAAACCAAGATATTTTTCAATATTTCTATCTTCATAAAAATTCCCACAATCTGTTGATGCCCTCACAAAACTCAAAATAACCACAAAAACTTATGCCGGATCATCTTCAAGTTCAAGCCATATTTTTCCTTAAAAACAAAACAAACAAATATTAAAAAGGAAAATATAAAAAAAAATACACAAAATATGCCAAAACCTCCAAACTAAACTCTTTCTAAATCAATATTATTAACATTAATATTGAGAAGAGTACGGGAAGAATTGGACTGGCAAGGGAGCAACAGACAAGGCAGAGAGAAGACACCGAAACTATCAACCCATATGCAAATTAAATACTTGAGATGTCAAAACGATGATAAGCCAAAACTGAAAATCTCAAAGAGACGATCTGGCCAAAAATTCAAGCCATAAATATCAGACTTAACCAAAAACGGAATGACGTAGGGGATACAAGAAAAACAAAACGAATGACTGACTGGTTAGCCAATCGAGGGGAATAAAGGCCACAATGGCAGGAGTAAACTAACAGCAACAACCACACTTACAAATGGTTAATATCTCATGGTTTATTTAACTGCATTTTGTGGTGTTTGTTTGTTTGGGCTTCGATAAAGATTGGGATCGCGACTACCGTTTTTGGGGTCTCAACGTCTATAGAAGAATACAAAAACACTTCACTTCGTTTGAAAAAAAAGGAAACGTGAAATTATTAACCAAATTCTCCCAAGATCTAAAGATCACAGCTTTCATTCCTCTCCCTCTTCAGCAGCAAATGCCTCTTCAGCAATGAAGGAGAATGGTAAACAAAATATTCACGTATCATCATCATCATCGCAAGCACCAACAATTCGATACACTCCAATTGATGTCACTGGAGACGAAGAGTACACGAGTGGTAAAGACCAGCAAAAGATTTGGAGGGAAATTTGGCGCAAAAAAAATTATATAATAACTATATTATGACCATAGTTGATTAAATAATTAATTAAACATACACCTAAAAATACTAAAGTAACTATATTATAGTTTTATATAACAATTATGAACAACAAAAAAGAACTGTGTGCACTCTAAAAAAACACCACTTGTAAAATTACTCAGGAACCATATGTCTGTTTGGAACATCCATATATTTACGTCCAAGAATTGGTACCATGAATTGAAAATCTGCTGTTTTTTTGTATTTGTGTTTTCTGTCACGTTTATATTTCAGCAGTTTTCCACAAAGCCATATTTGGGAAACAAAAACATATATTATAACATATTAATCATTGCGTCTGTCATGTGGAATATTGAATAACAAACACAATGTGTTTGGACACAAATATACTATACATTCGCGACAATCTACAAAAACGTTATATTTGCATCCAAACACCAAAAAATGGCAGATTTTTCGGCGCAAATAACGATTAAAACTTGGTAGTTAAATTGACAAAATCCTGTTAATATGTGTTAAATTTTTGTTGAATTTAGAAAATCTAACTATCGATTTACAGAATTGCGGTGTAAACAAAGGTTCCCATTACATGCCATGAATATTGTTACGTGCATGCATTGTTTTACTGAATAGAAGATCTACTGTTTTTTTTTTGTTGTCAGCTACGTTTTTGTATTAAGCAGCTTTCAACAAACAAATCTATATTTGGGTTACAAAAAAATATATTATAGCATTTTCTACATTGTGTCTGCAACATGTCATATGCTATTCAATATGACACGATATGTTTGGATACAAGTATACTATATTTGCGTCAAGCTACAAACACGTAGTATTTGCATCTAAACAACAACAAAAATACAGCGTGTACCGTCTGACAATCGACATTAAAAATGTGGTAGAAACCTCGTCTCAAGTAGATTTTCTGGGATGCAAGTTTATACTTGTTGCTCATTTATATCTTTCCTTCTGAAGGCATTGTAGATAGTGATTGATTCATACCAGAGGTACTTAGGTGTCCCATACTTTTTCCAAAGGTAACTCTACGGAAACACCTCTTCAAGCTCTAATAAGTTTTGTAGAGAAATCTATTAACATAAAGGAATACACTCTTGTCGTATTTGACGATATAGACTGCACCATAACAACGTCTTACTGGGATCACTAAAATTGGCTCTGTCAGCACTTTATGTTCGCTAGGAGATCAATAATATAGTCTATAGATTACTTACGAGATGTCGCATATCCTCGTCCCTTGGTCACTCGGTTTTATATTGAAATGTGAATAGAGTAACAACCCAAGGAGCAGTCGTATCAGTACTTCTGTGGAATTAAGTCCTGGATAGTTGTTTTTTTGTGGATCTGCAGGAATCACTTGGAACACTCGTAGAATATGCTGGCGACCTTGCAATGGCCGTGAAGACAAATACCCTTTCACTTGCAGACATGCTCTCCAGAGCTTAATCAGGAGAATCTTAGACCACGGAGAATGGGCAGTGTGTAAATTTGAAGCAACTGGAGATCGTACTGTTTACTAGGAAACGGAAGGTTCCATAAGGTTCATTCCCTGTAGGTGTTAGAAAAGTTTGCGTACAGGATAATTTAACTTGGTTGAAGCAATCTCTAATAAGTTGCGCTAACCTCCAATGCGGTTGAGACAACCTACAATTCGCATTGCCTCCGAACAGAATGTGGTTGTGACAACCTCTTAATTCGGTTACGGCTAATTCGGCTGTTTTTGTCCAACATCTTGATCTGCGATGAGCTCTATTTGCAGCTTAGGAGATATGTCAATACGAAAAATTACCATATTTTACACTTACTGAACTACTTGTTTAAAAAGAGGCTGTAGCAAACGTAAATTCGGTTGTTTGCACCGAGTTGCAGTTGCTACAACCGAATTGAGGTTGTCATAACTGAATTCAGTCTCCACAACTATAATTCGGTTGCGTCCGAACATAATGTGGTTGTGACAACCTCTAAATTCGCTTACGGCTGATTGTGTTATTTAAGAACTGTCATTACATTCAGTTCAGGTTCTTAATTGGAACCGGTAATCTTGACGACATTTGGATCCAACAAGATGGCTCTTCTGGCCAAATAGCCCGTGAAGTCATGACATGTTTGCAAGCACAATTCGGTAAGCACTTACCGCTTCAGGCCGGTGAATACGGCGCCCAGATCAAAATTAAAATTATAAGGCGGCTACGATTGAGGAAACCAACATTACTCGCGTTATTCGCCAAATACCACTTGAAATGCTCGAAAATGTCATCGAAAGTTGGAACCTCAGCAATTGAGTGAAATATATTTTGTATGAACATCTTTTCCTGTTGAACTTCAGGAAGCAACCATTTCAGCTAATGACAGAACCTGCACCCCCTTTTTTCTGTCAACTCCAAGTAGTTATGAGTCACCCTGTGCATTCCACTGTTCTAGTATCAGCAAACATACCATATGTTCCTAGCAGAGCTGATCGTGTGGTATAAGAAAAAGGGTACACATGAAAGAAGGTATTCTCTTTGGTGACAACCGTGGAGACGAGAAGGTAAGAAAAGTAAAACTATTACGGAAGCGCGCCGTTCCAGGTTACGTACCATGACCTGCGGAGTGTCCTTGTGCAGTTTCCTGTTACCCTGCGAGTTCTTGTTATGCTGCAAGCCTCCGTTATCCGGCTAGTCCTTGGGAATATCCTATAGACTAAAGAGACAGTGCGCTGAGAGGCCACCCTTTATTCTACGAAGTCCTTGTTATCCTGCGACTCTTTGGGAATATTCTGTGGGCTAAGTAGTCTGGCATGAAACGTCGTACTATATCCTGCAAGTCCTTGTTGTCCTGCAAGTCTTTGGTAATATCCTATAGGCTAAAGAGGGAGTGCTCTGAGAGGCCACCCTTTATTCTGCGAGTCCTGGTTATCCTGCGACTCTTTGGGAATATTCTGTGAGCTAAATAGTGTGGCATGAAACGTCGTACTATATCCTGCAGGTCCTTGTTGTCCTGCAAGTCTTTGGTAATACCCTATAGGCTAAAGAAAGAGTGCCCTGAGAAGCCACCCTTTATTCTGCGAAGTCTTGGTTATCCTGCGACTCTTTGGGAATATTCTGTGGGCCAAATAGTGTGGCATGAAACGTCGTACTCTATCCTGCAAGTCCTTGTTGCCCTGCAAGTCTTTGGTAATATTCTATAGACTAAAGATAGTGTGACCTAAGAGACCACCCTTTATTCTGCGAGTCTTAGTTATCCTGCGACTCCTACGGAATATCCTATGGGCTAAAAATATTGTGCCATGCGAGGTCAGAGGTTATATCTTGCAAGTCCTTGTTATCCTGCGATTCCATGGGAATATCCGCTGGGCTAAAGAGAGTGTGCCGTGAGAGGTCACTCTATATCCTGCAAGTCCTTGTTATCCTGCAAGTCTTTGGTACTGTTCTATGGACTAAAGATAATGTTCCCTAAGAGACCACCCTTTATTCTGCGAGTCTTAGTTATCCTGCGACCCCCTGGGAGTATTCTGTGGGCTAAATAGTGTGGCGTGAAAGGTCATACTATATCCTGTAAGTCCTTGTTTTCCTGCGACTCCTTGGGAATATCCTATGGGCTAAAGATATTGTGCCTTGAGAGGTCAGATGTTATATCTTGCAAGTCCTTGTTATCCTGCGAGTCCATGGGAATATCCGGAGGCCTAAAGAGAGTGTGTCGTTAGAGGTCTCTGCCTTATATCACAGTCCAGCCTTATATCTCGGTAATTATGAGTGTGCCGTGAGACTTCGCCCTAAATCCTGCAAGTTCTGTCGAATATCCTGTAACTGAAGAGAGTATACCGTAAGAGGTCACACTATATGCAAGGCCTGGCCTTCAGTTTACTTACTAACTTAGGTGGCCGTGAGAGGTCACTCTATATGCAAGAGGTTACTCTATTTACAAGACATGGCTTTCAGTTTGCTTACTTACTTGGGTGGCCTTAATGAACCCATAGGGGTCAAGGGCCTTACAGAATTAGGATAACATGTTTCTCCGGCCGCCTCGATCTTCTCTCCTCCAGTTGGTAACACCAAGCTCTCGCAAGCAATATTCCATCTGGTCTTTCCAGCGAAGTCTAGGTCGTCCTATTTTTCGATGTCCTTTGAGTACAACTTCAGTTTATCCAGTAGTAGAATAGGGTTCTTATTAACGACTGTTATGGAGGGTATATTTTCAAGTTTAACTAAACATAAGTTGAAGTATAATATCTTTTACTCTCAGTCACTGAAACGAAGTAAATTTCTGTGACGATTCTTGGTTGCGGCGAGCGTCTCTGCTTCCGTGCTTCCGATCCCTGCAAGCGAGGGAAACTCTTCGTCAAAGTAGCACCCAAGCAGCAGGGACGTGAGAGTATAAGCAACTGAAAATATATCATCGAAGACAATGGGAAAACAAGAGTTTAGAGAGCAAAACGGATGAGCAAATCAGTAGAATGGATGGAGATGAATCAATAAGAATGGTATTCGAAATCGAGCTCGGTGGAAGCCGTGACATAGGACCAAGACTTTGGTGCGAGGACCAGCTGGAACAAGCCATGCGCAAGCTTAGCGTTACCAACTAGAGAGAAAATGTAAAAGATGGAACTTGGTTGAAAAAGTTGGCATCTTTGCTATGTATGTCTTGGAATCCCAACAGATTGTAACGGATCAATTACAGTAATGAAAGCACAGAAATTCTTGAACATTATTTTGTTTAGGACTTTGAAGACGATTGAAAAATGTACGTCCGTTAATGTGTATGCTTGGTCAACACGATGAATGTTGTGAATTGTTATCAATAACGATGAAGTGTTACGGTGAAAAAATTAATAAGGAATGCTACAAACTAATTTGTTAATTTGATACATTTTTTAATGATTCCGCCTTGAGTTTCAAAACGTTGTGGTTAAATTTGATACTGGGTTACTTGCCACATTTCCCATTGGGACGATCATCTCCAAACCAAACACCAACATATTTTTCTTATATTTATTTTTTTCTGTTTTCATAAGAAAACCCACAAAGCGTTGAGGAGGATTTGACTCTCGACATCACCTTCACTTGGGAGTCAATAAGTTGTGTGGCCATGACAGTTGTTCAAGTTCCTCTAAAGTGGCTTTAACAATGCGGGCCACTGTGTCTCTCGTGTGGATCCCTTGTAATACTGAATATAAAAATCGTGACTTCATGTGATATGCAACGCATAATTTTTCGCCTTTTTCCTGTTACGACGATATCTCCAATTATTTATTATCAATATTTCGAATTTGGATACAATTTCGGGATTAAGGTGACGATGGATTTCAAAGTGTGTGGCATTTGGTTGGGGGGGCTGAGAAAAGAGGAAAGGCGATATGACGGTGATGATGATGAGTATTAGGCAATTTAATTAACAGATTTCTGTAAAATACTTGTTGCGGGTCAGGCAGCCTAAGATAAGTGAAAGGAAAATAAACGTTTCAATGCGTGTAATGAAATGACCCAACGTAAAATTTTGAAGATTTAAAACATCTACATGTGTGTGTAAATCAGCACAATCTCTACAACCCCTTTTGTAATATATTACAATGCAATTAATTGAATTCCATACCATTTCCCCTGGCGCGAAAATATTTCGCATCAATTTCATGCTATTTAATTAAATAAATCCTTGAATTTCGCCACTCCACCTCAAACTAACAAATCAACTCATAAATATTGATCCATCACATATAACCCCAAGAAATATGTATCCACAGAACAACTTGTTTAATAAAACAAATTGAATTTTGATAGTCTCCAGCCATTACAACAATCGCCATCGCCGCTAGATTTTCATTGAGTTGGCACGGAAAAGAGCAAAAATAATAAATACGAGTGTAAACTTTTTGCGCCATAAACCAAATATTCGGTCGGGGTGATAGTGAAAATCAATCAATAAAAATAATTCATACATATTACAGAAAATTGAAAAATGTAAGGAAACAAATCAAAAACAAAACGGAAACAAAACAAATTTGCCTGAAGCTGGAAATAAATCGTACACGTTTAAGCTATAAATGTTGCTTCTTCAGTGCGACACGAACCGAGAAGCAATAAAAATCGCTATTAGCATTCCACTGCTTGGATCGGTCGCAATGATTGCGACTAACATGGTGGTGGTGACGTTGTACAAGTTTTTCACACTTTCCAAGTGAATTTTTGGCGGATGTTATATTAAGACTCCTTTATTATCGGTTATTGATTCACGCTGTGCCAGCCAGCACCCACTTAAATATATACGCCATATAAATCTGTAGTCTGTTAAAATATAACAAATCGGTTTTGGAAGTACCAACACTCGAGGAAAACCAACAGTTAACAGCTTAATCGGAAATACTTTTGAGTTACATCAATAGTTCTACATTAAATTGATGTCAAAATTCATTGATACAATGAAAATTGTTCTTGAATTAACGATTATAAGTTTTTTTTTACATTTTTACATCGCTATTCAATTGAGGATTGTTTTTCCTCATTTTAATGAATTTTTGTAAACTTATATAGGTTGTCTCAGTAAGAATGCACTTTTTCGTTTTAAAATAAAAACACGTATTTTTTGAGATAGTTGTGATTTTTTGTATTGGATTGTAAAGACGTTTAAAATAGAGTTCGTATTTACCCCCCCCCCCTCCCATCAACATGTGTAACCCCTACTGATCGTCGTGGGGAATGTGTAATGAACGTTTACCCATTACCCACAGGGTATGGGGAAAATAATGGGTAGCTACCTACGAAAATGAGGAAATACCCGTCATGATTACCCATTACCCACAGGGTATGGGGAAAATAATGGGTAGCTACCCACGAAAATGAGGAATTACCCGTCATGATTACCCATTACCCACAGGGTATGGGGAAAGTAATGGGTAGCTACCCACGAAATGGGGAATTACCCATTACCGTCAGGGCAATGGGGAAAATAATGGTTAGCTACCCGCAACAATGGGGAATTGCTCATTACCCTCAGGGAAATGGGAAAAATTATGGGTAGCTACCCACGACAGTGGGGAATTACTCATTTCCCTCAAAGAAATGGGGAAAATAATGGGTAGCTACCCACGACGATGGGTAATGGGTTACTCAGGGTAACCCATTCCAATTTTTGATCGAAAATATCAAAAAATTAGGAAAAATGTCTATATATCGGAAATGGAGAGTCCAATTGAAAAAATAACCAATTTTTGCGGGTTTCTAAGGGGTTTTCATAAAGTGGTCCAATTCGTGTGGAAGAATTTTTTATCGAAAAATCGACAAAATAAAGAAATCAATAAAATGCTATAATTTTACAACCGCTTTTTTATTTTAGCGATTTTCTTATTTTTGGCGATTTTTCGAAAAAAAATTCTTCCATTCTTCCAAAACTCCTTAGAAACCTGCAAAAAATGGTTATTTTTAGATTGGACGCTCCGTTTCCGAGATATAAACATGAGGGCGTTTTAGCGATTTTTGATATGAAAAATTTTATTTTTAGCGATTTTAGAAAAAAAAAGTGATGCCAGATTGGGGGCACCCATTGGTTAAAGCCTCTATAAGAGGTACAATTTTTTATTATTTTTTCGATTGGACGCACCGTTTGACGCACTTTTTTATTTTAGTGATTTTCTTTTTTTGGCAACTTTTTGAAAAAAAATTCTTCCATACGAATTGGCCCACTTTATGAAAACCTCTTAGAATCCTGCAAAAATTGATTATTTTTTCAATTGGACGCTCCGTTTCGGAGAAATAAACATGAGGTCGTTTTAGCGATTTTTGGTATGAAACATTTTATTTTTAGCGATTATAAAATAAAAGTGATGCCATATTGGAGACACCCATTGGTTAAAGCCTCTATTAGAGGTACAATTTTTTATTATTTTTTCAATTGGACGCACCGTTTTCGAGTTATAGCCACTTTTTTATTTTAGCAATTTTCTTTTTTTGGCAATTTTTGGAAAAAAAATTCTTCCATACGAATTGGCCCACTGTATGAAAACCTCTTAGAAACCTGCAAAAATTGATTATTTTTTCAATTAGACGCTCCGTTTCGGAGAAATAAACATGAGGGCGTTTTAGCGATTTTTGGTATGAAATATTTTATTTTTAGCGATTTTATAAAATAAAAGTGATGTCATATTGGAGACACCCATTGGTTAAAGCCTCTGTTGGAGGTACAATTTTTAATATTTTTTCAATTGGACGCTCCGTTTCCGAGATATAGAGATTTTTCCTAATTTTTTTAATATTTTCGATTAAAAATGGGGATGGGTTACACTGGGTAACCCATTACCCATCGTCGTGGGTAGCTACCCATTATTTTCCCCATTTCCCTGTGGGTAATAAGTAATTCCCCATTGTCGTTTTTTATTACTTTCCCTGAGGGTAATGGGTAATCGTTTTCCCCATTGCCGTGAGGGTAATGGGTAATCGTCATGGGTAATTCCTAATTTTCGTGGGTAGCTACCCATTATTTTCCCCATACCCTGTGGGTAATGGCTAAACGATCGCTACCCATTCCCCACGGCAATAATAATGGGTTACCCTGGGTATCCCAGGCTAATACATTACCCTCGAAATACGAACCCTGGTTTAAAATTAAATATCCGTCAAATGGCCCACGGCTCTGATGACAGGCCATTATTCTTTCCATGAAATTTTACATGACTTTTTCATAGAGATGTGGCTGTATCTCACCGATGACGCGTTGAATCTCGGATTTTGACTCAGGAATTGTTTCTGGTTTATTCCGGGATTTCACAAAACCGCAAAGAAATAAATCTCAAGGCATTGAATCGTATGATATTCGTGGCCAGTTGAATGCAAAACTTTTTGAAATAATTTGTTCTGGAAATCGTTGCTGCAATAAATCGATTGTTTCATGCGTGGTATTGTAGTTGGCGCCTCGTCTTGCTGAAACCACACGCCGTCCAGATCCATGCCATTCAGTCGATACCACCAGAACTGCGTTATCATGTTCCTATAAGGAATGCTGTTCACACTCAATGCACTTTCGGTCTCATCTTCAAAAAGGTAAGGCCCAATCCGTGCTGAAAGTCCAATTTTGACATAATGCAGTATGGCATGTGGCGCCGTCCTGTGGATACCTGTGGACACCACATGTCAACCAAATCAAATTCTTCTATTTTATGCAAAAAATATTCGTGATCACTGAACGGTACACCCTATTCCATTGGCCGTAAGGGTGCGGTGCCATCATCGTTTTTGAAGAAGTACAGTCCAATGATGCCGCCGGCCTATAAACCGCATCAAACACTGCATTTTTCAGGGTGCATTGGCAGCCTCTGACTCCTTTTCGGACAAAAACTGCAATTCTGTTTATTGACGTACCGAATGAGCCAAAAATTAGCCACGTCGATGAAGATAATTTTTCGATAATACGAGGGCGGATCAATAAGTCTGTGACTTTTTGAATGAAACACAGTTTTTTTTTTGCAAAAAAAAATATTTTTCAACATAATCAACTTTTAACTCAATACACTTAGTTCAACGTTTCTCCAATTTTTGTATTCCTTCCACCAAATAGGATTTTTCGAGGTCCATAAAATAGGCATTTGTTTGATCAATAATTTCATCGTTGGAGCTAAATCTCTTTGAACCGAACCATTTCTTGAGGTTTGGAAATAGGAAATAGTCACTGGGGGCAAAATCCCGAGAATATGGCGGATGAGGTACCAATTCGTAGCCCAGGTTTGTGGAATTTTGCCATTGAGACAACACACGTGTGCAGCCGTGCGTTTATGGTCAATTGAGAGCAAACGCGGCACCCATCTTGCAGACAGCTTTCTTAAACCCAACTGATCATTTAAAATCGAAACCACACTGCCATATGGAATGCCTATGGCATCAACAATCTCACGCATTTTTACTCTTCGGTCGGACAACACCATATCGTGGATTGTTTCTGCATTTTCTGGTGTATTGACCTCAATTCGCCGTCTAGAACGTTCAGCGTCATTTGTACTTGTGCGACCACAACGAAATTCAGTAAACCACTTTATTTTACCATTGAAATCGATGGTGCAGAGTCCCCATAGTATTTATGAAGCTTTTCCCTGGTTTGATTGACGGTTTTTTTTCGCAAAAAATAAAAATAAAAAAAGAGCACTCGAAATTCACTTTTTTCCATTTTTAAAAAAATGCACGAGATTGTATGTTTTGAACAGCTGTTGAACGCTAAGTAAATGACGGAACTTGCTCAAAATTTGACAGTAGTCTACAAACAGGTGGTACTTGATGGGAGCAGTGTTGCGCTTCATATAACTATGAGGAAAGTTCGAAAATTGACGGACTTATTGATCCGCCTCGTAAAAGGTGATATTCTTCCAACTTCTCTGAGGTCCATTCACCTAAAACCATACGTTGTGGCGGGTCTCCCGGCATCAGTATCTTTTAGGATTTTAGGCTGTGACCGTTACATACAATCTTGTAGGTGGTCGAATGACATAAACCCAATTGCTGCGATGGGCGACGTATGGACAAATCGCGATATACAGTTGTGGTGACAGATACACCAGCATTATTTGGCGGATACGCCAGCAATATCTTCGTCGGTACTCAGCAGAGGTTTACGCCGATGGTTTCTGCTTCGGCGGCGAAGTAGTCACTCTGGGGAACAAGACGTGGGCGGCCTGGTCACCTTACCTGGCGGCGGCTAATAGCGGCGGCTAACGGCGGCTAACGGCGGCTAACGGCGGCGGCGGTTATTTCTAATTATTCGGTAATTGACCCGACTGCTGTGCACAGTTCAATTCTAAGGAAATTTGACCTGCTGTTGTTCTAGTTGTAATGTGTGCTGTAACCTTCTAGGGAATGGGACTGGATATTGGTGTTGTAACGTGTGCAATTTTGCCTGGCAGTTGTTATGCCAAATTCAAAGTATCTTTTAAGTTAATTTTTGGGAAATTAAGCTGACTGTTTGTAACGTAGTTTTGTAGAGGGCTGAGGTAAGCTCAGCCATGTTCAGAGTCTTTCGTTTGGAGCCACCAAACCTTTCGAAATAAGAAGAGAATAATTTACCCTTTTCGGGGGGCTTCGAATTCAGATTCTTTATTGATATTTAATTTACAATGTAATTTGATTTACGGGAATAACATCAACTGCTTCACTAGGTGAGAATAGTCCTCGTAGCTTGAGAACACTCGTCTTGGTTGACAACACTCTTCTGGGGCACTTATCTCGGCTTGACAACAATCTTCTGGGGCACTTGTCTCGGCTTGACAACACCCTACCGGGAATTGGCTTGAGAAATTGTCTAGGGCAGGTTGCGGACTGGTAGCTTCTAAGATGATGATAGGGAAGTCGATTTACAGGAATGCCATCAACTAGGTGAGAACACTCCTCTTAGTTTGAGAACACTCTTCTTGGTTGACAACATTATTTTGTGGGCACTTGTCTTGGCTTGACAACACTTTTCTGGGGGCACTTGGCTCGGACTGACAACAATCTTCTGGGGCACTTCTCTCGGCTTGACAACCCCCTTCCGGGAATTGGCTTGAGAAATCGTCTGGGGCAGGTCGCGGACTGGTAGATTCTAAGATGATCGAGAACTCAGATATTTAATTTACAAAGTAATTTGATTTACAGCAATGACATCAACTAGGTGAGAACACTCCTCTTAGCTTGAGAACACTCATCTTGATTGACAACACTCTTCTGGGGGCACTTGTCTCGGCTTTACAACAATCTTCTGGGGCACTTGTATTGGCTTGACAACACCCTTCCGGGAATTGGCTTGAGAAATAGCCTGGGGCAGGTTGCGGACTGGAAGATTCTAAGATGATCGGAAACTCAGTGTCTCGTACACGCGATTATTCGGATTCGCTGCGTGGATCGGTATCGGATATGCTGGTTCGGCATGTGATTTTCATGCCCGGTGACAACGGTTCGGTATCGGTTAGCTTACATGGGAACAGTGAGGCGAAACCCCTGTGTAGAAACAGTGATCCGAAGCCCCTGTGTAGGAACAGTGAGCCGAAGCCCCTGTGTAGCAATGTATTTACGCCGTCTTTACTATAGAACTGATCCCAAAATTGCTGCTGTACTTTGCAGTACTAGAGCCCTAGACAAAATGCTATAATATTATCTGGTTGTTCGCTCGGAGGCGACGACTTGAGTTTAGCCAACCTTAACACTAAGTACCATCGCTGTAGTGGCGCAAATGAGAATTGCAACCAATCAATCATTCTCGTGTGGTCATTGAAACCGTTCGCTGCTAATATGTACACAACGTCGTCAGAGCTTGTCGGTTTGTCAGTGAGTGTGATTGTTCGCGGTGATTGGTGCGAGTGATGGATGTTGTTTATGCTTAGGTGACGGGTAGACCAGCGATGTATATGGGTGTGAATGGCGGTGAGTGTATATTATTATGTACGAACGGATCAAGACGTCACGTTACATGTTATTAGGAAATATTCTGATTGTGGCGGTTGCAACGTGTGTTGTAAATCAGAACAATGGCATTTATTGATCTTTTATAAAATAAATAAATGGTTTCCCATTACATCCCATGAATGGACTGGGGAGAACTTCTCACAATCACTGAGCTGTGCGCTTTCCAGTTTTCACTCACTGATTGGGTCCTACAGTTTTACACCGATTCCGAACGGTAATTTGAGAAGCATTTTCATGGCTAGATACTCGATAGTGTCGCCGTCACTATGCGAGGTGACCGCCGCCGAAAGAAATTTTAAGGTGGTCAGAGCCGGGTTCGAACCCAGGATCTCATGTACAAGAGCCGCCCACACTAACCATTGCACCACCGACGACCACTTTTATATGAAAGATTAATCACTGAGTTCCTAGCCGCCGAACAACACCGCCGCCGCCGCTATGCCGATTTCTACGTAATCAGGCGGCGGAGCGGCAACAAACTCGAAAAACGGCGGCGGCGTAAAGTTGTAGTACATAGTCTATGGATACGAGTTGGTGCGAAAACGTATATAGAGCGAAACGTGTGCGAAATTTGGTCACAATGACTTGAATAGACTGCTCGGTGGGTCGATTATGACGACCATAAAATGGACGTAACTGGCGAAAGACATTTTTTCACAGAGCACGAATTTTTTCACGACAAAATGGCTAGGAAAACTGATCATTTTTGACTTTGAGACACGTCAAGAATCACACACGAACTGGCAAAAATTTAACACTGAAACTGCAAATAGAAAAAAAATACCCGTTCCCCTGCATGTCCTGTTGCTTTTCTCTGGTTGTGGTTACACAAACATTTTGCAAATGCAGGCATTTCTTCTCGACCTTAGGTCCACCACATCTAATCCAGAACACAGATATCATTTGCTAATGGGTTGTTTGGTATTACTTTTCTTCTTCTGCTGCTGCTTCTTCTTCAGCTTATTCAGCTACTTCTGGCCATTTGGAGTATCTTCTTAAGTAAATACTTTATAAAATTTTATGGTTCACGTACATATTGTTTTTATAGTGTTGTTATTCACATGATTTTTATGGGATTTTGTGCTTTTTTTTGTTGAACACAGATTGAGTTGCTCGCCTGGATTACCACGGGGCCGTCTGCCGTATCCGCCATTTGTGGTTTGCATATCGAAGATGTTGTTTGTTGTGGGTTTGGGAGTTCAAAATATAAAAAAGCAAAAATATATAATTTCATTACTCATACGAATTCAATTGAATTGAAATGAATAAAAATGCCATATCAATGTGCAGTCATAAAATTGCTTTATAATTTATGGCAAAAAAGTGTACAATAATACTCGATTTTTACAACATTTTGTTGAACAACAACCGTAGAAAAAATACGAACAAAAAAGGAAAGAAGAACTTAATAAATCGGATAATAATAAAGTTAAAAAGATTTAAATGTAATAAAGCGGGTACAGAGAAAAAAGTTGCTTTCCGGCTATAAAAATACACACAAATGTGGCTAAAACAAATTTGAAGCAGAACATTTGATTACAACTAAACTTTCAAAAGCGTTGGTGCTTTACAACTTTAGCAAATTTTAAACAGATGTCGCTTTTTTTGCTTTGAAATTTCTCAAGAAAATTGTCTTTTTTTACTGGTCTTGTTGTTGCTTAAAACAATAAAAACCGCCACCATTTATTTTCAATAAAAACTCAAGAATCAATAAAAATTCTTAAAATATTCTTGAAACAACAAAAAAGCCTAAAACATACAATAAACATGTTCAAAACATTGTCGTCCAATTTATTGGGCACAACAATAATAAAGATGGGGACAACAATACCACCATATCCGACTACCAGACAGACATACATACAAGACAGTTATACCAAAGTCTGAGGACGATGAAAAACATGAAAAAATACCTTCTTTCCAATAAAACTTTTTTCAACATTCTTTTCAATAACGGCCAGGAATAGACCAAATAAAAAGTAAGAAAACCTCGAACCGCAGTTTTAAACTTTGGGAGACAACGCCAAACGTAACAACAAAACACCTAAAGCGGAGCTTTTTCAAAGAAATCCCCAAACAACAGTGATGACAGGAACAGCAACACAACAACACAGGCCAAACAATATGACATTCGTACCATAAACAACAATAAAATTGTAGTATCCAATGTGCGTTAATGTGACGCGCACGCACCGCTGCAATAACAACGATGACGACACCTAAACTAGGCACGCATCGGAAAGCAGAGATGTCACTGCTAATACACAATGAATTACATTGTATTCCCATATGCCTTATCATACAAGTCACATTCATTTCATATGATATTTTAGACAGTACATGCAGTCACCGAAAAGAACCGAATTAGCGGTAACCGAATATAGAGGTTGTCACAACCTCATTAGATGTCATCACATTCGAATTAGAGGTTGCCACAACCGCATTAGATGTTGTCACAACTACATTGGATGTTGTCACAACCTACTGAAGATTGTTTCAACCGAATTTTAGTCCTGACGATCTCAAGTCGGTTGTGGCAATTGCAATTCGGTAGCAGCAACCGAATTTCAATCCCAAAGACCTCAAATCGGTTGTGGCAACGGTAATTCCATAGCAGCAACCGAATTTTAGTCTCGACGACCTCAAGTCGGTTGTGGCAACTACAATTCGGTGGCAGCAACTGAATTTCAGACTCGACGACCTCAAGTCGGTTGTGGCAACTACAATTCGGTGGCAGCAAGCAAATTTCAATCTTTACGACCTCAAGTCGATTGTGGCAACTGCAATTCGGTGGCAGAAGCCGAATTCCAGTCTCGACGACCTCAGGTCTGTTGTGGCAACAGCAATTCAGTGGCAGCAACCGAATTTCAGTCTCGACGAGCTCATGTCGGTTGTGGAAACTGCAATTCCGTGGCAACAAACGAATTTCAGTCTTGTCGACCTTGAAACGGTTGTGGCAACTACAGTTCGGTGACAGCAACCGAATTTCAGACTCGACGACTTCAGATTCGATGACCTCAAACGTATTTCATTCTCGACGACCTTAAGTCGGTTATTGATACAGCAATTCGGTGGCAGCAACCGAATTTCAGTCTCGACGACCTCAAGTCGGTTGTGGCAATTACAATTCGGTATCAGCAACCGAATTTCAGTCTCAACGACCTTAAGACGATTGTGACAACTACAATTCGGTGGCAGCAAGCAAATTTCAATCTTTACGACCTCAAGTCGATTGTATCGACTGCAATTCGGTGGCAGAAGCCGAATTCCAGTCTCATGGACCTCAAGTCGGTTGTGGCTGCTTCAATTCGGTGGCAGCAACCGAATTTCAGTCTCGTCCTAAAGTCGGATGTGGCAACTGCAATTCGGTGGCAGCAACCGAATTTCAGTCTCGACGACCTCACGTCGGTTGTGGCAACTGCAATTCGGTGGCAGCAACCGAATTTCAGTCTCGACGACCTCAGGTCTGTTGCGGCAACAGCAATTCAGTGGCAGCAACCAAATTTCAGTCTCGACGATCTCAAATCGGTTGTGGTAACGAATTTTTTTGACAGCAAACGAATTTTTTTGCAATTCCATATTCAATATTACATACTTGAGACACAATGATTAATATATTATAATATGTTTTTGTGACGCAAATATCGATTTGTTTGTTGAAAACTGCTGAAAACAAATACGTGACAGGAAACTTAGAAATAAAATGAAGCAGATATTCACATCATGAAAACAATGCTTGCAAATATATACATGTTTCCAGCAACATGTTGCTGGGAACGTTTTTTTCAATGTGTAGGCGAACTATTCCAAAATATTAGCTACGCTACGTATGGTGAACAATTAATTGTTACAGTTGTTTTTACAAATGTAGGTTGATGGTTGTTGGGATCAAGCCTAAGGATATGTCCTTATTTTTGAGTTGAAAGTATGTACTAGAGTTGGCAGTTTAATGACCTATATATGTTATTTTGGGCGATCTGTCATAACCCTCGCGAACATAATCTATATATTCGATATGGCGATTATATTTGTGATTGTTCTGGATGAGCGCCTTAATTGAACGAGTGTTGTTAAAACCAACTAGAGGTTGTTTCAACCGAATTTTATTCGTGACGATCTCAAGTCGGTTGTGGCAATTGCAATTCGGTGGCAGCAACCGAATTTCAGAGTCGATGACCTCAACTCGATTGTGGCAACTGCAATTCGGTGGCAGCAACCGAACTTCAGTCTCGACGACCTCAAGTTAAGCCGAATTTCAGTCTGGTGGACCTCAAGTCAGTTGTGGCAACTGCAATTTCGTGGCAACAAACGAATTTCAAACTCGACGACTTCAGGTCTGTTCTGGCAACAGCAATTCAGTGGCAGCAACCAAATTTCAGTCTCGACGATCTCAAATCGGTTGTGGCAACTGCAATTCGGTGGCGATTATGTTTGTGATTGTTCTGTATGAGCGCTTTAATTGAACGAGTCCGGGAACAAGTCCAGTATGTTCGTTTAGGGGAAATCTGAAATCTCATCGAATCGGTAATCAATATCCCATTTGTATAAGTCTCCTTAGCTCAGATATATTGTATTTGGCGAATTTGGAGGAAAGTTGAAGTACCTATTTCAATTTCTAGTATGTATAATATATATACACGCTGAAAAATCTGCCAATTTTGTTGTTTGGATGCAAACATAACCTTGTCCCAAATATAGTATACTTGTGCCCAAACACATTGTGTTTGCTATTCAATATTACGTGTCGGAAACACTGTGACTAATATTTTATAATGTATGTTTTCGTGACTCAAGTGTAATCATGTTTCTTGAAAATTTCTGAAAAGAAAAACGTGTCAGTCTACAAAGAAACAAAAAAGCAGCGTATCTTCAGTTCATGAAAACAATGCTTGAAAATATGTACATTGTTCGGGCAATATATTGCTGGAGCCGTTTTTTTACAGCGTGTATATAATTTTGAAAATGGTTAATTTAATTGATCTTGTGTTGGAATTAAAAAAATTACACGAAAATTTTCAGCAACTTAAAATGCTGTTATCATAATTCTGTTTTAACTAAGTTGGCCCCCGCTTGCTCTTAATATTGTTCCCTCCCGTATTGTGTGTTGTCGCGTTCGTTATCGTTAAACATTCACACTTTGCTCTAATCCTCAGAGGTCTACCAATAATGTGATTTCCTCTCAAAAGGTACAAAATACTTTTGTTAAACGCATAAATTTCAAATCGATTCGAACAAAGACAACACAGAGGCAGTAAATACCAACAAAAACAATAACAATACTACAATACAATACTGGAGAGAAGAAGCAACACAAAACAACAACAACCATAATACGCTGTGGTGTAAAAACCAATAATTTATGTAAAAAACAAATCACAAGACACATCAGTGTAATCGCACAGACACAGGGAAGGACGGGCATTTAGACGGCTGAAAATCTCATGAAACTTTGAAATCGGTATGAAATCTCAGTATGTTAGATGCTTTTGCGCCGTGTGATGAGGAACTGTCTCCGAGAAATGTTACAGCTGTTGGAAACGATACGCAACGATACTTTATGTAAGGAAACTACTTAGTAAGCTCCATGGAGCATTATTTTGGATGGTTAAGGAGCTAAAGTTGCGGCAGAGATTTTAATGGATTTGCATTGTAAATGAAGTTTTGGTGTTAAATGTTTGAAATGGAGAAGGTTTAAGGGTCACGAAAGGAGAAAAAATTCTTGGGAGTTATATGAAATAAGAAGAAAGGAGAACTTACTATTAACAAATTTCCTTGGAGATTTGAAGGATAACACAAGGGAAAAGTAGGTGGTTATCTAAAACAGAAATAGTCCGTAAGGATGCCAATAAATTTGCCACCGGGAACCAAATGCGTATGACTTTGAGGTCCCTGAAATTAGTTAGGCCCATATCACTGAATTACGTCAAAAGGACAACGACTAAATATCTGTATTTAATCTCGTTCAAGGGATAAAAACATCAGCTTGATACCGTTGTTGTTGAAAAATAGGTTCCCATTATATCTAATGAAGGGATTGGGAAGAGCTTGCCACAACCGGCCAATTGTGGGCTTTCTACTTTTAAACTCACTGATTGGGACTTACAATTTTACCCCGGTTCCGAACGAAAGTCTGCGATGTTTTTTCATGACTAAGTACTCAATAGTGTCGCCAGCACTAAGCGCGGTTACCGCTGTCTAATGAAATGTAAGATTATTAGAGCAGATATCGAACCCACGTTCTCTAACCATTGCACCACCGACGGTCGTTGTAATTAAAGTGTTCAAAAACCGACGTTTTCGAATAATCGGTTTAGGTTTATCAGTTTGCCTTTACAGCTCGTTTCCGGTTTTTTACTTGGCACAAAAAACAATATGTGACCTGCTTCACGAAGGGGGGCCTCTGCGCCGAAAATTTTTTTTTTACTTTTTGAGTGATTCTTATAGGAAGAAAGATGCCGCAAACCGCAAGTTTCTATGTCTTTTAGTTTTTTTACAAATCACCTGTAAAGATGAATCACCTGAACAGATGAAATTTAAAAAAAGTTCAATATCAAAGGTACAAAATTACAAAAATATCAAAATTTTACTCTTTTTTACTCCTAACACGCTTTTTTGGTGGTTCTCCTGTATTTTGCTGCTTTGTGAACATCGTACAAAGTACCAGAGAGTCGAAATACATCGCCAGATGATCACGTTGAAGGAAGAGTTGAATAACCATGCGCAAAACACGGAAAAACGAAGCGCTTTTTTTAAACGCGTTTTTCTCAATAACTTCTTTTCGGCGCGGAGGTCCCTTTTCGTGGAGCGGGTCACATATGTTTAAATTTTTTTAGAAAAATTTATACAAAATCAGCAAAAATAATACTTTCTTGTCCTGTTGCCTTCGCCAGAAAAAAGAATCATGATTATTCAAAAAATACAACACAATTATACAGATTTATAATATATTTAAATTTTAATATAAAGGGTGTCTCAGTAAGAATACACTTTTTAATTTTAAAATAAAAACATGTAATCTTCGAGATAGTTGTGTTTTTTTATTGGATTGTAAAAAAACATGTTCCGATTCAGTTCACGCTGAATAAAAACAGCTCCATCAACATATTACAGGGAACATGTATATGTTTGTAATCATTGTTTTCATGAATTGAAAATTAATTTATTTATTGTCTGTCACGTTTTTGTTCTCAGCAGTTTTCAACAAACAAAGTCACATTTGGGTAACAAAACATATATTATAACCTATTAATCATTGTGTCTGAAACATGTAATATGGAATGGCAAACACAATGTTTTTGGAACACAATTATACTATATTTGCGACAAGCTACAGACACGTTAAAACAACAATAAGACACACTTTTCAGTGTGTTTGGAATAAAATATCCGTCAAATGGCACAGAGGACTGTGATGACAGCCCATTATGCTTTTCGTGAAATTTTTCATGACGTTTTCACTAAGATGTGGCTCTAACTTACCGATGACGCGATGGATTGCGGAGTTGAGCTCAGAAGTTGTTTATGGTTTGTTCGCATAAACCCGAGATTTCGCAAAACCCCCAAAAAATGAAATCGCATGACCTTAGTGGGCAGTTGACATCAGAATTTCTTGAGATTCTTGTTCTGGAAATCGTTGCTGCAATAAATCGATTCTTTCATGCTCGATGTGGCAGGCGGCGCCGTCTTCTGAAATCATATGTCGTCCAGATCCATGCCGTCCAGAAGAGGCCCCAAAAACTCCGTTATCATGTTCCTGTAACGAATGCCGTTCCTGCAATTTCGGCTTCATCTTTAAAAACGTAAGGCACAATCACACCGCCTGACCAAAATCCGCACCAGACAGTTGCACGTTGTGGCTGCATTTGTTTCCCATGGATTGCATGAGGATTTTCTGAGCCCAAAATTCGACAATTTTGTTATTCACGAAATCACTAACATGGAGTAGACGATTTTTTTTTGTTGAAAAATTGGCATTGACTTCGCTTTGCTCTATTACCCATTGACCGAATTGCCGGCGTTTTCCATGGTATGCTGGTTTGAGCTCTTGAGTAAGCTGATTTTTTTTCCACATGAAGGTGGTGGTCTTTTGTCAGAATTCGCTGCATAGTGCGTCGTGAAATTTGAAGTTCCAGAGAACGTTGCCGAATTGATATTTTCGGGGTTTCGGCGACACACTAACCGACCCAGTTTCTTTAATATTTTTAAACACTCTTCCAATGGTTATCACATTAGTTGCACTTTCTCGACTGAAAATTCTTCGAAATTTCTTCGAAGTCTCGGCATAAAAAATGGTTTACCATTACATCCCATGAAGGGACAAGGGAGAACTTCTCACAATCACTGAACTGTGCCGTTGCCAGTTTTCACTCACTGATTGGGACCTACAGTTTTACACCGATTCTGAACGGTATTTTTAGAAGCTTTTGCGATAGTGTCGCCGTCACTATGCGAGGTGACCGCCGCCGAAATAAATTTTAAGGTGGTTAGAGCAGGGTTCGAACCCAGGATGTCAGGTACAAGAGCCGCGCACACTAACCATTGCACCACCGACGGCCATAAGCATATGTTCCCAAATTTTTGTAATAAGTTTTCACAATTGTAGCGCGATATTCTTTCGTAAAGCGTTTCATTTTTAATAATCGGAATAAACATGTGTGACAGCTGCCAAATTTCAAAGTTGCCACTTGCACACCTGCAATATGTTGAGACACCATTTATATTAATATATTTAAAAACTCCGAGCGGCAACAACATCAGCAGTACCGCATCCTTACAAGCTAATGACGGCACGAAGATATCATCACCAGATCAGCAAGTGCAGAGAAGGCATGAATTCTTTATGACACAATCTACACTGAAAGAAAATCTTTCCATCAAATCGATGATAAATGTTCATCAATTGTTCTTCATTGAATTGATGGCAATTTTCATCAACTCATTGAAACGCATTTTCAATTCGAAGATTGTGCGATTCTTCGCCGTTTCCAGCTTCATTGAATTGATGATATTTCTAACAACAATCTTCATCATTGGAATTTATAAATAATTAGTGGTATCGATTCAAAATATAGATGTAGTATTGAAAAAAATAAAGAGAAAGTGAAAAAACTGGTAGAAAATTGAAAAAAAATACAAATTTGAAAATAGTGCAATGGGCAGGAAACAGTATCCATGCTATGAGTATTTTCTATTTGGTATTATACCTTGTTCTTGTGGATTTTTTACAATAAACAATAGTCCAAAGAATTTGGGTAACGACTAACAAACAGTTTCCATCAAAATGATGACCAATTGACATCAAATTGATGACAAACTTACATCAATTTGATGACAACCTTACATCTAGTTGACGAAAAATGCACAGAAAAATTTCTTTCAGTGTAGACTTACGGATGATGAAGATCAGTGTATTCTTCGACAGTATACTCTCGTTACAACTCGAGAAGGGTTGTTTCAGCGGAACCCACACGCAGACAAAGTTCTAGACGGCACAGGGAAAATGGAGGAACACAACTCTTATGGTCCTGAGCTCTTCAAATATGAAGCATCAACGTTAGCAGATATTACTACGCCGGTCTTCAAAAGTGCATGGATAGACAACAAAATTCTTACGGAGTCGAGAGAGGTAATGGTTATCACTATCCCGAAAAAGGTGATCTAACGCTGTGCAGGAACCGCAGAGGTATTACATTGCTGAATCGATGGCAACCATTGTATTTCAGCGGATCGAATTGTTCGGACTCAACAGGTGGGTTTCAGGCCTGGTCGTTCGTGTACCCACCACGCGTACACACACTCCGTATATTCGAAATCGAATAATATAGTTGGCAACACACTAAGTTCCCGAAAAAAAGTGTGTACCAGCCCAAGACAAGTGTTCCAAGAAGAGTGTTGTCAACCCAAGACCAGTGTTTCCAGAAGAGTGTTACGAGGTCGGTCCCAAAACTAGCCGTCCTGGCGTATAGATGGTGCCAGTAGTTCGAGAAAAAATATTTTGGAGAAAAGTGGCAACCTTGTAAAACATATGTTTTAAGTTTCAAGGCGCCAAATTGTTTAGTATTTTTATATGAGCCATCAAAAGTAAACGACCTCAGTGAACTTGTAAACATGGAACAAATTGGTCACCGTTATGTTATTCAATATTTCAATATGAAAGGTCTCAGTCCAAGCAATATTAAAACCAAGCTGGATCCTACTCTTCGGGAGTCTGCCCCTTCGTTTACGACTGTAAAATATTGGGTAGCAGAGCTTAAACCAGAGCGTGCGCGCTGCCAAGACGAACACCGTAGCTTTCGACCATTTGAGGTGTCCATGCCCGACAAGGTTAAGAAGATCCACAAAATGGTATTTAATGATCAACGGCTGAAGGTTCGTGAGCCAGCTGAACTTATAGGCATTTCAAAAAGTGCTATGCATAATACATTCACCGAAGATTTGAAGATGAGAAAACTGTGCACAAGATGGGTGCCGCGTTTGCATTCACTAGAGCAGCGTCTTGAAGATGTTTCAGTAGAGTGTTTGGCGATGTTTCACCGCAATAACGCCGAATTTTTGCGTCGATTTATGACCATGGATGAGACGTGCGTCGCCCACTTCACATCTGAGACAAATGAACAATCAAAGCAGAAGAGAGAACCCTGTCCAAAGAAGGCGAAGAAAGTTCCATCTACAGGCGAGTTCATGGCGTCTGTATAATATTTATTGATTATCTTCAGAGAGGAAAGACCGTCAACGGCGAATATTATGGTCATTTATTGCAGCGTTTGAGTGAGGAAATTGTGGGAAATAAGCCGCATTTGACGAAAAATAAAGTGTTGTTTCGTCAAGGAAAATGCCCTATTTCACCCTTCTACTATTGCGATGACCAAAATTAATGAACTAAAGTTCGAATTGCTTCATTAGGTACCTTATTCGCCCGATTTAGCTCCCTCGGAGTATTTTCTATTTTAAAACTTGCGAAAATGGTTCGGTGGTAAAGGATATGCCTACAATGAAGAGATGGAGTCTAAGTAGTTTGACAGTTCTTACTATAAACAGGTTGTCGACGCTATAAAATATCGTCGGAAAAGTGTATCGACGAGCCAAAAGGAGATTATGTTGAAAAATAGGGAAAATCTTTCCATCATCTTTGTTAGATCGGCTAGTTTAGGGACCGTCTCCTAGGCTACCTCGATCAATAAGGGGATACCTATCTTGTATATGATCCTTTAACTGTAAAGAGATCCGGTGTACAGAGTATAGTTCATGTTAATGGAACGGAAAGCCAACCTTTCATAACATCAAACATTTGAAAAATTTTTAAGAAATCGAATTTTAGTTTCCTTTGTTTATTGAAGCGACATTTGCGATAAATGTCTTTATTTGCGGCAAACATTTTCACTTTTGCAGCTAACGTTGTGCATACAAAATTATTTTGCGGCAAACGAAGTTTTTGTTTGCGTGTAGGATGTATTTCCTATGATGCAGTGACTTCAACTTTATCCCACAATTTTTATCTTCTTTCTATAAATGAAGTACGAAACCGTGGTTTGAATCCGAATTGAATTACCGAATTTAAAATCTAGTTTGTGCAACTTTGTGCAACTTTTTTAACTGCGTCAGTACTTTAGGGATAAATATTAATATTATTATTGTCTAAGATTATTAAATTTTTTACTGCAACAATGATTTATTTAATCATTCCCTATTGCAAAACAGTATTTACACTAAACCATTGGCAGTGACTCACTTCTCGCCCTATGAAATGGCAATATGTATGAGTATAGACATTCGCCACCAGCCGCCGATAACACCCAAGTAGCCAATCTACCAGGCACTCAGTCTGTCAGTCATACGACCGACCTATGAACGAGGGCTGTCAGTGACATATTGAATATTAAAATACCTCCACCTAACTATGGACGATGGCCGCTAGACGGACGGACGACGACATAGCCCATAAATCTTTGTATCTCCAAAGTAGAGTGACAAAGTAAAACAAATGATATAGTATACGAATGTTTGGTCTTTTCCATAATAAACTTTGGAACACCAAATAAAACCACCACCACCACCACCAACAATAACAACAATGTATGTATGTATATTTGCAACAAAAACTGCCAAATGCCAACTAGGGACAAACAATTGGAGTCCACAGAAAAAAAAAAGTACACAATAGAGGGCGTTTTTGTTCTGGTATGTTGATTTCATTTGGATAGAACTGACGCAGGGACCAGTGTGGCACGCAGTAGTGAACTGTCCAAAAGCGGCCATAAGTCACTTATTTTGTATTCCAAGAGCATTGGAGCGAGCTGTGGAAAATGCAAGATATTATTTAAATGTGTTGCGATTTGAAGCATTTTGTTAGCAAATTTAAGCAAAATAGTTAGACCAAATAAAATAAACAACAAAAAGTCGTGCGGAAGTTGTATTAGTCAAAGCCGTTTAGTTAAAGTTTAGTAATTTAGTTTCTTTATGGAGGACATTGACTCTGATGTGTTTACTAGACCAAACACATAGCTAAATAAGAAGCAAAATTATCATCCCGAATTTTGGACGCCACAAATTGTTTAACCAACTACAAGAAAGACTCGTTTCACATCCTGGACATTTTCCGTACAATCCTTCTTTAAAAATAAGAAGGAAATATAATTAATGGATTGATCTTTAAATATTAGCAGGATCTTAATGTGTATTATGGAAATTACCCGTCAACAAGTTTCGAATTGGCTGCAAAATAATGTATTCTAGAACATATTCCTTTGCCACGAGTTGTGCTTCGAAAATAACTTAGTATAAGTATTTTTAAAGCGTTTTGAATTTCAGTGACTTTTACACTTAATTTAAGTCAAATACTTGTATTTCCACATATTTTGGGACTAACAAAGTTGAAGGAAAGTAATAAAATAAGGAAATACAAATTTTTGCAAAAAAGTGTTCATTTTGTCAGGCTCATATCTTGCAAATTGATCGGAATTTTGATTTACTCTCCGAGGGAAAGTTGTAGCTCTTATTATAAAGAACAAAAATTGTGAATATCAAAATCGTAAAAAACTTTAAAAAATTCGATTTTTTTAACCTTTTTCGCCTGTTCGGTTCCATAGGTAGCAAACCATTCAAAATTAAAAGGAAAAATCAACTATAACAATGCACCTAAGATCTTATACGTTCACAATTTCTGTTCCTTATGACAAGAGCTACAACTTTACCTCAGAGAGTAAATCAAAATTCCGAAAGATTTGCAAGATATGACCCTGACAAAATGATCACGTTTTTACAAAAATGACACCGAGGCCCCAAACCGTTGGGGGCAAATAAAAAAAGTGCATGACGTTGGGCAAAACTGGGAGACACTGGTCTTTTTTTTGGTCTTTCATCACGTAGTTGTGTCCGTATATGGTTATATTTTTTCGTGTTGCACTGTGTTATTCAGTGTTAAAGTTTTGGCAGTCCACTAGTGATTCGTGACATGTGTCAAAGTCAAAAAAGTACAGTTGAACAACGATTGCAAAACATTGAGTTTTATTATCAAAATTCGTGCTCTGTGGAGAAAGTGTTTCCAATATTACGCCCATTTTATAGTCGAGCAGTCTACTCGAGCCATTGTGACCAAATTTCCCACCAGTTTCACTCTACTGAGCAATTTACCAACCCTTTCCGTGGAATGCGTATCGGGGACAATATTGCTGCTTTATGCGCCGGTGTTAATGAAGGTCGCTATATGTCAGCAATTGGGTTTGTGTTATTCAATCACCTCGAATAGTTTCCGTAACGATATCGGTCTAAAGCCCGACAAAATACAGCTGGTGCAGGAGCTGAAGCCGGGCTACATACCACAACGTGATCTTTTCTGTGAATGAGCCTTTGAGAAGCTGGAAGAAGATCACCGTATTTATCGAAAAATTTTCTTCAACGACGATGCGCATTTTTGGCTCTGTGGGTCTTCAATAAACAGAATTGCCGAATTTGGTCAGAAGAAGAGCCAGATGCTGTTCAAAGCTGTTAGCTCACGCACTGTTTGGTGCGTTTTATGGGCCGGCTGCATCATAGGGCCGTACTTTTCCAAAAACGCATTGGAAACACACAATTGCCGCATTTGGGCAACAAAAACATATATTCTAACCTACTAATCATTGTGTCTCCGAAATATAATATTGACAAGCATACTATTATTGCGATAAGCTACAAACACATTATATTTGCATCCAATCAATAAAAAACTAGATAATTGTTATCAGCGACGAGTCTCATTTGTGACTCAATGGGTACGTCAGTAAACAGAATTGTTGAATTTGGTACGAAGAGCAGCCAGAGGGTGTTGAAGATCTTCAAATGAGCCCTGAAACATTCACTCTTTGGAAGGCTTATCGCCGGCGGCATCATTGGATCGTACTTCTTCAAAGACGATGATGTCCGCAACGTTACGGTCAATGGAGTAAGGTACCATTTGAAGACCAGGGACATTTTTTTGCACAAAATGGGAGAATTGGACTCGATTGACATGTGGTTTAAACAAGTCGATGCTACATGTCGCACTGCACGCGATACCATGAACCAATTGAGAGGCCAGTTTGGTAAGTACGTAACCTCACGTTGTGGTGCTGAAGTGTCATGTCTGCAGGGATAAAAGCCAACCACGATTGATGTCAGGGAATACAACATTAGACGTGTAATTGGTCACATACGGGCCGAAATGCTTGGAAAAGTGTTCCAAAAATTGACTTTCGGAATAGACCACGTGAAGCGTGGACGTGTCTCGCTAAAAATGATCTGTCAAAATTAAAAAAAAAATTTTTTCTAATTTTGCTCATCAATTCACGTCGCTTGATCCCCTATTGACATACAAAATAAAAATACAAATCCAACGTCCCCAGCAACATATTGCGAGAACCGTGTACATGTTTGCAAGCATTGTTTTCATGAATTGACATAAAAATATATTATACCCTTTTAATCATTGTGTCTCAAACGTGTAATATTGAATAGCAAACACAATGTTTTTGGACACAAGTATACTATATTTGCGACAAGCTAGAAACACGTTACATTTGCATACAAATAACAAAAAACATAGATTTTTTTAGCGTGTACCTAAATACACTAGGAATAAAATCCAACGGAAGGTAGGGGACTATAAGTAACCTCGTATAAAAACATGTTCGACGGTACCGTAAGCAGCTCCTCAATATACATCTTATTCCATTCCCCAGGATTAAAATTGTGGCTGTCGGTGGTGCAATGGCTAGTGTGGGCGTGGGTTCGATCCCTGCACTGACCACCTTACATTTCCTTCGACGACGGCCACCTCGCTCAGTTATGGCGACACTGTCGAGTACTTAGCCATGAAAATGCTTCTCAAAATACTGTTCGGAACCGGATTAAAACTATAGGTCCCAATCAGTGAGTGAAAAATTAGAAAGCACACAGCTAACTGGTTGTGAGAAGACCTTCCCAATCACTTCATGAGATGTTATGGGAAACGGTTATTATTTATAGGATTAAAATTCAAAAAGGCCGAATTTCAGCACAGCCTACTTCTTATTCGTTGAAGTAGGCAGCAGCCTACTCAGTTGATAAGTGTCGGCACAATGACAGAGATAGTGTTCGACTTTTTCAACATTCTTCTCACATGCCCTATATTCATTTGCAACGCCCCGCTCAATTTGATGCAGATGTGCCCGCAGGTTATGTTTCGGCTCAGTTAAAATTTGATCAGGTTTATCAGTATTTTGGTCTGGTTCCCATCCGGGTCAGCCCACAGGATCTTTGCAGCTCTACTCCCATCTAATGTGTACTATAATTTGCATTCTATAAATATGGGCTATTTTACCATATGTTGTTGTGTTGGATTTCAGTCTTAATTGTTGGGAACGTTTTCGTGTTTTGCATTATAAAAGTTCGCCGGTTAGAGCCCATCCGAAACAGTTTATCTGCTCTTTGATTTCCCAAAATGCCGCTGTGGCTTGGAGTTCATATGATCCTGCCAGCGGTAGTTGAGTAGTGAAGTAGATCGAGTACTTTGTTAAGATAAAATTGTTCGGTGACCTTTGCAATGATCATAGTGTTAATCTATATATTATCGATAGTGTTAATCTATATGTTTTCGATATTTGATCGAAAAACTTGAAGAGATCGCAGGATAGGGTAGTCTCTAAGTTACAACTACTAGAGACAGCTGTAACGTAGGTGGCAGTGTTTGGAGTATTACTAGGATCATTATTTAAGAAAGTAAATGGTAGCTGTGTGTAAACAATTCTGCAGTTGTACACTCCATCAAGATGTTGAAGAGATCGCATATTGACTTGCGTATTACAATCGTTTGTGATGTACATAATTGTGTTTTTTTGACGGCATATCCATCCCTACTTTTAAACTGTTACTACCTCCGTGGGAGTTTTTAAATCCTAACAACGTTACGCTACAGGTTGCGTTGCAATAAGAACCAGCTTGGTAGCGTTAACATTTCACCAATACAATCGCATAATCCTACGATTTCAAAACATTTCTGTATGCATAAGTATATAAATTTTCTATTTAAACAAATTATTCAAATTTTATTATGCAAAAATTGGTGTACAAAACAACCAAAAAACTATTTTATTGTACTTAACTTTTAGCTTTATCGCAATGAATGCCCATGAGTTAGTTAGAAAACACAGCGGCATGCAAAAGGCCTTCTGGAAGGCCTTGTAAGGCTGCTTGTTTGCCTCAACCAAACACTAGTCTTGTTGCTTCTTAAGATTGTAGATTTGACTCATATAATCTTTAGGAATATTATGATTTGAATCTTTCCAATTTTGAAAATTCCTAAGATTGGTACCGCGATTACTCGAATAGAAATTAGACCCACATGCTTGTTGATTTCACAGCACGAAACTGCTCGAAACGACACATACGTTTGCAAGTCTTGTTCATTTTACATATGTTCACAAAAGTTTCCTGTGTTTGCCGTAACAGTAAATTATAAAAATGTTGGGATAATTGAAAGTTCGTTTAGAAAAACGGAATTGAATTGAACGATAAACGTTTCTTATTTGGAGGAACGATATCAACTTTTGCTCACAATGTAAATTAAACACAAAGCTCCCAAACGAAACTGCGATTGCAGGTCTGTAGGGATAAATTAAAGTTCGTTTAAAAAACAGAAGTGATTTTATGATAAACGTTTGTTATTTGGAAGAAACGTTTCAACTTTTGCTGACAATGTACATTAACCCTACTTATTTGTACATGCCTCGGCTCGGAACTGCTCAAAAAGGAAATGTATTGTTGCAGGTCTTGTTCGTTTTACACATGTCCACAAGAGTTGTCTGTCGTTGCCGTAAAAGTTAATTAAAATATGTTGGGATAAATAAAAGTTTGTTTCGAAAATAAGAATCTACTTTTACGACAAAGATTTGTTGTTTGGACCAAACGTTTCAATTTTTGCTCACAAAGTAAGTTAAACCCGCTTGTTTGTACATGTCACAGCGTGGAACTGTTCCCAAAGGAAATTATGTTTGCAGGTCTTATTCGTTTTACAAATATTTACAAAAGATGTCTGCCTTTGCCGTAAAAGTGAATTATAAAAATATTGGGATAAATGAAAGTTCATTCAGCAGAATGAAACTGACTTTTACGATAAAATTACTTTGCGATAAACATTTCTTGTATGGTGGAAACGTTTCAACTTTTGCTCACAATGTAAATTAAACCCGCTGCACCCAAAGGATACTACGTTTGCAGGTCTGTTGGGGCAAATTAAAGTTCGTTTAAAAAACAGAAATGATTTTGCGATAAGCGTTTCTTATTTGGAAGAAACGTTTCAAATTTTGCTCATAATATAAATTAAGTCCATTTATTTGTTATTTTGGGAACTGCTCAAAAAGGGAAAGCATTGTTTTACACACGTTCACAAAACTTGTCTGCCTTTGCCGTAAAAGTAAATTAGAAAAATGTTGTGATAAATGAAATTTCGTTCAGAAAAACAGAATTTACTATTACCTTAAACGTTTCTTATTTGGAGGAAACGTTTCAACTTTTACTCACAATGTAAAGCAAACTTACTTATTTATGGATGACACAGTGCGGAACTGCTTCCAAAGAAAACTTTGTTTGCAGGCCTTGTTCGTGTGCGGGTCTCGTTCACAAAAGTTGAAAAAAATTAAAAGATGCAAATTTCTTTGCATCACTACAAATGACTTCTTCGCTAATAATAGTTGGGGGGAGCGTTTCAAGTTTTGCTGCCCAAACTGGATACTGGTAGCAAAACAAATATTTTCTGGCGAAAAAGTATATTTTTGCAGCAGAAGACCTCCATACAACCTTATGTTTTATGGCAAAATTGCGTACAGCTAAGACGCTCATTTTTGGCTTAACGGGTTAGTTAATTCATTAAATTGCCACGTATCGAGCGAGGCCAATCCACAACAGATCATATAGACTCCATGACATCCCCATGATCAATGATTTTTTGTTTGCAAATATAGATAGCATTGGTCCGGGCAATATGTGATTTCAGCAGGATGGCGTTGCGTGCCATATGGTGACAGCAAACATCGATTTATTAAAATCAAAAATTTGACGATAAGTTGATTTCGAGAAAGGGGCATGTCAGTTGGCCACGAAGGTCGTGCGTTTTGACACCTCTCGAATATTCTCTGTGGGGCGACGACGTGAAGTCACCGGTTTATGATGATAAACCGGCCACAATTAACGCCTTGGGGGCCACAATTGTTAGTGTTATTCGTGACGTGCGTCCAAAATGCGCTTCGTCATGTACACCCATGGCGGCCATATGTCTGAAGTTAGTTTCAAGTGTTAATGCCATGCATTGCTATTTGTGGCATAACACTATTATGCTACAACCCAGTATTATCAACTATATTGTGTACTTGTGCTTTGGTTTGTGTCTAGACTAACATATGTTGGGAAATTTCTTGTTTAATGGGCAGTTTTCTAGGTGAAACCTGGAACCAATATTTATTATATATTTGTAGTTTTGAACACAATAAAAAGTAAATTTAGAAAAACCAATGTGAAAGAAATTTAAAAAAATAACATTCCTTAAATATGTGCGTTTTCTTAAAAAATGAATTTTCTCAAAAAATACCAATTAATTTTCTTAAACAAAGTCCCTTTTTTTTTTTTTTTTTTTTTAAGACCAGCACTCAGGGGATGCCCCTTATAAATGCAATGCATTGTGCTGGCGACGGAAATTTGGGTAGAGGAGGGTGGAAAGAGGGAGTAGTGCTCATTTACATTTGCCTTGAATCGCTGTATGTCACAATTGGCGGGAAATACACTTGCGGGACGTTTATTCCACATACGGATCGTACGACTGAAGAACGAATTTTCTCTGTAGTGTGTTGTGCGATCGACTGGCCAATAGATAGTAAACGGCTGGGAGTTCCTTGAAAGCCGCGTACCTCTGCCAAATGTCCTCACATCTGGTATAAGTTGACGGATGTCCGAGGAACACGCACCGTGAAAATACCGATAGAACAGTGTCACGCAACCCACATTACGCCGATGCTCAAGGGAGGCAATAGAGCTGGACACCCTACTGTCCCCTATCAACACCTTTGCTCTCCTTTGTACACGGTCCAGCAACTCCAAAGATGACTTTGGAGCACCTGCCCATATATGGGAGTTATATTCTTAAAAAAAATGTCTTATCTTAAAAAAGTACCTTTGCTTAAAAAACGAAGATTTTCTTAAAAAAAGGATTTTTTTTAACATAAGTACCTTTTCTTAAAAACCTACCGTTTCTTTAAAGAGTGCCTTTTTTTGTGAAACAAAATAAATTTTCTTGAAATAAGTACCTACTCTTAAAAATTTACCTATTCTTGAAAAAAGGACCAATTCTAAAAAAAATTCCCATTTCTTAAAACAATACAGTTTCTTCAAAAAAAAACCTTGTCTTAAAAAGTCACATTCTCTTACAAACATTCATTTTCTTTAAATTACCTTTTCTTAAAAATAAAATAATGTCTTTTCTTTTCTTGAGAGAAGTAGCCTTTCCGAAAATAAGTAAATTTTCTTAAAAAAATATCCTTTTCGTAAAAAGAGTACCACTTCTTTAAAAAGTAGGTACCTGTTCTTAAAAAAAGGTACTTGTTTGTAAAAAAATTCATAGTTTTATGGCTTTTTCTTACAGAAAGTACTTCCTCTTAAAAATAGTACCTTTTCTTAAAAAAACATTATCTTTTAATATAAGAAGTACCTCGCTTTAAAAAAGGACCTTTTCGGGAAAATATAATACATATTCTTACCAAAAGGAAATTTAAAAAAAATACATTCTAGAAAAAAAAAAAATGTCTTAAAAAAAGTTTATCATTTTACAAAAAGTGCATTTTCTTAAAGATCCATTTAAATTATCGTATTTTTCAACGAGCGCGTTAGGCGTGTTGGAACTAAGTAGTACATAATATATAGCGAAAGGACCATCGTTCTAACCGGGTGTCTCCTGAGAGCTTATGTGGTTTTTTATTGATCTTTCGAACAAAATATATTTTTTATTAAAATTTAATCATTTAATCCTTTCGGCCTTAAAAAATCCCCTTTATGTACTTAAATTTGAAAATAGATGTTTTAAAATTCAGTTGCTTTTTGAATTTTTTTCTGGAAATGGTGTAGTTTTAATTGCTCCTTTCTTAGCTAATAATAATTCGGTATTGGATTTCTTCTACATGAAAATTGCATGATACAAAAGGCCTTTTTAAGGGCCTGCGTTGAAAACACATGCCACATCATCCCACTGGGTATAGAAGTGTCAGTGTATTAAAGAGCTTATGCAATTATATTTGTGGCATAGTGTGAGTGTAAGTCGAATAGTATGGACGTGTGTGTGTGTGAAGTGTACAAAATATTCGTACAATCTATAAATCAGTCAAAAATGTCAAATATAAATTATAAAGTGTAGACAGAGTACCACATAAATGGTCAAATGCAAACACAAATACACACACACACAATAGCATACATATGCATATACACTTTTGTACTCGCAGATTTGTTTATAGGCATTCAACGCACACAGCCATAAGAGCTGGACATTGGCCACAGGAACATTTGCAACCGGATGAAACTAAATTTTAATAATACGACTAAAAGTCTAAACAAAACGCCAACATTGTTGCGTCCTACTCGATTCATTATTAGAAACAACAGAGGAACTGAGTGATGGACGAGGGAGGTGGTTTCTGGCGGCTAACACTTTCCTAAACTTTACGACACATAATTTGTGTAGCCTTAAAACAAAATGTACACGCTGAGAAATTTGTATTTTTTGTTGTTTGAATGCAAGTATGATGTATTTGTAGCTTGACGCAACTAGAGTATACTTGTGTCCCAACACAGAGTGTTTTTGCTGTTGATTATTACATGTTGGAGACATAATGATTAATAGTTTATAATATATGTTTTTTTTTATCTCAAATGTGGCGTTGTTTGTTGAAAACTGATGTAAACAAAAACGTGATGGTCAACATGGGAACAAACAAGCAGCAGATCTTCAATTCATGAACACAAAGATTGCAAATATATACATGGTTACTGCAATATGTTGGGAGCCGTTTTTTTTCAGCGTGGAGGCGGGTCATTATATGAATGTGCTGATGTTTGTGGAAAACAGTACAGTTTTATGGATATGAAGTTATTCACATTTACAGTCATCGGAAAGGGAATTATTCATCGACTGCTTTTGTCATCACTATTTTTTAATATTTTTTTGTTCCTAATTGTTCATACTCTTTTATTTCGGCTAACGTGGACTTCATGGAAAATAAATACGCCACAGACAACCTGAATGTTGAAATTCCTTTTTGATTGTTCCAGACACATTTAGTTTACATATACCCACGTCTACTTGTTCTGCCAATGACACTCCAATCGCATTGAATATCCTCATCCTTTCTATCTGTGTTTGCAGCCATAAAAATTTTTATGACACCTTAGATGGTGGTTTTTTGTTATGACAACAAAAAATTTGTTGTTGTCTTTATTTATTATTAACATTTTATGGATAATATTTTTATTTTTAAATAAAGTCATAAAATCGCCACAATGAAATGAATTAAAAAATTAATGGCAGACAAATAACAAAGGGCTATAAAAAAAATCATATTTTGACAGGAAAGGGAAGAAGTTGTTACAAATGACATTATCGTTTCTGGCCAAAGACAATATTCTTAATATTATTGTTGTGATCTCTGACCTAAGACGAATTTCTGGGGTTTAAAAAATATTATGTTTTTATTCCTAAAGAATATTAAATAATTGTTTGTTTTGATTCATAAAAACTTTAGAAATCTTTTACTTTTGTCGCGGGAATGAAAAGTTGGCACTGAAACATGTATTTGTTTGGACACCTACATTTTGAAAATTTTAATATTAGAAAATTTGATTGATTAATTTTCAGTAGGTATATGCGATTATTTAATCGACTTCCTGATCTCATTGCGATATTTACTACAGCTGCCATGAGCGAAAGTACGAATTTAGATGCGGATTTATAGTTGGCAAGAGACTACGACACCTAGTTTTCAAGGTTCAACCCAGTAAGTGACCGCATAGCCACAATTCGCATCAAAGCGAAATATTTCAACATCTCGTTAATTTGTGTGCACGCACCGACAGAGGATAAAGATGATGAGGTCAAAGAAACATTTTATCAGCGTCTGGAGGAATTATATGAACGCTGCCCTGACCACAACATTAATATTATTGTAGGCGATTTTAATGCCAAATTAGGAAAGGAACGTGTCTTTCGACCAACCCTTGGTAATCACAGTCGACATGATACCACCTCCGATAATGGAATAAGACTGATAGACTTCGCCGCTGCAAAGAACATGGTAGTTAGTAGCACACGATTCCAGCATAAGGACATATATAAGGCGACCTGGATATCTCCTGATTAGCGGACGAAAAACCAGATTGATCAATTGGTAATAGATGGCAGGCACTCTTCTAGTGTAATGGATGTGTGATTCGAGGTGCTAATATCGATTCGGATCATTACCTGGTAGCTGCGAAAGTTCGCACAAGACTGAGCAGGGCGAAAAACGTACGAAGCCGAACACAGGAATAGCTGGATATTGACAAGCTATAAATACCGGAGATATCAAGCTCATAAGCTCTCTCTCCTGCTAGAGCAGAATACCCCCACCGAAGACTCAGATGCGCAGTGGAAGCACATCTCCCATTCTTTGGAAACCGCTGCAAGGACTGAACTTGGCTATAGAATCATATGGAATGTCACATTGCAACTGATGAAAAAGACGCTACACATATGGCAACGAAACAGTCAGTTACAACGCGTGCTGCGAGTGAGCGGTACAGGAAGCTAAGAAGGGAGGAAAACCAACTATTTAGGTGGAAAAAATGGCAGTGGGAGCAGAGAGAGAGTGAAACACCGAAATGTGCAGTATGAATGGTGAATGGTGAATCCCGAAAGTTTTTCCGGAGGGTACGAAGATTGAAGAACGGGCCCAATAATGGGCTGCCCACCTGCAAGGACGAGCATGGGCATCTGGTGATTGGGAAGCAGTGTGTGCTCAAAATATGGAGAGATAACTTTTCAGCACTACTCCACTCAGATTCTTCCACTGAAGATCCGGAGGTAATGATAGTGGAAGATAGTGTAGATTGTACCCCCAACCAAGGCGAGATTAGAAAGGCGATCTTCCGCCTTAAGGATAATAAAGCCGCTGGTGCGGATGGCCTACCCGCCAAACTTTTTAAGGCAGGTGGCGAAGAACTTCTAGTCTACATGCATCGACTTATATGCGGTATATGGTTGGGGGAATCTATGCCCGACGTTTGGAGTCTCAGTGTATTATGTCCTGTATTCAAAAAGGGTGATCGGTGTGTCTGTTCCAACTATCGCATTATCAGTCTTTTATCCATTGCGTATAAGGTCTTGTCGATTGAATTATGTGAAAGACTAAAGCCAATTATTGAAAACCTGATTGGACCTTATCAGTGTGGTTTTAGACCAGGCAAGTCCACGACTGACCAAATATTCACGCTACGCCAAATCCTGTGGAAAAGACCCACGAAAAGCAAATCGATACATACCACCTTTTTGTCGATTACAAAGATTCTTTCGATAGTCCCATACGGGGAAAACTGTACGAAGCTATGTCTGAACTTGGTATTCTGGCAAAACTGATTCGCCTCTGTAGAATGACGCTGACCAATACCAAATCAGCAGTGAAAGTGGGGAAAGACGTCACTGAACCACTCTGTACCAAGCGAGGACTGAGATAAGACTACACACTTTCGTGCAATCTCTTCAACATCGGATTGGAGATAATAATGAGAAAAGCTGCAGTAAATACGAACATGACCATTAACACGAAAAGCCATTTGTTGCTGGCGTATGCTGACGAAATAGACATCAGTGGGTGATATTTGCGTGAGGTTACTGCAGTATTTTCAAGACTCGAAAAGAATCAGCGAAGGTGGGTCTTGCTGTTAATGGGGGCAAGGCAAAATTGATGATGTAAACGACTAGAGAAACCTCTCGACTTGGTCCGCACTTTAGCGTTGACAACCGATTTAATTTGTAAGTGGTAGATGAATTGGTCTACCTTGGATACGCCGTGAACAAGGACAAAAACGTCAGCCTAGAGATAGATAGGAGAATTGTGCTTGCAAATACATAGATGCTATTTTGTGCTCAGCAAGCAGTTTAGGAACAAAGGCCTCTCTCGACGGACAAAAGTCCAGCTATATCATACTTTCATTTTACCTGTCTTAACATATGGCTCCGAAACTTGGGTCATATCGCAAGCGGATGAAAAACACCTGGGAGTATTCGAGAGGAAAATTCTCCGTAACGTATACGGTCCTGTTAATCTATATTCTGACGTGGGCATAGCTAGACGAATCAAATTAGGCCAATTGCGTTGCCTAGACCATGTTATCAGAATGGATGAAGGTGAGCCAGCGCGAAAGGTTTTCGATAACGTACCCGATGGTAGCAGGAAAAGAGGAAGACCAAGACTCCGCTGGAAAGACCAGGTAGAAGAATCACTCCGTATTCTTGGTGTTACCAACTGGCGAGAAAAGGCGAAGGATAGAGCCAGTTGGAAGAATATGTTGAAATTTGTTTAATTTGTTTGTTTAATTAATATGTGTAAGATGTCTGTCCTCATGAGGTTGTAAAATAGTCAATAAAATGAAAGAAAGATCTCGAAAAACTGATTAATCATATTTCCGATTAAATGATTAATCTTCATTTTGATTAATCAATATTCCTGATTAATGGTTTAATCAAAAAATTGATTAATCAAGATTTTGAATAATTTAGAAAATCATATTTTTAGGATTTTTCACATTTAATTTTTTCAATAATCGTCTTTACTCAAAATGTTCAAATGTTTCCTTTTGTTTGTATAATATATATTTGTATGTTTCCCTAAGATTATTTGAATGATGAATACAATTATCCAAATATGATTTATCAATATTGAAATTAATTGATTAATCATAGATTTGAGTCACCAGAATATTTGATTATTGGGCTAACTGATTAATCACTTTATCGATTAATCAAAATTATGATTAATCGATTAATTGCACATTCGTAATTTTACACGAATCGTAAAGGATGATAACGTTAACACCCCACCTTACCAAGATTATATCAGAACAGCAATGTCATCGTTTAAGAATTGACAAAAAAAGAGAAAGGTGTCAAATGACTATCAGCTAGTCTTATTATTTATGTGGGTATCATTTGATTGGATTATTTATTGGTCAAAAAAATACGTGCCCAACCATGTGGTAATACTAGGGCTGATCAATAAGTCAGTGACTTTTCGAACTTCCATCGTAGTTATATGAAATGCAACACTGCTTCAATCAAGTACCACCTGTTAATAGACTACTGTGAAATTTTGAGCAAGTACCGCCATTTACAGCTGTTCAAAACATACAACTTCGTGCATTTTTTTTTAAAAAGGGAAAACCTGAATTTCGAGTGCTCATCAAACATTAGTTTTTGCGAAAAAACCGTCAATCAAATCAAGGAAAGCTTGATAAATACTATGGGGACTCTGCACCATCGATTTCAATGGTAAAAAAGTGGTTTGCTGACTTTCGTTGTGGTCACACAAGTACAAATGACGCTGAACGTTCTGGACGGCCAATTGAGGTCAATACACCCGAAAATGTCGGAAAAGGCCACGATATGGTGTTGGCCGATCGAAGATTAAAAGTGCGTGAGATTGTTGATGCCATAGGCATTTCATATGGCAGTGTGGTTTCGATTTTAAATGATCAGTTGGGTTTAAAAAAGCTGTCTGCAAAATGGGTGCCGCGTTTGCTCTCAATTGACCATAAACGTAATCGTGTCACAGCTTCAAAAGATTGTTCCGAGTTGTTTAATTGGGCTACGAATTGGTACCTCATTCGCCATATTCTCCGGATTTAGCCCCCAGTGACTATTTCCTATTTCCAAATCTAAAGAAAGGACTCGGTGGAAAGAGATTTAGCTCCAACGATTAAATCATTGATCAAACAAATGCCTATTTTATGGACCTCGAAAAATCCTATTTTTTTTTTGGAAGGGATACAAAACTTGGAGAAACGTTGGACTAAGAGTATGAAGCTAAAAGGAGAGTAAGTTGAAAACTAATTTTTTTAGCAAAAAAAAACGGTGTTGCATTCAAAAAGTCACGGACTTATTGATCCGGCCTCGTATATAACAGTGTTCATCACATACTTTACTTTATTGTCAGCAATGTAGTTGAAGATTTAATGGAGTTCGACTTCCTAACGGGCAGAACATTTTTAACATTGAAGCATGCACGAATCCCAAAGAATATGGCAAAAACCCTACGCTGAAAAACTTACTTAGGACGCCTCAAACAACCCTGAAAGATCAAGGGCCTGACAATACGAGGATAACATGTTTCTCCAATAGGCTCGATGTTCAGCTTTTCTACTCCAGTTGGTAACACCAAACCCTCCAAGGCATTTTTCAACCTACTCTTTCCAGCGAAGACTTGGTTATCCTAATTCTTGATGTGCTTCGAGTACGTCTAAGATTACCTTTCGCACTGCCTTATTCTGATCCATTCTACTGGCATGTCCGAAACGTTGAAAAAAACGACCCCAGCAACATATTGCAGAAACCATGTATATGTTTGCAAGCATTGGTTTTATTAATTGAAGATCTTCAGGTTTTTTGTTTCTTTATTGTCTGTCACGCTTTTGCTGACAGCAGTTTTCAACAAACAAAGTCACAATTGGGTCACAAAACATATTTTATAACCTACTAACCATAGTGGCTCCAAGATGTAATATTGAAACACAATGTGCTTGCACGCAAGTACACTATATTTGCTACAAGGTACACACACGTTATTTTTCCATAACTAGCTATTTTGCTGCGTATATCCATGTCGATGTCATGATACAGTTTATGTAGGTCGTGGTTCATCTATCGTCGAAACTCGCCATTCTCTATTATAGGACCACATATTTTCCGGAGCATTTTATTCTCGAAGACCCCCAGATATGTTTCATCAGCTAGCGATATTATCCTGAATTCTACGCCAGTTTCGTTTCATCAGCAGGCGATATGACCCAGATACTGCGCTATAAATCAAGAGGAGAGTATGATAGAGTTGGATCTTCGTTTCTCGAGAGATGGCTCTATCTCTGAAGTGCTTGCTTAGCCCATAATAACACCTGTTTGCCATCACAATTCTCCGTGTGATTTCTAGACTGAAGTTATTGCTTCTGCTTGCGGCAGATCCAAGGTAAATCAATTCATCCACTACCTCGAAATTATAGCGGTTATCAACGGCCACCATTTTATTCAATCGGTTTGATGTTTTGCTTGTCGAAACCACTGGTTTTCTTTTGTCCTCGTTTACTGCCAAACCCACTTGTGCTGATTCCTTCTCAATTCTCAAAAATACTGCTGTAACTTCTCGCAGATTTCACTCCAGCATGTAACTTTTGCTGGTAACAGATTTTTCGTACTGACTGTATCTTTTCTCACGATGATTTCTATTAAAATCTTGAAGAGATCGCACACCGTGTCGGGTGTCTGCCTGCCTGAGGTCTCACCTCGAACTAAACGATTCGGTGAGATCTTTACCAATCTTTACTGATGATTTCATGTTGGTTTGTGTCATTTTTGGAAAGGCGTGGTTTTGCATTTCACCTACTGCCAGGATGATTATGTTTCAGTCGCCCATTATGGATCAGACCAATTGTGGTATCGAAACTGGATTTGTGACCAGTAGTATTGGTTCATTCACCTTGAGAGGACAAAATAATATGTCCTCTAGTTTAAAGAGCTTCAGTGACAGGGTCACCTATTTATCCTTAAACGCGTCAGTGCTCGTATATCCAATCAGACGGCGCTTTAATTTCGATTTGTAGCTCCAGCTAGCTAACGGAGGGTTATGATAAAGCCTTTGCCCGGGACATTCTTAGTCTACGAAGTACTGAGCTGCTTGGAGTGCCCTATAAATGAATCATATCTGGCCTCAACGAAATGAGTGGCTATCAGAAACGTTCCACCTTCATGGTTAGCCCCATGTCCAATGAAGTTTATTCTGAAGTTTTTTGAATCCTTTTTATGAAAGCGGTTTTGAAAATTCGAAAATGCGAATGAAGAGATGATATTGAAGTATATTTTATTACTTTAATGAAGAGATTTGATTTAAAATATAATCATAAATAACGGGTTCTTCAATAAGAGCGCTACAAAAGTTTTTTTAAATAAAACAAAACCGGTGTTAGATACCAATGAAATTCTTTATTCCTGTGAAAGTACGTTCGATGCCATTATGTACGGAACTCGATTTCTTTTGCATGGCCACCACGGGCACGCTTGCAGAAGTCCAGACGCTGAATCCAATTTTCGACGGGTATCAAGCGTAAATCGGCCGATACTGCTGCAATTTCACGTTCGATATTCGAACGAAGTTCAGCAATCGTCGCTGGCTTGTTAGCATAGACCATAGACTTGGCGTAGCCCCACAGGAAATAATCTAGCGGCGTCAAATCGCACAACCGAGGCGGCCAATCGACTGGGCCATTTCGTGAGATAACACGTTCACCAAACTTGGTTTCCAATAAATTGATTGTGGCATTCGCTGTGTGGCTTGTGGCGCCGTCCTGCTGGAACCACATGACCTCCAAGTCCATATTATCCAATTAATGTGGCGGTCTAGATCATCACGGAAGAAGTACGGCCCAATGACGCCGCCGGCCCATAAACCTCACCAAACCGTAATTTTTTCGGGATGCAATGATGACTCATGGATTAGAAGTGGATTGCTGTCTGACCAATAACGCATATTTTGCTTATTGACGAAGCCATTCAGCCAGAAATGAGCCTCATCGCTGAAGATGATTTTCCGATGAAAATCCGAATCAGTTTCAAGTTGTTGCTCAGCCCAATTCACGAACATACGACGCTTATGGTGGTCAAGCGGCTTCAGTTCTTGCGTCAATTTGATCTTGTAAGGATGTAGGCCAAGATCTATTCGCAAAATACGCCACAACGACGCTTGAGAACGACGTGTTAGAGACACATTTGGGCTTTCTTGAACTGAAGCCTCAGCGGCAGCAATATTCTCGACACTACGGGCACTTCTTTGTCTCACTGGCACGGGAACATTTTGTACTGTGCCTGTGGATTCAAATTTTTCCACTAGACGCTCAATTCTTGATCTGGTAGGACCATTATGACGACCATAAATTGAACGTAGCTCTCTTAAAGTTGAGGGCACTGACTCCAAATTTCGGTAGTAAATTTTAATAATTTCAACTCGTTGTTGGCTCGTATATCTTTCCATGATAAAATGGCAAACCTTACTGAAGAGAAATGTCAAAAGAGCGGGAAAAAATATGGCGTCGTTTGCTGTCCCTATCGATTTACTTTTGTAGCGTCTCTGTAGAAAAACCCGTTATAACAAAGAATATTTTTCGAGGGGAGGATAGATTAGCCAGGACAAATTTTGTGTATTCCTTGTCAATATAAATATTAAATTGGAAAAGAATTTTAACTAATTTCCCCTTTAATTTCTTAATCTCAATTTGTCACATGTACCATGTCTGGGTGGAGTTTATCAAATACATTTGTTGCAGCAAAATCGTAAAAACAATACTCTAACAAAATTTAGGTTAATAAAATTCGGGTTTTTCTCCAAAACCACATACATTTTCCTCCCACATTTTGATGCTGCGTCCTACTCTCTGGAATATTCGTACCTACATAAAACAAAGGAAATCCCTACACATCCTGCAAATCTGAAAATAATTTGATTTAGAAACTTTAGAATTGCCAAATAAAAAAGTCAACGCAATTCCAATTCACAACACAACAGAAGAAAGAAATAGAAATCCTACAAACAATTCTCTTTTTTAAAGATGAATCACACAATGTCTCTGCTCCAAATTGTGATGACAAAGTCATAGCTAAACAGAAATAAAAAGAAAAAACCCTGGAGAAAAAAATACGTGCTATTTTGCACAACAAATGGAAAACATTCTTAAAACCGTAAAAGAAAAGGATGTTTCCAAACAATTTGGACCAAACAAACAGCTACAACTGGAGGAGCACGAGATAAAGGAAGAGGCATGAGCTCGGCCGAGCAGCCTGATGAAGATGTGTGTCCTGAAAATTGACAAACGATTTGAACATTGCACACTTAGCAGCAGCAAGGGTTCAAATGTCCGTCCTGGCATATCTGTCTATCTGCCTGACTGACTGGCTGACTGGCTGTCTATCTCAAGTTGTCTGTGTTGTTTCAGTTTTCAGTTAGACATAGTTAAATTTGATTTAAATTGAGTTTTTGGGTGCAAATCACAATGTTGATTTGTTACAGACGACAATAAATACAACATGGTAAATGGTAGAAAGAACAATTGCCAACCAGGATCTCCTTTGCCGTATAAGATAGATTGGCAACAAAGGAATGTAGGTACATAAAACATGTAGTAGTATTTGGTTTCTGCGTCAGCAGGATCTGGAAAATGTGCTTAAATAGAAGATTCTTTGTCAGAAAACAAACAAGTATTTAGGCAGGATATTTTAACAATTTTCGTGTCGTTATTTCGGACTTTGTTCGCATTCACCTAAGGGAAAATCTAAGTCACCCGAGTGTATTTATTCGTTACCTCGATGTATATATTCATTGAATGCGAGCCAACGTACAGATTCGTTGCTGTAATGCAAGTGGTTTTATTAATCTAAGAAGCTTCGTCGCTACAGTAATTGTGCACTGGCCGAGCAATGAACATTTTCATTCACCGTACGTGAAGTTTTAGACAATTCTATTAATTTCTGGAATTTATTTGCGGCAAATGCACATTCATTTATTTTATATTTGCGGCAAATGTACATTTATATTTAAGAGAAACGAAGCATGTACTTGTCTTTTTAATTTGTGTTACTTTTGTAGACGGGGTTTGCTCCCATTTGTAGGACAACGTAAGAGAATATGATGACTTCCACCTCGACTAATAACGGCGGCACTATCGAGTAATTAGCCATGAAAAAGCTTCTCAGTATATAGCAATGGGACTGACCGTGGAGGTGGAAAGTTTCTGATACCCCACTCATTTAGGAGTGGCCAAAAATGATTGTTCCATTGGGCAGTTCAAACAGCTCACTATTTCCTAGAAGCATGTCCCGGGCGATCGGAACACTCAGCTAGCTAGCTAGAGTGATAAGGTGAAACTACTGAGCAGCCTGACAGGTTCTGCGATCACTGTTGCGTTTCAAGTTAAATAGTTGACCCTGACACTGAAGCTCTTCGAACTAGTTGACATATTATTTTTTCCTTTGAACGCGGACGAGCCAACACCACTGGCAATGGCGGATCAAAAGTAAAGAAGTAAAAAAATCAAGCTTCGACACACTGCGTTTTGGTCAGTGTCTGCTTCATAATGGGCGGCTGAAACATAATCATCCTGGTAGTAGGTAAACTGGAAAACCACGGTGAGCTGGGCTTGGCCACCGTGAGCGTTTCATTACCAATGAAAATATAAAATGACAATGAGAAACATAAAACCCCCTATTTGTTGACGGCTCCCGTAAACGTTATAAAGACCACGATTTGGGGATATGCACTTGGAATGTTTGAACACTATAAAAATCCGGTGCCACTATCCAAATGGCAGATGTCCTCGTGGAATATAAGGCTGACATTACTGTCATCCAGCAGACGCGATTGACATGTCATGGCTGTACAAGGAAGAAGTACTGTGACATATACTACAGCTGCCATGAGAAAAGACATGAATTTGGTTGCAAATTCGTAGTTGTCAAAAGACTGCGACATCTGGCCTCAAGGTTCAACCCCATGAGTGTGCGCATAAACGCATAAAGGCGAAATAACTACTTTAACATATCGGTTATTTGCGGTTACTTGCCCCTGGGGAAGAAAAATACCATGACACCAAGGACATGTTCTATCAGCGGCTAGAGGAAACATATGACCCCTGCTCTGCCCATGACATTAAGATTAGTCTAGGTAATTTTAGTACTAAAGACGACAGAGATTGTGTCTGTGAACTATCCACCTGTAAATTCAGTCTATACGTCATCACTTCCGATAATGTATTGGAGAACACCGAAGTAATTTGAACGCTGCACGAATTTTCTACAGCAAATTTCAGGTTTCTCCTGGAGACGCAAGGAGCGCACAACAGGACTACCTACTGTCTGTGATAACTGGATACTCCGCTCTACGATGGCATCTACATAAATATAAGAGTGCCGATACAAATTAATGTAGGACGTGCGTGGAGGTCATTGAAACGATTGAACACTTTCTATGCCATATGTATCGCCTTGTCAGGTTTATGAGTTCAACACATCTTAGGTGATCCTGTAGCAAGTCTGGAGAATCTATAGGGAATGGCTTGTTCGGAAATTTATAGCGAACTTGAGGTTTCTTCCGGGAGTGCAAAGAGTCTACAACAGGCCTACCTACTGCCTGTGTGAACTGAACATTCGACTCTACGGTCGCATCTGCACACAAATGAGCGAACCGATGCAAATGGATGCAGCACATGCTATGAGGACTTGGGAACGACGGAACAGCTTCTCTATCATTGTCGAAATTTTGCGGGTTTAAGGCTTCTCAAACGATACAATTCCTAGCTTGATGAACCACAGTGGAACGTATTAGAGAACCTTGAGGTAATTTATGCGCAGTACGAATTTTCTATAGAAAATTTAAAGTTTCTCCCGAGCGCACAATAGTCATACTTTTACTGGCAGAAATAATTATATGAGCAGAGTTTGCAACAAACGTAAATTCGGTTGAAGTCACCGAATTTCAGTTGCCACAATGGAACTGAGGTTATCGCGAACATAGTTTTATAACTGATTCGATTGTGACAACTGAATTTTCAATTATATTCGTTCTGTCGATTAGAGAGGTCTCGAGGGCGTTTGTTCTCAAAAACCCTGTAATTTGGTTGCGATGACGTCGCGTTTGGAATCGCGTTAGAGAACACTGAGGTAATTTATACGCTGTACGAATTTTCTATAGAAAATGTGAAGATTCTCCCGAGCGCACAATAGTCATACTTTTACCGACTGAACAGAGTTTTACCTATGTGAACAGAATTTGCAACAAACGTAAGTTCGATTGCAGTCACCAAATTGCAGTTGCCACAATGGAACTGAGGTTATCACAATTGGATTTAGTTCCTACAAGTGAAATACGGATGCAACATCCTCGTTTCATTGTTGATTCGATTGTGACAACTGAATTTTCAATTATATTCGTTCTACCAATTAGAGTAGTCCCGAGTGCGGTTGTCATAACCTCCAATTCGGTTCGGAAACCCTTAAATTTGGTTGCGATGACATCTTGTTTGGTTGTCTCAAGCTCTTAAATCATCTACGGCTAATTTGGTCGTCTCAACCGAACTTTTCAGCGGGTGCATTGTTATAGGTGTGCCCCCAGCAATGGGTCGCAGATCGAGGCACAACTACATCGAAGCCTTTTGCTCAACCTAACCTTAACTAGTGTATGGTGCAATGTTTGTTAGTATCCGCGTATATTGTTTATGAGAATGGGAGTTTGAAGTCCACACTAAACACCGATCGTTTGAATTTCATCCCTACCTGGAATAATGTTATGAATGCGTGACCTTCTGACCTTCTACACGTTGATAACAACGGTACCAGCAATATATTGCAGGAATCATAGATACGTTTGCACCCATTGCTTTTATGAATTGAAGATATGGTGCTTGTTTGTTTCAATGTTGTCTGTCACGTTTATGTTTTCGCAAGTTTTCAACAAACAAAGCCACATTTGGGTTACACCAACAAATATTTTAACGTACTAATCATTGTGTCTCAAACATGTAATTTTGAGTAGCAAGCATAATGTGTTTGGCCACAAGTATACTGTATTTGCGATAAGCTACAAACAGGTTATATTTGCATTCAACCAACAAAAAGACAGATGTTCCAGCGACTAGAAGTTTAGGCAAACCTATAATTAGAACTGATTGGTACAAAGTTTAGCGAAGACATGTATGGGTTAAACTATAAATCTCTTTCCAATACCTGCATATTCCGGCTTTGAAATATCTGAGGGTGATTACTTATTCAAATTCAGAAATCGGAGGAGTAGCATCGAATACTCCTTCGATTCACACCCAATGTATTACCCAGATTCCTTTGCAATTGTTACATTTCTTTAGCATTAGAATTCCATTCCTCTTGTCTTACTCAGATGTATGGTTTTTTTGCGAGAAGGCTTTACAGTTTTCATTTGTTTACTGTAGCGTTTGGGAATTGCCTGTGAATGTGGAGCTGCTAAAGGAGCAAGACTTCTGTAGAAAAATGCAACTTGCCACCTCGGAAAGGTTGTTCTGTTCTGTACATTTTGTTTTGAAATTTTGTACGTTTCTTTTTCGTACGAAATTGTTAAGCGGATTTCTATTTCGATTTAAAAAACTTTTTTTGCCCGAAAAAAAAAACTTAAAAAACAAAACTCTTTCTTTTGACCGCCCCACTCCTTAGAGGATTTCATTTGATGTTTATTTGGCATTGTACAATTTTCGTTAAGATCATCATCGCCATTGCCAGCGTCTTCTTCCTCACCATCTTATGTGAGAGAGTTACAAAGTTTTTGATTGAAGTAGAAAAAGAACAGAAACATTCGGAACACTTGGTGTATCCTTCCGTTTTGGTGGTTAATAGAACGTGTTTGGGTTTCAATGTTTTATTGTTTTACCACAGAAACGCAATGGACAGGAATGGATGGAAGAGGAACCCTTTTCCTTTGGTTTGTTTTTTTTTTAGTTTCTCTCTGCCGCTTGTGTGGGTTGCCACTTTAATCCCTTCAAAAATTGTCACCTCTGTAACTTTGTTTTGTGTCTTTTGTTGGGGACCAAATAAAATCTTCTTAAAGTCTTTTGTTGCCCCAGAGTTGGCCGTAAAAGACGAGGTTTTGTTGCTATTGCTTATAATGTTGGTTTGGGTCTAGGGGACAGTATAGAAAAAACAAATTCAATCCGTAATGATGTTCTCTTCGGGGTCAGCTCACTTAGACTGGAGGTTTTTGTTTTTTGCTTTTTATTTTTTTCAAAAGTATATAAGTATGTTTGTGCTTGTATTTCTGATGGAAAAACTAAAAGGAGAACAAGAATTTTTATTACTTCCAAATCTTTTAAGACTCATTACTCATCTGCTGTGTCCGCCATCGTCATCATTAGGGTTCCGGCATCATCAGCTTTATTACAAAGGCATTAGTTTTTTTTTCGAAAAAGGCGTCAATTTATTGTCTCCTATACAAGTGATTATAATTTTTGAGTTATTTAAAAGCGGTTGAGCGGTCCTCTCCGCCTCCTATCGAGCAATCAAAGCTAATTTCCCAAACCTCCGCATATGGGAAGTTCTTGCGACACGAGGATAAGTCAATCAATGAAACGAATTCACGTCTTATACTCATAGCAAATTTGAGGAACAGACAGTAGACACTGGATACAATAGATTCGAGGGATGCTTTCATCAACTGATAACACTATGCAAGGCGATTTCTCAGTCGCAACTGCCACTACACTTTATTGATGTGGATCGGTTTCCTAGACTCAAAAATCAACACAACACGTTTTTGAATATTGGGAACTTTTCAAAGAATTTTTTTTTTTATTTTTTTTTCGCGATTTTTCAAAGATGTGCATTTAGCTTTTGCCATACATTTCGAGAATTGAAACACAGATCGTTGGCAGAATTATTTTAGACAATTTGCAATAATGCCATCTGTTACATATTTGTCTAGTTTCGTCAATTGCTGGATGGATTTACAAGATATTAACATTTTGCTTATAAAAAATATATTTCTTTTTTCATAAATTGAATTTTTTTCAACTTCAACCCTTTCGAAAGCACAAATAATTTTTCTAACATCACTCGAAAAGCTCCGAATATTTAGCTCAGAGAACTAAATACATTGAACTATTGCCTGTAAAAAGCCATTGACAAACCACATAGTTATAGTCTTACTTACTTACTTATCCGGTCTCGGACAACCCCGGGGGGTCAGGGACCTTACAAAACGAAGATAACATATTTCGCCAACCAGTTCGATCTTTTGCTTTATCTCTCCAGTTGGCAATACCAAGTGTACGCAGGGATTCGTCAACCTGATCCCTCCAGCGGAGTCTTGGTCTTCCTATTTTTCGTCTTCCTTCGAGTTCGGTTTCGAAAAGCCTTCGCGCTGGTTCATCTTCATCCATTCTACTGACATGGCCTAGCCAGCGCAATCGCGTTATCTTGATCCGCTTAACTATGTCAATGTCAGGATAAAGCTCATACAGCTCATGGTTCATGCGTCGCCGATACTCGCCGTTGTGCACTATAGGGCCATAAATTTTTCGGAGTATTTTTCTCTCGAAGACTCCTACAGATGTTTCGTCTGCTTGCGATAGGACCCAGGATTCTGCGCCATAAAGCAAGACAGGTTGAATGAGAGTCTGGTACAGCTGGACTTTTGTTACTCGAGAGAGGGCTTTATCTCTAAAGTGCTTGCTTAGCCCAAAATAACATCCATTCGCAAGCACAATTCTCCGTTTGATCTCAAGGCTGACGTTGTTGTTTTTGTTCACGGCAGATCCGAGGTATATAAATTCGTCCACTACCTCGAAGTTATAACGGTTATCAACGTTCACGCTTTGGTCTAATCGCGTGGAGGCCCTGTTCGTTGAAACCATTAATTTTGTCTTGTCCTCATTCACCGTCAGACCCACTTTTGCTGACTCCTTCTCAATTCTCGAAAAAAAAATAGTCCCTTTAGTAAATAAATAACAAATGGTTTTTTTACGGGGTTTCATACTAATTTATGTGTATTATTTGTTAGTTATCAATGGACTTTCCGAAAAAAATTCTCAGTTCCTTTAAAACTACACAGCCAACTGCTGAGATGTTAAGCTGATTCCTAAATATTGTATTTCTATTTTACGTGAATTTTTGAATGTGAAAAATAATTTTTTTTTCAAAATATTATATTTTTCAAAAATTAAATGCCTATATCTTTTAACCGCGTCCACCGATTAACAAAATTAGGCATTCGTTTAATAGGTGGTTTCATCAACAATATTTTAAAGAAAACTAGCAAAGATCCGTGGTTCATTCCGTGTGAAGTATGCCAAATACTGTATGTACCCTTTTGAAAAATCGTCATAGATAAAATAGAATATCTTGCAAAAGCACTACTGTTCAAAAATTGTGTATATTTTATTTTCGGGTTTCTGATGCTAAGCCACATCAAAAAATAATAATTATAATTCCGGATGATATCTTCTTTGTTTGAATGTCCGGTTTTATCAATTAGTGAATGGGTTAAAAGATATTAAGATTTTCTTCTAAGAAAAATATTTTTTCAACAATTTAATTTTTTTTCACCTTCAAACCCTCACGAAACCACAAATATATTTTTCTATAATCACTCGAATAGCTTCGCAGATGTCACTAAAAGTACTAAATAAATGTTGATGTCGCTTGTGAAAATCCATTGACAATCAACAAAGTTATAGTCACTTTGGTAAATAAAAAACAAATGGTTTTTTGAGGGGGTTTCATATTCATTTATGTTTATTATTTGTTAGTTATCAATGGATTTTCGGAAGTAATATCTCAGTTCCTTTGAAACTACAGAGCCAACTGCTAAAATGTTACGCTGATTCCTAAATATTGTATTTCTATTTTTCGTGAATTTTTGAAGGTGAGAAATATCATATTTTTTACAAAATATTATATTTTTCAAAAATTAAATGCCTATATCTTTTAATCGCGTACAGCGATTAACAAGATTAGGCATTCGATTAATAGGTGGTTTCATTTATGACAATATTTAAAAAAACTGGCAAAGATCTGTGAGTCATTCATTGAGAAATGTAACTAAAACTGAATGTACCCCTTTGAAAAATCACTAAAAATTAAATGCAAATTCTGACAACAATCCTATCATTAAAAAATTTTCTATCTTTATTTTCGTGTTATGGATGCTAATCCTTATGAAATAAGGATAGTGGTTACTCTGGGTGTTTTTTTTTTATTTTTTTGCATATTGTTGCACATTGTTACACAATAGAGTAATCAAATTCCGGCCCATTTAACAAACTGCATTTTCATCTGTTTCGATAAAAGTCAATTTAAAGAAAATTACTCCACTGAAATTGGCCGTCGGTGGTGCAATGGGTAGTCTTGTAAATGAGATCCTGGGTTCGATCCCTGCTCTGACCATAATAAATTTCTTACGGCGGCGGTCACCTCGCATAGTGACGGCGACACAATCAAGTATTTTTCCATGAAAAAGCTCCTCAAAATACAGTTCGGAATCGATGTAATAACTGTAGGTCCCAAATCAGTGAGTATAACACTAGAAAGCGCAGAGCTCACTGGTTGTAAGAAGCGTTCCCCAATTCCTGCATGGAATGTAATGGGAAATCATTTATTGTAAAGTATTTATGTTCCACTGGAATTGATTTTTTATTTTTATTTTTTGGTTCGGTCCTTGAAAACTCTAAATATATAAAATCTCCAAAATTATAGAGAGCTGTGGACACTCATAGGAAAATTCGGTAGATACAACCGAATTAGCCGTAACCTAATTTATGGCATGTCATAAGCTCAATCTATCTTATCTTATAGGTTGTCTCAATCCTATAAGAGGCTGTCGAAACCAAATGGGAGTTTGTCACAACCCAATTAGAGGTTGTCACAGCTGGATTAGATGTTGTCAAATTGGAATTAGAAGATGTCAGAACCATAATAGAGGTTGTCATGACCGAATTGGAGGTTGTCGCAACCGAATTAGAGGCTGCATTATCAAATGAATATAGACCAAATATACAAAATTTGAAACCAAATTTTGAAATTTTTTCTATTAATTATAACGCATTTAGTTTGAATTGTTTAATGTTTTATAAAGAAAGTGTATTATTTTCCTATGCTCTCATAAATAATTTCAAGACGGTGAAAAAATGCAGATTATAGGTATTTTTACATGCCACATTTTACCGTTTTTGAAGTCCCGGCCATTATGTTCCACCGCACCAATTCTCACGTGTTGTGTCTGTCAATTTAGGTCCCAATCCGTTCTATATAATGACAATAGCAACACATCCCAAATGACCAACCTCGTAAAACTTAAGACCTGTTCCGGATATCACCGCGACCGCAACAAGTATACATTCTTCAACTTTTTTAATATAATATTTGGTTTTAGAATCTTAAACGTCAGGTTTGAAATATATAGAATTATGTTCTGGTAACCGAATTGAAAATGAATTCGGTTGTACCAAGGAAATTCAGGAAAAATTCGGTTACTGTAAAGGAATTGACGCTAGATTCGATCGTCGCAATAGAGTTAAGGTCAATTAGTTGGTGTCAAATTCGGTTGTTGCACCTGAATTGATGCCACATTCGGTTGTTCCAATCGAATTTTATATAAACTTTGGCTGCTGTACCGAATTAATTCTAATTTCGGCTGTTGCTACTGATATTATTGGACATTTTGTTGACAGAACGAATACAATTGAAGAATTGGTTCTCACAAACGAATCAATTATGAATCGAGGTTGCTTCAATCGACTTTCAGTTGTTAGGACTAAATTCAGTCGAGACAACCTTAGATTGGTTTTGCCAACCACCGTAATTCGGTGTCAACAACCGAATTTACGGTTGCTACAAACTCTTTTCAAACAATTAAAAAAAAAAAAAAAAAAATGGTGTCCCATAACATCCCATGAAGGGATTGAGGAGAGCTTCTCACAATCAGTGAGATGGTCGCTTTCTAGTTTTTACACTCACTGATTGGGACCTACAGTTGTAGACCGGTTCCGAACGGTATTTTGAGAAGCTTTTTCATGGCTAAGTACTCGATAGTGTCGCCATCACTAAGCGAGGTGACCGTCGTCGAAAGAAATTGAAGGTGGTCTGAGTATGGATCGAACCCACGTTCTCATGTACAAGAGCCGCGCACACTAACCATTGCACCACCGACGGCCAACATTAGTTCCCGCAAATAAAACATATTTATTGGAAAGGTGATTTCTTTTGTTGTAACTGTACTTTAAGTTGCCTATAAGAATGTCATAATTTGAATATGCAACGAAATAAACACAGTGTACATGCTGACACATACACCGACAAGTGATCACTGGCAGGAATGCATTTTCATATCTTCTTTCAAGAAAAGTATACAACCAAAATCTTAATCGTTAGGTTTTGTTTGTCGTCGTGCAATATATTCAATATATAATAAAAGTGTTGTTTTAATGAGTTTCATCCCAAGTAAATCCTAATGGTTTGCGTGAAACGAATAACTTTGTAACAAACATTTTTCGCTTCTCGTAATTGTTTTTTTTAGAGTTTGGGGTGACTATAAATCGTTTGCGGTAAACGAAAGGAGAGTTAATTGAACCTAGTGCGCCTATGTCAATATCAGACGAGACTTTGTATATACCTAATTGATGAACTGATCATATCAATTAAGGCACTGTCTGTTGGCAGCTGCGGGTGAACTTATTACGGATTTCGAAAAACATCAAGTCAGTGGGTGGACTTTCCGATATTGTCTATTATTCCAACAAAACTAAAAATTTTTCTGGACTAACTAACTTGTATAATGAATTAACAAGTAAATTAATATAACCGCCTTTCGCTGTCTTAAATGCATATTATTTAGTGTGGGCTTAGTGTAAATCCGTTGCTGTAAACGTTTATCGTTTCGTGGAAACGATGTTTTTTATTATGTTTATTATTTATTTATCACAAAAGAAATTATGTGTTTGAATTAATAAACGTTCGTTTGCCGCAAATACAATTGCTAAGCGTAGATCATTAGTCTGCATGCTGAAAATTTTTTGTTGTTGGCTGGATGCAAATATAATGTGGTTGTATCTTGTCGCAAATATAGTATACTTGTGTCCAAACACATTGTGTTTGCTGTTCAATATAGCATGTTGGGAAACACAACGATTAATAAGTTATATTATATGTTTCGCTGTACCAAATGCGGCTTTGTTTGTTGAAAACTGCGGAAATCAAAAAAGTGACAGGCAACAATGAATCAAAGAAGCAGAAAAACAATGCTTGGAAACATGTATATGGTTCCTGTAATAAGTTGCTGGGGCCGTTTTTCAGCGTGTGTGATTTAGATTTCGTCGTAACAAATTCTTCTTTACATATGGAATTGATGGGTACAATAAAGTAATGACAAGTAAAGAAAACATTGCTTGCAAACATGTATATGGTTCCTGTAATAAGTTGCCGGGGCCGTTTTTTGAGCGTGTGTGATTTAGATTTCGTCGTAACAAATTCTTCTTTACATATGGAATTGATGGGTACAATAAAGTTGTGACCGTTAGGAATTAATTTATACTTCGACTATTGGCGATCACTTCAACGTCTAAATTTCTATGACAATCTAAATGGGTGCAGCATAATTTTCCAAACTGCAAACGGAATAAAGCCGCTTAGGTCTGGTGGTACAGTTGTTAAGGATAGTTTGAAAATTATATCCTCGATCCCGTCAACATCTTCACAAAGATAGCGACAGGAAGCGATCGGACATAGCATGGATGCAACTACAGAATCTTGCATCAATTCACTACTATAGACCATTACAACAAAATATCAATATCAATATCACTCCAACCAATTGAATAGTTTCCAATGCTTTTTTATCAAGGGTTCCCTGTTTTCGAATATTCTTCTTCTTAATGCTCTAGTATGTATATCTTATTCGCTGTCTTATTATTGTTCCTCATCTTTATTTGTTTTATTTGGCCCTAATAAAAATCGGCTTCCATATGTCAGTCAACGGGGAAAATGTTATAAACTTTGTCGTTGTTGTTTGTTGTGTTGCTCTGTCTGTGTGTCATTTCGTTACAAATGACACATTAAGCCGTTAAAAATTAACAACGTTTTGTTGACAGTTTATAAATTAATTATATTTCGTGTTGTTTCGGTTGTACAGCGTTTTTATTGTTATTGTTGTTGTTGCTTGAGTGTATTTATTAATGGACATCAGAAAAACCGCAGCTTTGAAATCGACAGCGGCACATGACAGCAGGCGTGAGGGAAATATTAGAATTTTATTTTGAAAAATGATTATTCCACACTCGTTGGCAGAGGGGAAAGAAAGAGTTTGGTTCGAAAGAGATTATAGACTTTTGAAATCAATTAGGGATTTTGAAAAATAAATTGCGGTTTGTGTGAGGAAACTGTTTATTGAGCTTAAGGAGAGTTATTGATGATTGGAAGATACCTGGATTGGGTGATAAATTGTACGGCTCGAAAAGAAAAAGAAAAATTTTAATGTTAATTTTAAATATAGTCGTCCATGTTAATCAGAATGGTGAACATTGTGTTATTCGATTGAAAAGCTTGCATACTTTAATACGATATTAGTACTCTAGAAACTATAATTTTCTTTAGTATCTACGAGACATCTGCACAAGACGTCGAAAATGACAATTCAAGCCATTTACTATTTTTAAGACATGTACTGTAGCGAAGTTCCGACAACCAAGTACTTCGGGAAACTGTCAACAGAGCATTCCTGCATATGAGTATGTGTCTGTGCACAAAAAGTCAATACCATGGGAAGCCAAGACGAAGTATAAGTATTATGTTTTTGTGTTGTACAGCTTCACACACGTACACGAATGCTTATTTCAAAATACTGAAGTATTTGGTTGCCGCAACTTCGCTACAGTACCTGTCTTGGAAAAAAAGAAAATGTCTTGAATGGTTATTCAATACGTCTTGAGCAGATGTCTAGTACCTAATGCATTCTCCAGCTGCACCAACTCGAACCTAGCAGATGCATGGGTATTCCAACTGGATACTCCGCTGTAAGAAAACATTAACATAGAATTGTATTCATTCATAATAAACAATAGGTGAGCGTGTGTTGAGTCTATCGAAACCGTTTTTTCTATCACTGTACCGCGTATTTTCCTATGATATACTCAGAGCAGTAATTGTTTGAAAAGCGTTTGTAGCAACAGTAAATTCGGCTGTTATCACCGAATTGTAGTTGTGGCGACTGAATTTAGTCCGCACAACTGAACTTCGGTTGAAACATCTTCGATTCATAATCTATTCGGTTGTGACAAGTGAATCTTCAATTGTAAACGTTGTCAACAACATTTTCCATAATTTCGGTTTTTACAACCGAATTTTGAATTCAATTGAATGCAGCAACCGAAATTGATATCAAGTGCGGTTACAGGAACCAAATGTGGCATTATTTCAGGTGCAGCAACCGAATTTGGCATTAATTCGATTGCAACTATCGACTTTGGTATCAATTCGGTCGCAATAACAACATTTTTTTTCTAAAGTCGGTTGCAACGTCAGAATTTAGCGTTACTCTGTTGCTGTATCCGAATTTCTCATGAATTTTTTTGGGACAACCGAATACATTTCAATTCGATTAGCACAACATAATTCTATATACTAGAAGCATTAAGTTTAAAATTCCAATACTCCAAACCAATATACCAAACCAAATATTATTTTAAACAAGCGATAACGAATTTACAATTTTTGCGGTCCAGGTGATATCAAGAAATTTTTGTGGTTATTAGGAAACTGTAGAATTTTACAGAAAATGCCCACATTTATTAGCATGTGGTCGAAGCAGATGTGAAGAGTTTAGTTTTTAAAGTCGGCCGTCTGAGATGTTCTGCCATCGTATTTTTATTGAAAGGTTAAGGACCTAATTCGACAGACACGTCATAACTGGTGCAATGATCCTGTTGGCCGAGAGTTCAAAATGAAAAATGAATTTCTTGCCCTAAAGATTACCCCATGTACAATATTTCCTGGGTTTGTAATTATTCATGAGTATACAGGAGAATAAATCATCATTAAATTCCATTTTGACAACCCCAATTCGGCTGTAACAATCTCTAACTCGGTTGTTGCAACCTCTAATTCGATTGGGGCAACCTCAAAATCGGTTGTGACAATCTCTACAACCCTAATTCGGATCTAACAACCTCTAATTCGGCGGTGGCAACCCCTAATTCGATTAAGACAACCTCTAATTCGGCTGAGACAAGCTCTGGCATCCAGTATGCTTGTGACAACCTCTTAATTCTGTTACGGCTAATTCGGCTGCCTCGGCCGAATTTTTTTTTTGGGAGTGTATAATACCCAGATTGGAGCATATCAGGAGAATGGATTGGAGAAGAGGCCGAGACAACCTCTAGTTCGGCTGTGATAACATCCAGTGTGGTTGTGACAACCTCTTAATTCTGTTACGGCTAATGCGGATGCCTTTTTTTTGGGAGTGTATAATACCCAGATTGGAGCATATTAGGAGAATTGATTGAATAACACTGGAGAAATGTGTACACGGTACGAGCTCCCTGTGAGAAATAGATGAGATAGTCTCACGACTCGGAGCTGCAAAAGTTAGTGCTCGTGGCTTTTGTACCTGAAAACGTGGGTCCGATCCCTGCTCTGATCACCGTACATTTCTTTGGATGGCGGCCATCTCGCGTAGTGACGGCTACACTAACGAATATTTAGCCATGAAGAAGCTCCTAAAAATACCGTCCGAAACCGCTGCAAAAACTGTAGGTCCCAATCAGTGAATGTAAAAGTAGAAATCGCACAAGTCACTGATTGTGAGAGGCTCTCCCCAGTCCCTTTATGGGATGTTATAGGAAACTATTTATTAATTAATTTCAGATGTTCCGACTATCGTGGAATAAAGCTTTTATCTATTTCATACAAGGTCTTCTCCTGCGTAATGTGCCAAAGACTAAGGCCATTTTTTAGACCTAATCGGGCCTTATCAGTGAGGATATAGACCTGGAAAATCAACTGTCGACCAGATGTTTACGTTACGAGAAATCCTGGAGAAAACTCATGAAAAGCCAACCGATACCTGATGCTAAGACTGACTTCGACAGCCTGATATGGGGAAAATTGTACCAAGCTATGTCGGAGCTTGACATTTCTGCAAAGCTGACACACCTTTGTGGAATGAGACTCCCCGACGCGTCATCCTCAGTAAAGATTGGTAAAGCTCTCACAGAAACTTTTAGTGCGAGGCGATGCCTCAGGCAGGGCCAACACTGGATACGACCTGCGATCTCTTCAACATTTTAATAGAAATCATCGTGAGAAATGCTGCCAGTCAACACGAATAAAACTATCAACAGCAAAAGCCAGGTGTTACTCGCTTATGCTGATAATTTAGACAGCAAATGGTTAGCGTGCGCGCCTCTTTTTCGATCCCTGCTCCGACCACCTTAAATTTCTTTCGGCGGCGATCACCTCACATAGTGACGGCGACACTATCGGCGACGAGAGGCAGTTTCTTGCAAACATTTTAAGTTTTTTGTTTTCGAGTTTAGAGTTACTATCCCTCGTATGCGGTAAACTACAGATACTGTAAATATTTGATGCTGCTGTTAAAAGTTTATTGTGGTTTTCGAGTTACCAGTATCGTTTGCTGTGAACGATTGTTCTGTTATCATAAACAATTTTTTTATTATTTGAATCGTTGGGTGAAGATTTTTAAAAGCATACCAATTGCTTGAGCCATACGTTAGTAGAACTAAGTCTGTGTGGCACTTCTTCTTTATTAACAGCCGTAGAAAAACAGTTATTGGTTAGGGGTGGTATCAAATACTGTGGGTGGGTTATATTTACCGATCTTGTAATACTTTTTCCAAGATAATCATCGTCCCTTACCTAAAATGATAAAGAAATAAACAATAGTTTTACTTAATTTTTTCTTATACAGTTTCTTATAAAGTTTCTGAATTTTCGTAAGGAACCGTTTAAAAAAATTCTCTTTTCTTAGACAACAGATGTCTACAAAATTTAACATATTTCAAAATTCCACATAAATAAATAACATAAACTAAAAAATAAATTACGAAAACCTTTGTATGCCAACCAACCACAAAATGAGTCATTTACTAGGAGAAGACACCAACCAGTCTTTTCGAAATGATTAAAACACACGCCTCTAAATCTCAGCTCGTACGTAGTATTAACATTTAACAGATTTATTCTACAGCCCAAGACCGACCACAAAATATGCTATAACTTTGGAACTTAATTTATGTCTTAGTTGTTCAATTTTGTTTTTCTTGTTTCAAAAAATAACTTGCATATTGAAAACGAATTGAATTTTTGTTAAAACATTGAAACTTCTAAGAAATCAAATCAGATGGCCGAGAATGAAAATGAAAACGAAAGCTTAACATGACAGCTTTTTAAAAAAGACAAAAATTAATAGCCTCTTAAAAGGTATGCGGAGAGAACAAACGCCTTCAGATGTTACGAAGACATTGAAATATTAACAAAACAGAAAAAGAGGTGGGTGTGATAAAATGGGAAATGAGATAGGCAGAGAAACAGGACAGCTGAACAACCACAACAAAAATGGTGAAGAATAATAAGAGACAATATCAAATTCATTATCGTTTTGTCGGTAGTGACATTTTTGTTCGGTGACTTATAGTGAAGTTTTACGTAGAATATTTTTCCAATGCACACAAACCCCCTACAATGCATTTTTGTGTGGACAATTTACCGCCAACTCGGAATAAGTACGAAATTTAACCTTAAATGGATTTTCAGTTTTGACTTATTTTTGACATTCAAGTTGAGTTTTGAAATTTTTTTTTTTTTTTTTTTTTTTTTGCCTAAGATAATTTAAATGGAACTTTAAGGAAACTTATAAAAATTTTTTAAGAAAATTTTGTTTTTATAGAAAGTGTTAAAAAAAAGTATATATTTTGGTCCTTTTTGTAAGAATATATATCATATTTTCCCGAAAAGGCCATTTTTAAAGAGAAGTACTTCTTATATTAAACGCTAATGATATTTTTAAAAAAAGGAACTATGTTTAAGAAGAAGTACTTTCTGTAAGAAAAAGTCATAAGAGGATGAATTTTTTACAAAGAAGTAAATTTTTTAAGAACAGGTACTTTTTAAAGAAGTGGTACTCTTTTCAGGAAAAGGTTATTTTTTAAAAGAAAATTAACTTATTTTCAGAGAGGCTACTTATCTCAAGAAAAGCAAACAAAAGGTATTATTTTATTTTTAAGATAACGTACTTTTATGAAAACGAATTTTTATAAGAAAATGTATTTATTTAAAAAAGTTTTTTTATTTAATGGGAATTTTTTTTTACAATTGGCCTTTTTTCAAGAATAGGTACATTTCTATGAGTAGGTCACAAAAAGGTACTCTTTAAAGAATAGGTAGTTTTTTAAGAAAATGCAATTTGTTGTAAGAAAATGTACTTTTTTAAGTATAGGTACTTATTTTAAAAATATTATTTTTTTTTAAGAAAATGTTCTTTTTGTTAGAAAATTCACTTTTTTTAACCAAAGGTACTTCTTTAAGATAATGTATTTTTTAAGAAAAGGTACTTGGTTTAAGAATATGAATAGGTATTTTTTTTTGAGAAAATTTACTTCTTTTAAGAAGAGGCATTTAAGAAAATGTTATTTTTTAAACTTCTTTCACTTTGGCTTTTCTAAATTTAATTTCTATTGGGTTCAAAACTACAATATATACAAAATATTGGTTACTTCCCAGTAAACAAGAAATTTCCCATCATATGTTAGTCTAGACACAAACCCAAGCAAACCCACACAATAGAGTTGATAATACTGGGTTGTAGCATAATAGTGCTAAAAAAGAGTTGTTTATTATATTCATTTAGCACCATCTAAAAAACATTACATTAAACAAGAAATTTTCCATCGTATGTTAGTCTAGACACAAACCAACTCAAAAGTACCCAATATAGTTGATAATACTGGGTTGTAGCATAATAGTGTTAAAAAAAAGTTGTGTAATGTGGGATAAGGAACTTCGTTGCAAAAGACCCCTGTATTGAGGCGGTAGAGGGTTATAGTATTCAACAAAAATGTTTCTCGTAAATGTTTTTATAAAATTGGTGAACACATCCTATACCTAAAATGTGAGGATAACGTGGTTTCCTATGCCGAATCATCAAAAGAATGTACAAGAGCCGCGCACACTACCATTACACCACTGAGGGCATTTAATATCGATAACTAAGAACCATTTGCTTCCGCTGTAAAAATCTGTCATCGTTATCTCCTATATTTCACCATAAAAAATTCGATATGAACACGTAGATTATTGAGAATATTCATAAATATAGGTGTTCCAATAAAAGTGTATGACTTTTGGTATTTTTTTTCCTGCGAAAGTGGCCGACCTGAAATTTGGCAGCTGCTGTCTACGATTATAACGACTATTAAAATTGGAGTGGAATACAACGAAATAACTCATTACGGTTTAGAAATTCCTTTTCAAAAATGGGGAAATCCACTCTGACACCGCTCGCAATCTTCGCGGAATTTTCGTTCATGGAACCAGTTTAAACAATGAGAGTTCAGAAACTGGGTCGATAATAGACAGTAAGTATCCCGCATGTCGATATACTGGTCGATCTCCCCAAAAAAATATTTGTGCTCTAAACAAGATTATCGCCGAAAACCTGGGAACATCAATTCGGCATCGTTCACAACAACTTCAAATTTCGCGAAGCAAGGACCTGTGATCAGAGCCGCGTAGGTCGTTTTGTCGGATATTTTATCCATAATGCCATAATGCAATAAAAATGTCACCACTCGGTAAAAAATTATAATCGATTTATTTTTAATTCAATCGTGCACTTTTATGGGGACAATTTACATAACAAAATCACGTGTTTGCTTCTTCAGAAAATTTTGTAAGTTTTGAGTTATGAATCTTTTGTAGTTCGGGTACGGAAAAAAACTTGAACAATTATAATCGCACTCACAGAACTAATTGTTTAAAAAAAAGTTTCAGCTGCGGGTACTAAATTCTGTTGTGACAACCTCTGTTCCATTGTGGCAACTGCAATTCGTTAGCAACTGCCGATTTTACAGCCGCTACAAACGAATTCAGGTGGACATAAATGAATTGTGTCCCCGCATGCATTTAACGTGGTTTTGACAAACTCGAAATTCAGTTACGGTCATTAAGAACATTTTACCTGTGAGTGTAGAATAATGAGTAGAGCCGGCTATTTTTATTATAAAATGTTCCACAACTAAACGCTGAAACATCTGTCCATAGTTATTGTGTGGATATAATATGTTTGTATGTATATATCTAACATGTTTCTATCTTGTCGCAAATATAGTATACTTGTGTCTAAATACATTTTGTTTGCTATTCAATATAACATGTTGAAGACACAATGATTAGTTGGTTATAATGTATGTTTCTGTAACCCTAATATGTTTGTGTTTGTTGAAAACTGTCGAAAACAAAAACGTGACAGACAACAAAGAAACAAAAAGCAGCAGATTTTCAATTCGTTAAAAAAAATACTGCAAATATACGCATGTTTCCTGCATAATGTTACAGGCGCCATTATATAATCACTGCAAAATCTATATTGTTTTTGTTTGGAGGCAAATATAACGTGTTTGTAGCATGTCGCAAATATGGTATATTTGTGTCCAAACACATTGTGTTTCCTTTTCAATATTACGTGTTGGAGACACAATGTTTACTAGGTTATAATATATGTTTCTGTGACCCAAATGTGGCCGTGTGTCTTCTGCTTAATACTAAAACGTGGCAGACAACAAAGAAACAGAAAAGCAACAGAGCTTCAATTACTGAAATTAATTCTTGCAAACATATATATGGTTCCTGTACTATGTTCCTTCGGCCGTTTTTTTGGAGTGTGGCTATTTGCAATTGCATATTTTGCTGGGAGTTTTATCGGAGAAATGAGTGCCGGGTATGACGCCAACTGCTATAATCACAATTATTGAGTCTTCTACAATATCCATAAATTTGTTGCACCAACTAAAGCAGTTAGATACAATAATCTTCTACTACCGCCGAACTCTGACTAACATAGGTATTTTTTTTTCCCACGTTAACATACCACCCCAATTGTATTACAAAACCCAATAAGCAAATGTTTAACCCATATGTCAGATAAGCAACATTTCAAAAATTTTGATTTCATTTAAAAGAATTCCCTAAAATGCTAAACATTGTCTCCCGCCGTCATCAGTCCAACATAGATATGATCCGTGTTGAACATATGCTTAAGATTAAGGGAATCGACCCGATCCGCCGACCGACATCTCTACAGGAAATTAAAATATGAAACAAAAAATAATAAAAAAAATAAATATGTTAACATTGCAAGCTGTCGAAAAGTACGAAATATATATATGAATGTTTTACTGTGCTCATTTTTCAGTTATTTTTATTTTTGTGTTTTAATCTTTTTTTGCTGTTAACGATCAAAATGAATTATGACGCCTTGCCACGCATGAACGTTAAAGGATCATTAATAATTTAAAGCGAAACAAAAACAATAATAATAGAACGCAAGCACCCAAACGATCAGCAACACAAAATGTTGCTGAGGATGGTATTCTTCATCATCATCCTCATCATGTTGTCGTCGTCTACATCGTCGATGTCTGTGGAACATATTGTATGAATGTTGTTGGTGGCATGTCAAGTGCGTTGTTGCAACTAGAAACTATTCATAGGATGTGAATACGCATAAATTGCAACTGAGGCGTGAGGTTGTTAAAAAGAATTCCCGGACTAAGGGCGACAGACTGCCACTGGGGAGTTCATGTGAGAGTGGCTCCATGTTCCGGGGAATTCCACCAGGAGTTTATGATGAATTGTTAGTTTAAATAAGTAGTACATAATTCTTTTTCATGCTTCCATAAAAGTTTAAATAAGGTAGTCCCCTAGTTTCTATGGAAAAACGAGACAACCCATTCATATTTCTGAGGGTTTAAATCAAAAACAGTTTAAGTCACAGATTCATAATTTTCAGGAGAACAAATATCTGATGTTATTAAGCTTGACGAAACATGAAATTGACATTTTCATACACTGAACTGGAAATCGTTGTCACAAAAGTGGAATTTTTTGTAGCATCGAAGACTATTTTTGTTGTAGATGTGGGGTAACGCACAGATTCATAAACACAACGAAAATGTGTTCATTCTCTAAAAAATTTAGGTCGGCACAAACCGTAACCTACACGAAACAAAATTTTTATTCATGTACATGTACATCAAATAGAAAAATTTAATTGAATTGCTTTTAATTGAGACAATTAATCGAGTATTTGGCGGAACGCATTTATGCAAAACTCATCGGCAAATCACTTGAGCTAATAATCTGGGTTCTTGAAGTTCCAAAATTCTAGAGTCAATAGACTTTACATCAAATTTTATAGGAAATTTTTGGTTTGGATGTTTTCTAACTAGAATATATGTGTTGAAGCAATTCTCATTAAGTTGTGTTTTATTTGTCCATATAAGGTGTAATGGCATATTCAAGTACAAGGTGAAGTGTACACCTATGATTTCAAATATCCCCAGAATATGTAGTCCGGGACAGTCCAATCGGGATATTTGGCTGGTCGAGTCAAATCACTGAAATGCAAGATTACACACGCAGGGAAGGCATCTTTCAAAATAGGGATTGTGTCTAGTGCAGTATATTAAGTGATCACGTCCTCTTAGAACCACATGTCGTCTAAATCCACATCGTCAAACTCCGGTAAGAACAATTATGTCAGCATGGGACTTTAGTTATTGCCATTCACCTTAATTGCGCTACCGTCGGCTTCTTCGAAAAGCTAAAGTCCACTCACTTTTCTGACGTAACTGCCCACCACACCGTGACTTTGAGAGGGTGTAATGGTGCTTCACGTATTATGCGTGGACTTTCCGTTCCCTAGGACCGAGAATTTTGAATTTTGACTTGGTCGCTGAGACTAAAATGAACCACGTCGCTTATGATCGATTCTGATGGAAAATCATCCACGTCGTTGTACACGGTGAACAATTTGTGTTTTTCTGTTGTTTGGATGCAAATACAGTATATTTGGGTCCAAACATATTGTGTTTGCTATTGAATATAACAGGATTGAGACACAATGATATGAATTGGTGCCCCACATGTAGGGTTGTTTGTTGAAAACTGATGAAAACAAAAACGTGAAAGACAATAAAAAATCAAATAGAAGCAGATTTTCAATTCCCGAAAACAATGCTTAGAAACGTGTACATGGTTCCTGAAATATGCTGCTGGGACCGTTATTTTTCAGCGTATAGAGTTCAAAAATGTTACCGCTGTAATTCGTTTGGTAACATCTGTTGGACCTCCTGCATTTTGTAGGGGGACATTTTCAAGTCCAATGTCAGAATGCAGCGCAGAAATCGCCGCGAAATGTGTTTGTAGCTTGTCGCAAATATAGTATAATTGTGTCCAAACACAATGTGTTTGCTATTCAACACTACATGTTGGCGATACAATGATTAATATGTTATAATATATGTTTTTCAGTGTTTTAATCAGTAAGTGTAAAACTAGAACGCGCACATCTCACTGGTTTGCGAGGTACTATCCCTAATGCCTTCATGGGATCTAACGGGAAACCATTTTTTTCTTTTTTTTATATATGTTTTTGTGACCCAAATGTGGCTTTGATTATTGAAAACTGCTGAACACAAAAACGTGACAGACAAGAAAGAAACAAAAAAAAACACATCCTTGCAAACATATACAGGTCTCCTGCTATATGTTGCTGGAGCCGTTATTTTTCATCATGTACTGATGGGGATTCCAGCAACAACGCTGTTCCTGGTATAGAGGGATATGAGAAAATGAATGGTTAGGTACAGTAGCTAGAGATCCAGCGTCGTCTCTTTCTCGAAGACTACTTGATTATTGCAGCATGTATTACACGCCGAAAAGTTGGCCTTCTTTTGTTGTTTGGATGCAAATATAACGTGTTTGCAGCTTGTCGCAAATAAAGTATACTTGTGTCCAAACATATTGTGTTTGCTATTCAATATAACGTGTTGGGGACACAATCATTAATAGGTTATAATATATGTATTTGTGACCCAAATGTGGTTTTGTTTGTTTAAAACTGCTGGACACAAAAACGTGACAAACAATAAGAAAACAAAAAGCAGAAGATCTTCTATTTACGAAAACAAATGTACATGGTTCTTGCAATATGTTGCTGGGGTCGTTATTTTACAGCGTGTAGGCAGGATTTTTGGTGGCTAGGGAAGTGATGGCTGATGGATAATATTCCAGCGTTAATGTCTCCTATGACAATCGGGTGGAAAGGAATGACCGCACGTTTTCATCTACATGAGCCGCGCACACTACAATTGCACCAATGACGGCCACTTTGTTTTTATCCCATCTTCTTTCGGTGGTTCAATGGTTAGTGTACGCGGCTCTTGTACATGACAACGTGCGTTTGATCCCCGCCCTGACCACCTTACACTTATTTTGACGACGGTCATCTCGTGTAGTGACGCCAAAACTACTGAGTACTTAGCCTGTAGGCCCCAATCTGTAAGTGTAAAACTAGAAAGCGCACGGCTCAGTGGCTGTGAGAAGCTCTCCCCAGTGCTGTCTTGGTACGTGAGGGGAATAAATTTGTTTATACCTTCCAGGGAATTTCTTCTCCTCCTTGCTTCGTTCTAGGAGAACAGATTTGTAGCAACCTCTTGAAAGCACTCGTGACCATTTTCGCTACATTGTCTACGTCACCTTATCTTCACGTACGTATGGTTCTGATCCCAAACAATTCTTGCAAGTCCTTTCGTATAGGGACCAGTTACAATAGTTCCACCAAAGTTTCCGGAAATTATGTCCCACATGCTTTTGATACTACATTTTAAAAATATTTAGTAAAATGCCCACTGAAATATCAACAAAAGTGAGCAACGTATACATTAATCGCCATAACGTAAGTATTCGTTAAAATAACGATAAAATTGTCAGATACGCGAAACTGTTCATACCTGGAATTAATAATTTTCATTGTGGTGATGGAATGCCGAATGGTTGACTCTTAATGCCACTACGAGTATTTGCCGCTGTAACGAATTGGTTCAGTACTGAGCTAACAGATATAGGATGCCCTGAATTTGGGACACTGTGGGCGGTGGACGTCAGATAGGACAATCTAAGGGCTAATGAAAGCCCAAATGCTATGGTAATTTTGTCCCTGCAAACAGAGGAACAGATTTTATCTGTTATAGACATCAGTTAGCAGGAACAGCGGTTGCATGCCCGTTTTGAAAATCTGTAGTTTACAGTGTGCAGATAGTTGCCTCACAGAGCCCAGTCAATCTCACAGGGAAGCAGTTCGAATGGGAAAACAATTACTGAAGTCATAACATTAAATCGCAGATCTTGTTGTTGACCTAACTTTCGTCATAACTGAATTTAAATAATCCTCCACTTCCCTTTACATTATTGAATTTCCGTTTTTCATTCAAGTTCACCCCTTTTGAAAAAACGGAAAAATCTTCATATTAATTTCATTAAATAATTACTCAATTTCACTGAAGCTTAACAGAACCAAGCAACATGCAACATGATGATGTATTAATTTTTTAATGCATTACAATACAAATTATAGAATGACGTCTCGACATATCAACCCGAGTTCCCGGCACACCAACAACGTCTGAATCCGCAACAAATAAACCCACCCTACACATACGCATGTGGTTGCAACCTATCCACATCATGATATGTCATCTGGTGAGAACTTCAAGAATGTCAAAGGGAAAAGATCTTGAGAAGAAGTGAAAATGCAATTCAACCATACGGACGAATTGGTTACGGGGGACATTTCTCTTCAGACCAAATAGTATTTCTGCTCTTGAATTCTTTGGGCTGTCGTAACAAGACTTTTCACTTAAAGCGAAAAGTAAATAAAATTTGCGTTAAGGAAAATGGTGGCAAGAAAATAACTGAGGAATATACAGAACGGCGACAAAGACAGCAAAATGACAACAACATCAGAGCAACATTTAACATTGTCGACATTGCGGGAATGAGCTCAAGTGTAAAGACTGCCGTCAGCAACTTGAGAGAGTGTGCATGCAATATTTGTGTAGCTAAAGTGAGAAACTTTTGGCACAGTGGTGGGGAAAATCTGTGATTTAGAGAGAGAGTTAGTGCTACTGAGATCATATTAATTTTTCATCTAGAAATGGCAATGACCGGTGGCTTTACCCACGTTTAACCCCTGAAGTAATAAATTATTTTTGCAGAAAACTTTTCTTGATCACAAAGTTACTTTAAAATTTTACATACTAAAATTGTTCAAGGAGATTTCGCCGTTTTGGCAGGTTATTCCATAGTCCTTGCAATTTAATATCCCGTCGAATTAATAGCTGTGTTTTATCCCTAAATATGATCGTTTTACAAACGTCTTTGTACTGCAAAAAAGCGTTATAGTGCGGGGATGAAACATGTTCGAAACATGTTGCTTAAATAAAATGTTTCGTATATCCCACAACAATCTTGGCGACCATCAGTCTTTGCGAATGCATTTATTGTGGATTTCGGAGAAAAAAGGTGAGAAAGCTAGTATAGAAATTGCAGTCGGGTGAACCGAATTCAACATCTCGGAAGTGCATGCTTCCACCTGTTAGGAAGCACAATTCCCCGTTTGATTTCTAGGCTGACGTTATTAACGTCCACCCTTTCCTCCAATCAGGTGGACGTTCTCCTTGTCAATACCATAAATTTTCTCTTGTCCTCATTTACTACCAAAACCACTGTAAATGATTATTTTTCGTTTCTGGCAAATACTGAATTAACTTCTCGCAGATATCCCCCAATAATGTCTAACTCAGAAGCAAACGCAAGCAGCATATGACTTTTGCTTCTGTTAGTTTTATTCGTGTCGACTTATTTCTTATTTGGATGCAAATATAAGCTTGTCCCAAATATGGTTTACTTGTGCCCCAACACATTATGTTTGCTGTTCAATATTACATGTTTGAGACACTCTGATTAATACAAATACAGCTGCGTTTGGTGCACAGTTTATTTCTTTTTTTTCGTTATGTTCTGCCGAAGGGCAAAATACTGACAGGCGGACAAAGAAAAATTGTTCTCAGCCAAAGTTAATGTTGTTACAATGTACGGTATTTTCGCACAACTCTATCCGTCAGTGTTATACAAATATTCCCGACTGCATATTCAAAAGAATTGAATGTTTATGTTGATTGAGTTTCATGCATTAAGTCGCCAGTCGCTCGTTTGGGAAGAATCACCCGAATAAGTCCACGTAAAAGTATGCATCTTTGCAAGTTAACATGTTAATATTTGCATTTAAATATGAGTAAAATTAGGACTTGCGAACATATGAATGTTTGGAATGTGTTCCAAACATATACATGGTTCGTGCAGACTATGCTTGGGAGAATATATTACAGCGGCCATTTCTGTCCTCTTGAAAGTTTTCGCGAAATATTAACCAATCTTCACTGAGGATAACGTTTCGGTCAGTGTCATTCTATAAAGGTATGTAAGCTTAGCAGGAATACCATGTCATACACGCTGGCCCCAGCCACATATTGTAGGAAACGTGTATATGTTCGCAAGTGTTGATATTGCAGGAAACATGTATATGTTTGCAAACATTTTGTTTCAAAAATTGAAGATATGTTGTTTTTCCGTTTCCTTGTTGTCTGTCACGTTTTCGTTTTCAGTAGTTTTCAACAAACAAAACTACATTTGGGTCACAAAAACATACATTATAACCTACTAATCATTGTGTCTCAAATATTTAATATTGAATAGCAAACACAAGGTGTTTCGATACAAGTATACTATATTTGCGATAAGCTGCAAAAACGTTACATTTCCATCCAAAGAACAAAATAAGATAGATTTTTCAGCGTTTGGCTTCGTAAGATTGTCCCCATACCGAGCTAGCAGCCTTATAGTTTACAAAGGGATAGACGGAGTCTCGTTGTTTTTAGCGGGTTTTCTTTAGCATTTGTCAGAAATATCAAAACAGAATTGACATTTGTCGCCATTTGAAAAAATTATAGCCTCTTCGTTCGTATTTCGTGGGTAATGGGTTACCCAGGGTAAAAGTTGGGGATCTTTGATCCAAAATATGAATAACGTAAATGAAATGAATATATCTCGGAGAAGGAGCGTCCAATCGCAAAAATATTAATGTTTTACCTCGGCAGGTGACTTGAATTAATGGATGTCTTTAATACGGCTAAATCGCTAAACTACAACTTTTTGAAATAAAAAATCGTATAATAAAAAAAAAACGTCGCGGCCAACCAAAAAATAACTGATATTTGCGGAATTCGAATAGAAAAGAAGTAATGCCGCCTTAAAGACATTGGGCGCACCGTCTCTGAGTTATAGACATTTTTTATTTTAGCGATTTTCTTATTAGACGATTTTTTTTAAAAAATTCTTTCATACGAATTGAACGACATTATGAAAATCTCTTACAAACTGTTAAAAAGTAGTTATTTTTTCGATTGGACGCTCCGCATATGGGTGTTTCAGTGATTTTGTTTTTTGAAATGGTTTAGTTTTAGCGATTTTTTTTTTAACGTGAACGTATTAAAGACCCCATTTGTATAAAAGTCTCGAATGGAGGTAAAAAATTTGTATTTTTGAGATTGGACGCACGGTTTTCGAGTTATAGCCATATTTTTATTTTAGCGATTTTCTTATTTTGGCGATTTTTTAAAAAATCTTCCAAACAATTTGAACAAATTGAATTTAAGAGAACACAAAAAAGTGTTGCCGTATTAAAGACCCCAAAATATTTATTATTTTTGCGATTGCACACACTGTTTTTGAGATATAACCAAAAAATCTTCCAAACAAATTGAATTTAAGAAAACACAAAAAAAGTGTTGCCGAATTAAAGACCCCAAAATATTTAGTATTTTTGCGATTGCACGCACTGTTTTTGAGATATGACCTAATTTATATTTTAGCGATTTTCTTATTTTGGCGATTTTTGAAAAAAATCTTCCATACAAATTGAACCGCTTTATGAAAACCCCTTAGAAACTAATACAATGTGGTCAGTTTTGCGATTGATTTTTCCAGATATACGCAAATGGGCGTTTTATCGATTTTTTATTTGTAAAAGTTTTAGTTTTGGCGATTTAAAAAAAAAGTGATGCCAGATTAAAGACATGCATTGGGTAAAGCCTTATGGAGGTAAAGAATGTATTATTTTTGCGATTCGACACGCCGTTTCCGAGTTATAGCCATATTTTTATTTTAGCAATTTTTTTATTTTGGCGATTTTTTGAGAAAACAAAATTCATCCTTACGATTAGGACCACATTATGAAACCCCCTTAGAAGCTAACAAAATGTGATAAATTTTTCGATTGAACGCTCCTTTTTCGAGATATAGGCAAATGAGCGTTTTAGCGACTTTTTTTTTAAAAAAGTTTTAGTTTTAGCGATTTATAAAAAAAAGTAATGCCATATTAAAGACATGCATTGGTAAAGCCTTATAGAGGAAAAAAAATCATTACTTTTGTGATTCGACGCACCGTTTTCGAGCTATAAAATAAATAAATGGTTTCCCATTACATCCCATGAAGGGACTGGGGAGAACTTCTCACAATCACTGAGCTGTGCGCTTTCCAGTTTTCACTCACTGATTGGGACCTACAGTTTTACACCGATTCCGAACGGTAATTTGAGAAGCTTTTTCATGGCTAGATACTCGATAGTGTCGCCGTCACTATGCGAGGTGACCGCCGCCGAAAGAAAATTTGAAGGTGGTCAGAGCCGGGTTCGAACCCAGGATCTCATGTACAAGAGCCGCGCACACTAACCATTGCACCACCGACGGTGCATATAGCTATAGCCACATTTTTATTTTAGCGATTTTCTTATTTTGGCGATTTTTTGAGAAAAAATTTCGTGATATAGATATTTATCTAAATTTTTCATATTTTCGATCAAAGATGGGAAAAAATACCCATTTTTTGCCAGTTTCTAAAACTTTTTGATAAAGTTGGTTTATGCGTTAGAATTTTTTCCCAAAGCATTTTTTTCGCAAACCAATCTTTTTTACCCATTGCAGAGGGTAATGTGTAAAGGCCACACCATGTGTTATGGGTAATAGTAATTGGTAATTCTCAGTCATCGTTTATAACTACCGACTATTTTCCCCAATACCCTGCGGGTAATGATTGATTCTGATGCATAATTTCCCATTGTCATGGTTAATTACTGATAATCGTGATAGGTAATTGTCCATGGGTAACTACCCATTATTTCCCCCAGACCCTGTGGTTTTGTACGTTTGTACGTACTCTGATATATAATCAGGTGGCATATAAAGGGTGTCCCAGTTAGAATGCACTTCTTCATGTTACGATAAAAACAAGCATTTTTTGAGATAGTTGTGATTTTTTGGCGTAGAATACGTCTTACCTTACGGTATAGGGAGTCATGTCAGATTGTTATTGTTGTAATCTTTATTTCATTGATTATGAGGAAACGGCGAGATAACTTTTTTTAAAATTTTTTTTGTAGTTAAATGAAGATTTTATCTTTCGTTTGATATACATTTCATATTGGTTGATATCTTCCTAATATTTAAATTTCTCAAATGAAAATTGTTTAAACACATACACTCAAACATATGTGTGGTGTTTGGTTGAGTGGTTGAGTTTGTAGCGTGAACACAAACTATGCTGCTGTTTCAGTGTGGACACAACCCTTCAGCTGTTGTTTTGATTGATGAAATATTGAAATTTCGTATACTTACTTATGTATTTAAGTGAAACAAAATGTTAAATGTGAATTTGAATTTAACATGGATATATAATTATAAAAAATATATGTATGAAAAAATTAATTCATACATTTTAATGTTAAATGAAAGTGCTGCCAAGTAAGCAAAATAACAATGCTGCTTGATGCTGTTTGACAGCAGCTGACATTTGACGTTTATCATTTATTGTTATATATGTTTTCTGTCTTATCGGATGGCGTAGTCTACGTGAAACTTAATGGCCGTATCTCTGACACAGCCTGCAGGGATAGTCCGTGGCCGAAGGCCTCGGACAACTGTCTGCTGTTTTTTTTTATTGGATTGTAAAGAAGACATGTTCCGATTAAGTATGGAATAAAATACCCGTCAAATGGCCCCCACGACTTTGATGACAGGCCATTACTCTTTTAATGAAACTTTCCATAACTTTTTCACAGAGATGAGGGTGTATCTCACCGATGACGCCTTGGGTTTCGGATTTGAGCTCAGCAATTGTTTCTGGTTTATTAACATAAACCCGGGATTTCACAAAATCCCACAGAAAGAAATCGCATGATCTTAGTGGCCAGTTGACATCGGAATTTCTTGAGATAATTTGTTCTGGAAATCGTTGCTGCAATAAATCGATTGTTTTCATGTCTTGCTGAAATCACTTGTCGTGCAGGTCCATGCTATCCAGTTGAGGCCACCAGAACTACATTGTAATGTTCCTGTAATGAATAACGTTTAAAGTCTTTGCAATTTCGGCCTCATCGTCAAATAAGTAAGGCCCAATCACGCCCCCTGACTAAAATCCGCACCATACAGTTGCTCGTTGTGGGTGCATTTGTTGCTCATGGATTGCATGGGGATTTTCTCATCCCCAATTTCGACAATTGTGTGTATTCACGAAGCCATTCTGATGGAAAAACGTTTCAAAGGGGAATATGATTGTTTTTAAAAATTGGCATTGACTTCACTCCGCTCCACTGCCCATTGAACGAATTGCCGGCGATTTCATGGTCCGCCAGTTGGAGCTCCTAAGTCAGCTGAATAGCGTAGTGCTTCGTGAAATTTGAAGTTGTTGGAACGATGCCGAATTTATGTTTTCGGGGTTTCGACTCCACTCTCGTTTACAGCAGCAATGTTTTCAAGAGACCGACCGGCATGTCGACGCTCAGGAGTCGTACAGTCTATAACCGACCCAGTTTCTTCAAATTTGTTGACCACTCTTCGAATACTTGACACATTAGGTGCACTTTCTCGACTGACAACTCTTCGAAGTTTGCGAGCGGTCTCAGCATAACTTTCCAAATTTTTGTAATTAGTTTTCACAATTATAACACGTTGCTCATTCGGAAAGCACTCCATTTTTAATAATCGGGATAAACATATGTGACAGCCGCTAAATTTCATAGTTGCCACTTGCACAAAAACAATTACATTAAATTTACAAAGTACAATCTTACTGAGACACTCTGAACAAGTTTATTTAAATTTTATAAAAAATCCGGTATAAATCCTGGTTTCTTGGGACGCTATAAGTAGTTTCAATTCAAGCTAGATGATCTTTTTAAATCAACTTTAAATTTTAAAACGTTTGACATTTCCCCACTGTGCTTCTTCGTTGGCTGCCTGACACACATACGCATCCCTGCAACATGTGAAAGAATAAATTCAACATTGCAACATGACACAGTATTTAAATCATCATCGCCAATGTCATTGAGCCTTCTTGATCGTCATGATTATTGTCGCTTGACTCGGTTGAGATTAACAAACAGACGACGCATAAGGATGATTTCCTGTTCCTGACATAAAAAATAAACCCTTTCCACTCTCCTCACCAAGAACCAAAGGAATATGTGGAAGATGTTTGATTTACTTGCCACCAGAAGAAAGAGAAAATAAAGTAATAAAAATTTTCGTAGTTAATTTAAAAATTGTTGTTTCTCTGTCGCAAATGACAAAGTCTGGATTTTATTGAGTTTCGATTGTAGCAGAAAGTGTGGCTGAGACTGAGGCTGGTGCTGATGCAGAGTCTGCTGCTGCTCCTACTTTTACTGCTACATGTGGCCAATGTTGTTTGCCCTTTGTTTTGTTCTTTGCCGTTCTTTAAATTCTGTTTGTATTTATTTATGGCTTGCAACTTCTTCATGTTTGTTGCAACATATAAATAACTTATTTTCCTTGCCTCTCTTCACTGTTGTTGCCATAATCATTGTATTTCGGGAGGGCTTTAAAATTTATGACATTTTGTTAAAAGAATTATTCCTTTAGTAATAATGATTTAAGACGCTTAATAAAAATGTCTGTACACAAATGTATAGAAGTAAATATCATATGAATGTGATATGCAAAGCAGCAGAATATTTGTTTTAATTGTAATTTTCAAGATTAACCAAACAAAAAAATAAAACGCAAAAAACTGGCATATGAATATAAAAAGTAGCAATAAATTTCCAAGGGATTATAAATCCTGACATCCAAATGACTTATTATGGGGCAAAGTTGTGTGTGAAGGACGACGACGGGAGGGGCTTGATATCAAACAGTACAAATGGATAATTTGCTTTGCAATAAAACCGAATGAAATATGCTCGTGAAAGATGTTTTTGTATTGATTTAAGATTTGGAAGAAATTTGAAAAATGTAAATTTTGGAAACCCGCTTTGATAATCATTGTTAATAATTCAAAGTAAGACTTAAAAAATAAATAAATAGTTTCCCTTTACATCCCATAAAATGATGTATCACAATCTCACAATCAGTGAGCTGTGCACTTTATAGATTTACACTCACTGGTTGGGACCTACAGTTTTACATCGGTTCCGAACGGTATTTTGAGAAGCTTTTTCATGGATAAGTACTCGATAGTCTCGCAGTCACTAAGCGAGATGACCGTCGTCGAAAGAAATGTAAGGGGATCAGAGCAGGCATCGAATCCACATTCGAACCATTGCACCACCGACGGACGAAATAAAACGTACATTTACATTCATGAACGCAATTTTTGCTAATTGTGCTCTCCGTTGCGACATAGTGGAATACAGCCTCGCCAATCTAATCCTCGTTGACCATATTGGCGAAAATGTCGGCCAGGTGGTCGTTAAAGACAGAATTTTCATGTTGTCGCTTACATTGTCGTTGTTGATTTTATGAACGATAATATCACCAGAGATCTCGCTATTGATAAGCTTCGCAATATGCCGCCCACAGGGTCGTCAACGACGAGTTGAGCGACGCGTCGCTCATTTCATTGTGTACGATTCTGCGGACACTTGTACGAACAATTCGTCGACGATTTGAATGGATTGTCGTACTCCCCTCTTTGAATTTGTCTTGGAGACGTGAACAACTCGGATTAAAGTAAATTTGTAGATTGTGTATATTCGTGGATAGAAATACACACGAAGAAAATAATTAGGAAAAAACCTTCTGCTCTTGTTTGATGATTTCTTAAAGACATGGCCAATTGGGAATGAAATAAACTTGTAGATTTCGTGTATTACTGGATAGAAATACACACGAAATACACAATTTGGAAAAAGTCTTCTGCTGTTGTCTGCTCAGCTTGAGCTGGTCCTGAGGAATTTTCGATCGATACCACTTTCCCTATGTAAATTGCATATAAAGTTGGTATATATCCGAATGATGATCTTATCATTGGTACTAAATCAGGCAAAGTAAGTAGGCATCTGATAATGAACTTGTCACGGAGTTCGAAATTAGTCATGCCAGTGAGTGTACTTTAGACCGGGTCGGTCTCCATATAAAAAAAATTAATGAGTGTTCGAACTCACGGGCGATGAGTTAACCCCTTTTTGTTACACGGTACCTGATAGATTTCTATGAACACATTAGTAAATGTTACATTGGAAAATAAAAACAACAATAGTTTTTGTGCTGAACGCTCTTTTGCTATTGCTCTTTCTTTTTCTTATCTCTGCTTTAATATTAGATGTAGTAATATGGTTAAAATAAATAAATCAATATTTAGCTCAATGAAATAATTGTTTTTGTTTTGTCGTAAACAGAGCGGCGACCAAAAGTATTGAATAGTATAGATAACTTATTGCACTCTTTTTCCGCTCTCATGCAGAGAGTCTGAGTAAAAGAGCATAAACGAGTCTTATTCTCTGTATAGAATATTTCAATATAAATGCACCATTTCGACAATATTATTACATAAAACAATACAAAAGTATACATGTTTCAAAAGACATCAATGTTTCACATCAAAACTATGAATGGGCCAAGTTATGACAAAAAGAGAGTAATACGTTTTGAATTATTCGCCAGATGTCGCAAGTGCTTTTAACGCATACAATTCGTTCCATGAGTCTAGATACTATTCAATATCTACTCTTTGGCGACGACGACCTGCTTGTTTTTTCGCTGCCGCTACATCAATACCATCAGTCTTATTTTCAGGCAAAGACTATTGTTGTACAACAACCACGTATGTGATGCTAAAGCTTTGTGTTGTTTGCATGTGTTCAATTTGATAGATTGCCCTACCCGTGCCTATAGCTGTTAACACATCAAAAGAAATCCACAAAGTCGATCAGAGACAATTAAAAAAAAAATTTCCTTTCCAAGCCCGTGAAAAATAGCCTATATGATTTTTTTATGGTATTTTTGTTTGTTTGTGGCTCGATCATAACAGGCGAGATATCGTTGTATTGGCCTCGATGAGTACTACATTTGTCCTATAAATGTCGCTGACGTACGCTATGATTTTCTACTGAAGGCCTCATTTAATGCAGTTTCTACCCCCAAAAATTTAAAAATATTTTTTATAGAATTAAAGCTCCTTAAAAACCAAGAGCATTTTGCTTTGGTCGTATAAAGATTTATTTAAAAACAAAAAAGTTACGTATGACAAGATATATTTGCAGCATTAATAAAAATATTTTTTCATGTTGCTTGCGTTATTTCCTCAAATTATTGCATACTTTTTGGCGTCATCAAAAAAAAATTAGAATAAAAAGTAGTGCATACTTTTTGGATCAAATTATTGCACACTATTTAGAGCTACAGAAAAAAATTTTAAACATTTTCCTGGGATAATTCGCTTTTATTCTAATTATAAAATGATGTCGTACGTCAGCGACATCTATAGGACAAATGTAGAACTCGTTGAGATCTATACAACGATGTATTTTAAGTTACGATCGAACTACAAATAAAAAAACTACCATAAAAAACGATTTTGGCTGCAATTCACAGGCTCGGAAAGAATTTTTTTATTTTTTTTAAATTGTTTCGAAGTGATCTTTAATATTTGCCCTCGACTTTGGGAAATTTTTTTCGTGATGCCGTCTAGCATGTCTGCCTAAATTATCTAATATTCCAACAAAACCCCAGCAATTTTTGCTTAGGAAAATGTATCGGATCTCGAAAGCTTGTAGTATGAACTTCTCATACAATAACGTTCAAAACACTACTTTGTTGGTGCTGTTGTTACATGTATCGGAACTGTATGAGTAGAGGACAAATAGCAAAACGAATATAGTTCGACTCGATCATACCAAGCAATGAATGCACTTATACTCGTTCGCTAATAATCAAATAGTACATGTTCTTCGTTTGCAGTTTGTTATGTTTGATTTGTTATGTTCCGAACGATACAACTAGAAAACGTTTTTAAAGCCAGTAGCTTCGTGTTAATGTATACTAATTACTCGTTTGTTTACTAAGTGTCGCTATGACTATTGTTTACTAAGTGTCGCTATGACTAAGCGATGTAACCGTCGTCGATTGAAATTCTACGGAGGTCTGTACGGAAATTGAAATACCCGATTCTACAAAGCTAGACTTTATTCGCGCTAATAACAGCACTTACAATATAGTAGTCAATAAACTTCCTAGCCAGGTTTCAATACATCTTCCAATACGATTCCGTAGCACGAGGGAACTAGTGACTCCTATATTAACAGCAACCACCGACGACATCGATGTGGTTAAAATTTGGAATTTTGTATCGCTTTATAATCGATTGTCTTGCTGCTTCAAAACAAAGTGGCAATCGATCAGAGTTATGAAAAGTGTTCAGAGTTGTATTGGAACTCGCGCCTGAATGTCCTGACCTTTATCGGTCAACATTTAGTATCACTGAGCAGCATTTTAAAATAACAACGAGAGTCGTTTTCTATTTCTGAACTACCACAGTTGGGTTGCCAAACAACCGTTTTGGAAAATTTGGAATTTAATTTAATTTCGCTTTAAAAAAAAATTAAATTAAATATAAAGGACAAAGAGCAAAACGAATATAGTTTGTCTCCAACTTAGCAAGCAGTGAATGCATTTATATTCGTTCGCTAACAATCAATCAGTACGTGTTCTTGGTTTGTGGTTTGTTATGTTTCGTTTGTTATGTTCCGGCTGATACAACTAGAAAACGTTTTGAAAGACAGTAGCTTCGTGCTATTGTCTACAAATTACTCGTTACCGTCGCCCCCGGGGGGGGGGAGGTAAACGTTGCCGATTGAAATTTCACAGAGTAGTAGTAAATAAACTACCTACTCAGGTTTTGTCACCGAACTACGTCCAATTACGACTCCGTCGCACTAGGGAACTAGTGACTCCTTTATAAACAGCAACCACCGACGACATCGAAGTAGTTAATATTTGGAATTTTGTATCGTTTATAAACGATTGTCTTGCTACTCCAAAACAAAGTGGCGGTCGATCAATGCTATGAAAGGTGTCCAGCGTTGCGGTGAAACTCGCGCCCGAATATGCTGACCGCTATCGGTCAACATTTAATATCACTGAGCAGCATTTTAAAATTACAACGGGAGTCTTTTCCTATTTCTGGACTGCCACAGTTATATTATCTGCCAAACAACCGTTTTGGAAAATTTGGAATTTAATGTAATAATAATACTATGAAATATAAAGGACAAACAGCTAAACAAATATAGTTAGTTTGTCTCCAACTTAAAAAGCAGTGAATGCATTTCTATTCGTTCGCTAACAATCAAACAGTACATGTTCTTGGTTTGTGGTTTGTTATGTTTCGTTTGTTATGTTGAGGGCGATAAAACTACAAAACGTTTTGAAAGACAGTAGCTTCGTAATACTGTCTACTAATTACTCGTTACTGTCGCCACGGTCGGTAACCGTCGCCGATTAAAATTTTACGGAGGTCAGTACAGAGATTTAAATACCCTATTATACAAAGCTAGACTTTATTCGCGTTAATCACAGCCATCACAAAGTAGTAATAAATAAACAACATATTCAGGTTTTGTGACCGAACTACTTCCAGTTATGATCCCGTCGCAGGGAGGGAACTAGAGACTCCTATGTAAACAGAAACCACCGAAGGATCGAAGTAGTTGTAAACAATTGTATTGCTGCTTCAAAACAAAGTGGCAGTCGATCAATGCTATGAAAAGTGTCCAGCGTTGGGTTGGAACTCGCACCTGAATGTGCTGGCCGCTATCGGTCAATATTTGGTATCACTGGGGAGCATTTTATAATCGCAACAGAAGTTATTTTCTATATCTGAACTGCCACAGTTAGGTCGTCTGCCAAACAACCATTTTGGAGAGTAATGTATAGGAAGATCCATGTAAAATTTGGAATTTACCTTAATTTCGCTTTAAATTTTTATATTTTTATAGTAAATTTATACATTTTTTCAAAATTATAGTTGTATATATTATTTTATTGACATTTATGAATGAAGCACAACATCGATCCGTGACTTGCTGTATATTATCTCATTCGACCTATACAATTTTTCAGCGCAGTCGATTTCGCATTTATAGATTTTAATCTACAGCTTTTTTCTTTAGGGTGTTTTTTAGGGGTGTGTTTTTACCCCAAAAGAGACCCATATATTTAGGCGACACAGTGTTAAAGTATTCCGCAAAAACGTTTCTCGCAATTTTCTACATAAAATTTCGGAACACATCGTATATACATCATAAGAATGTGCAAAAGGGAGGAAATTTCACCTTCTTTAAAAAAACTATGAGGTAAACTTTCAAAACGCCGACCCACGTATATTATGGTTTTACCCCCTCTACCTGAATCCGTCGTCAGAACCTTGTTATTATTTTGCGTTCTACAGTGTTATCTGTCAAAATTGTCAAATTGGGCTTCCGGTTGAAAATAACGAGAGATTCAAATTCCAATTAAACATGGCTCACCCGTTATAACCACTCCACTCTGAAGGTAACACCAACCAGTATGTTCAAGACCAGAAGAAATAATTGGTGGTCAGTGCAAGAAGCCGTAGTCATTCTAAGAGTAGTCATGCACACTAGCCACTACATCCATTATGGTTACAGTGTCAGTGCTTCAACTTTTTTATTCTTAACTAACTTTCAACTCCAAAATAATAAGCAACTGCCATAGAGCCTCATGTCAAATTATTGTCCTTTATTTCCTGTATAAACAACAACTATTGTAGTAAACCACAGATTTTTTATATCCATCCGATTAAAGTTCACAGGACATTCAAATAATTTGTTGTGTTATTCTTAAATAAAGGATCTATTAAATTGTATAATTCTAACACATAACCAGGCATAGTTGTGTATGTGTTTACACACATACGGATTGCTCAACATTCCGTGTATTCATACTAAAGGACACACAAAGTGCGACGCACTGATATTTGACATCATGCGTTGTTGCATGAAAGTCAAGTACAAGTCAAGTCATCATGGCTCAAAGGCACAAAACTAACCAATGATAGGTAAGGCGAAGTGGACCACTTTGATGACATGCTTCAGAAAAATTTGTGTGTGGACTACACAAAGGGAAGGACAAGAGTAAGCGCTAGAAAGACTAATGAAAATACACAAGGACTCTTATGCGTATGTGTGTAAAATGAATGCGATACTGTCTCTTTTCGTTGGATTGAGCATTACGCTCTTAAAAAGGGAACATCAAAGGTGCTTCAGGTTATAAATCCGTAAAATAACAACATTCAACTGCTGGTAGTAGTGGACGTAATATTACAAGTACAAGGCAGCTGGCACACACAAAGGGGCACAAAGGGGTAATAATACCCAATCGACACAGGCAGCACCATCATCAAAGTTTATGAGTTTCTAGTATTTAACTCTCGAGCGCCTCAAACCCCTTTTAAAATTTTAGTCAACGGGGGGGATTTTCATTGACACCATTCTAGTGGTTAATGTTGCAAATATTTTTGGGAGGCCAGCGTGTAACATTTTACCACACTACCCGACAACATCATAGGAATACCCGTAAATAAGCAGGTACATGCGACAGACAAAGTGACGAACTCATGCAACAATTCAGAAGGGGTGCATCATCAACATATACTTGCTGGAGCAAAAGTCTGCAATGATTTAAGGGGGTATGTGGTTAGTGCTGTTGCATTAAGTAAGAATTTAATAAACTCAAAGTGTTGCGGCAAAGAGCACAGTTGGAACTCTGAAAAATTTAACTCTGGTTCTCGTTTGTTCACAGAGATTACAACGGGGGATGTAGCAGAAGTATTGCAAGTAAATGAATTTAAAAAAAACCCCAGATTCCCATTGCATCCCACGGAGGGATTGGGGAGAGCTTTTCACAACCAGTCAGCTATGCGCTTTCTAATTTTTGACTAACTGATTGGAACCTACAGTTTTGCGCCGGTTCCGAACGGTATTTTGAAGAGCTTTTTCATGGCCAAGTACTACATTGTGCCGCCATCTCTAAGCGTCGTCAAAAGAAATGTGAAGTGGTCAGAGCAGGGATGGAACTCATGTTCTCATGTACAAGAGCCGCGCACTTAAATTAAACGCTGAAAATCTGTATTGTTTGTGGTTTGTATGCAAATATAATGTATTTGTAGCTTGAGGCAAACACAGTATGCTTCTGTCTAAACACATTGTGTTTGCTATTCAATAATACATGTTGGAGGCACAACGATTTATAGGTTATAATATATGTTATGACCTAAAAACAAATGCGACTTTGTTTGTTGAAAACTGCTGAAAACGAAAACGTGACTGACAGCAAACAATTAAAAAAAAGCAGCAGATCTTCAATTCATGAAAACATTGCTTGCAAACATATCCATGGTTTCTGTCTTTTTTTAATCTGCAGCAACTTGAAATTTCATGAAGCACCACGCAATGATTTTTTAAGAAAAACCGCCTCCATCTTCATTCGAGACAGAGTCGGGTCACTCAGGAGCACAAACTAGCAGCCAGGACACAGCAACGGCAATTGTTTCCATGGATCACGGGGCAAAGAGAAGTGAATGCAGCCGTGTTTCAAAACACATCATCTTCACTGACAAGACGTATTTTTCTCCGAATAGCTTTTTCAACGAACATCATTGTTAAATTTTGGGCTCGGAAAATTTACATGTGATCCATGGGAAACAAATGCATAAACAATGAGCAATTTTCTGGTGCGGACTTGGGCGTGATTTTGTCTCATTTTTTTGAAAATGATGCCGGAAATGCAGTGACTGTGAATTGCAAGAACATAATAACAGAGTTGTTGTGCTCTAATATGGACGGCATGAATCTGGTTGATATGTGGTTTGAACAGAACGCCTCCACATGCCACCCCGCGCATAAAACAATTGATTTATTGGGGCAACAATTTCCAGACCGAATCATTTCCCGAAAGTTTACTGTCAAGTGGCCACCAAGTTAATGCGATTTCTATCTTTGAGGTTTGGCGGAATATCTGGTCTATGCGACTAAACCACAAACAATCCCTCAGCTCAAGGCCAATATCCCAAGCGTCATCGGTGAGACAGAGCCACATCTGTGTCAAAATGTTATCGAAAATTTCACGAAAAGAGCAAGGGCTTGTGATCAGAGCCGCGGCGGGGAATATTTTATTTTATACACACTGAAAAAAACTGGCCCCATCAAATTATTGGAGGACCCCTCTATATTGAAGATCTAGGGTTCTTTATTGCTTTCTTGCATGTGAAAATTTGCGGCCTTATTCATAAAAAATGATGAGAGGTTTGAAAGACAATTAATCAGACAAAAAACGTCTCCCAAATCTCTCGCAACTTTTTATGAATAAGGCCGATAATTTTCAGCAGTTTTCAACAACCAAAGATACAGTTGGATCACAAAAACAACCCATTAATCTTTGTGACGACAACATGTAATATTGAATAACAAACATAATGTGTTTGGACACAAGTATACTATATTTGCGATATGATACAAACATGTTATATTTGCATCCAAACAACAAAAGAAGACCGACTTTTCAGCGTGTACTTAACCGTAACATGTCTACTCTACAACGCTATAAAAATAGCTCCACTAGGTCAAAAATATTCATATTATCTGAATATTATTTCAAATACCAAAACTTTGAACGCTTTGAAATGCTTCCATATAACAATATTACACGTTACCCTTGTCAGAAATTTAAACTCGTTGTTTTACTACATATATTTTATGGATACAATACTTTTGCATCATCCTGCCATCCCTGTCAAGACCCTCTTCGACACATTATTTTTATATCCTTAAGGGTTAATAACGCTATCTTACTCCTCATCGTATTGCTCTCATTATTGCTGATGTTATAAGTCAGCTTCATACCACAAAACGCTGGCTTATGTATGTTCACCTTAACTTCCTCCACTTTCGTTGCTCGCATTTGAATTCCTGGCAGGGGCCGACAGGTTAAGGACACACACTTTGCTGTTAACCCCTTCTGATTGCAATTAATCAGACGCACAGCAGTACCCAAAACGAAAAGTACTTTGCCCAAAAAAGGAAACAGCAAGTTTCCGCAGATTTTATAAGAGCTTCCACAAAATGCAAAAGGCAAAATCGGAGGACGAACAACTAAGGGCTGAAGGACATACCAGACAGACAGACAGCCCAGATATATAACCATTAAATTTTGTTGTCTATTTTCAGGAGCGTCAAGTAAATATAAATAAATTACATCACAGCCAGTGGCAGAAAGGGTTACTCTTACTGTTTGGTGTGAGTCCTTAATGCATATCCTTAACGAAACGGAAGTGCAGTAAAAAGGAGGTAGAGTCCTTTGCATTGGTGGTTACACTGGCAATATCAAATGCATTCTGTTGCAAATTTACCCTAGTGTTAAGTTTTACAAAATTTTCATGCAACCCTTGGTCTTTCTTTGCAATAACCTTCATGCAAACGCCCTAGGTCCCCCTTCAATGCCATCGTATTGCGTTAATTTATTTTACATTTGTCAGTTATAAATATTAACATTTCATTTCATTTGTTTTCCCAACACAGTCCGTCCATGCAACTGTCTCTCTTGACTCTACTTAATGTGTAAATATTGTTTTGGCATTGCATACTTTTGGGGGCTACACTAAATGCATTTTCTGTGGCATATGTCTAAGGGGAGAGTTTTACTGGTCCGTTTGTCTGCAGGTCTAAAAGAAGGGAGTGTAAGTAATTTAAGGTAAATTAACATAAGACGGTTTATTTGAAATTAAATCCAATAGAGAAAGGATAATTAAATGAACACAAAAAGGGTTGTGGAATGGGTGACTGGTTAGAAATTTGTGAATGGAAAGAGGCGATGAGGCGATGCATGACATTGCCATTGTAAGGAAATTGCATGATACGAAACTAAAGAGACTACTTAGTTGAGAGTAGGAGAGAAGCTTTTGTGACAGTTTAAAAGTTTGATAATCTAAATTAGAACTAGAGACTAAGTCTATAGGAGTTTAATTACTCATCTCCGTAGGTATTACAAATAATTGTTTAACAGTTCTATCATTTCAAATTAATCAAAGTATTTGTCGGTTTAAATTAGAAACAGAACCATTAGGTTTACGTTTTCCTCACGAAAACCATCTCTAAAATAAAGTCGCACGTGATTCCTGATGTATAATAATTTATTGATTATCAGTAAGCTTCAGTCAACAAAAATTGATTTCTGGCGTCATTTCCCCCGGAAAGAAAAAGTTTAGATATCTTGCTTCTCCCGTCATTCTTGATTCCAGCAGGAGGATCCCTACACGCTGACAAAGAAAACGGTACGATCAACATATTACAGGAAACATGTATATTTTTGCAAGCATTGGTCTCATGAATCGAAGATATGCTGCTTTTTCAATTACTATGTAGTCTGTCACGTTTTCGTTTTCAGCCGTTTCTACAAGAAAGCTACATTTGGGTCCCAAAAACTTAATCATATTAATCATTGCGTCTTAAACATGTAATATTGAATAGCAAACACGATGTGTTTGGACACAAGTATACTATATTTGCGACAATCTACAAACACGTTTCACTTGCATCCAAACAACAAAGGAAACAGATTTTTCAGCGTGCAGAGACTTTAGATTTAGATATTTTTCTTCAACTTGTCTATGGATATTATCCTCCCTGCAGGAAACCTTGTCAATTATACTAATTAGACAGGTGAGAAAGGAATATATCACAAAACTATGTGGTTCGTTTGGAAAACATAGCATTCCTCTAAAGTTGATGCCCGTAACAGATAAAAACTAATCACAGCGTCGACAATTTACCCCTATAATGATAACTCCCGGCGAAGGATACTTGTTTCCTTTATATAGTCTTATAGGAACTAGGTTAGGTTACGTGTTGGTGGCTCTCTATGAAAATTCACTTAGACCTATTAGTTCATTTTGATGCCAGGGGCTAACGAGGTTAAGTGCTCCACAGAACCATTTTGTTTGCTGCAAGTATCCCAAGATACCGTACACACTAATCTGAGATATTACTCCCAGGGTTCTAAATTGGAGGGATCTGGCTACACGCTGAAATATATGTCTTTTTTTGTTGTTTGGGTGCAAATATAATGTGTTTGTAGCTTGTCGCAAATATAGTATACTTGTGTTCAAACATATTGTGTTTGCTATTCAATATAACATGTTGTAACAAATAAACAAGCGAGAGGTACTAAAGAAAAAAAAAGCAGAAGATCTTCAATTAATGAAACTAAAGCTGGCAACACATGTACATGGTTCCTGCAATATATTGCTGGGACCACTATTTTTCAGCGTGTAGTTTTGGACACCTACAAAATGTTTGGTGAATTCGTTTTCATCGTTAATGCTTCAACAGCAGTCATTTTCCCTGGCATTTAGTCACCTCGGCATGTCTATCAATTAGACAATATTCCGTCAATACTGAATCATGCATTGATATCTGCGGTCTGGGTATAGATAGAAGGTTCGGGAATCTACTTCTATCCGCTACCGGCCATAATTGCATTGCACGTACACAACTTGTGCCGCTCGTCCTTGTCTCCAGCACAATCATATAGGGGCTCTCACAGAAAAATTCGGTTAAGGCAGTTGAAATAGCCGTAACCGAATTTAGAAATTGTCACAACCTCAGTAGAAGTCATCTCAGCCGGATGAGATGTCACAAACAAATTAGAGGTTATCAGAGCCGTATTAGAGGATGTGATAAACGAGTTAGAGGTTATCACAGACTATTTGGAGGTTGTCACAGCGGAATTAGAAGTTGTCATAACCGAATTAGAGGTCGTCACAACCAAATTGAAGGTTGTTACAACCAAATTGTCATAGCTGAAATAGAGGTTCTCATAATCGAGTTAAAGGTTGTCACAACGTAACTAGATGTTGTCATAACCGAATTAGAGGTTGTCACAACCAAATTGGAGATTGTTCCAACCAAACTGTCAACAAACAATAGAGGTTGTCACAACCGAATTAGAGGTTGTCGCAACCGAATTAGACGTTGTCATAACTGAATTAGAGGCCGTCACAACCAAATTGGAGGTTGTTACAACCAAATTGTCATATCCGAATTAGAGGTCGTCACAACCAAATTGGAGGTTGTTACAACCAAATTGTCAACAAACAATAGAGGTTGTCACCACCGAATTAGAGGTTGTCGCAACCGAATTAGACGTTGTCATAACTGAATTAGAGGCCGTCACAACCAAATTGGAGGTTGTTACAACCAAATTGTCACAGCCGAAGTAGAGGTTGTCACAGCCGAATTAGAAGTTGTCATAACCGAATTCGATTTCGTCAAAACCAAACTGGAGGTTGTTACAACCAAATTGTCACAGCCGAAGTAGAGGTTGTCACAACCGAATTAGAGGTTGTCACAGCCAAATTTGAAGGTGTCATAACCGATTTAGATGTCGTCGCAACCAAACTGGAGGTTGTTACAACCAAATTATCACAGACGAAGTAGAGGTTGTCACAACTGAATTTTTAAATTTTTTTCTATTAATATTGGGATGATTTACTTTCCTGCATTCTCCTAAATAATTACCAAGCGGGGAAATAATTTATTTTATTCGGGGACAATCTCTAAGGAAACAAGTTTATTTTGCATATCACTTGCGACTGTTTCTGAGGACCCGGCTATCTTGGGGTACCGCACCAATTCTAACGTGTTGTGGCTGTCGATTCTTTCTATAAAGACTATGACAGCACATCGCAAACGACTGACCTAGAAAAACTTCAGAATTGTTGACGAGCATTTTTCATGGGAAATTCGGCTACTACAACCGAATGTACGTCAAGTTCGATCGTTGCAACCGACTTAAGGCCAAAGTCGGTTATTGTAGCCGAATAGATTTCAAATTCGATTGCTGTAACCGAACCGAATGTACGTCAAGTTCGGTCGTTGCAACCGACTTAACGCCAAATTCGGTTATTGTGACCGAATTGATTTCAAATTCGATAGCTGTAACCGAATTGCTGCCAAATTCGGAGTTTCCATTTATTCTTATTATTAACTTCGATTGCAGCATCATAATTAATTCCATAGACGGTTGCTGCACTGCAACCGAAATATTAGCAAATTTAGTTGAGAGAACGAATATATAAACGACGTGGCTCCAACCGTATTTTAGTTGTGAGGCCACGCTTCAGTCGAGGCAACTTAAATTTTGTTGTGGGAGCAGCCGATTTAACATCTGCTACATCGTCTTGTCAAACAATTAGTTCGCTGAGTGTGAGGTCAAAAATATATTCTAAAGTTCAAGAGGGCAGGCGAATTTAAAAACTCATGTGACGTTATTTTCTCTGAAAACCTTGAGGTTTTACTAACGATCGAAGACAAACAAATGTTGATAGGCATAGTTGGTAAATCTGTTAAACAAAATAACCAGATGATTGGGTAATTTTGAAAAAAAAGTAATTTCTTTGTGTTGATTTTGATTATTTTCTGGAATTACTTAACTGTAAATATGTAGATCTCATCCATTGATTTCCCAAAACTATTATATGCCTTTCCATCTTACACTTTCCGAGTATTGACCTATGATAAGAATTTGCTTGCTGAATTTTATCGCACCCCATACGGATTTGGCATAAATCTCTCAACACCTTGCCCCCCAAGTTGCAAAAGTTTAGACGAAACAAACCATTCACCACAGTTCTTTTACAATATTCACATATGAAAATGTATATAATTTCCTTTCTATCAGGTCAATCAAAAGAAAACATTTTACTTTTTTTTTAATTCTTTTCCAATATTTTTCTTTTGTGTGAATAAACATTTTGAAAATAAATTACATTTTTTTGTAAACAATATCTTGCACTGGCATTCTCACCAAACATGCCACATAGCAGAGACGGCAACCCCAAAAGCAATACACAGTTGGAAACAGCTGCTGGTGTCGGACAAGGTGTTGTTGAAGGGGGCAAAGTATGAGAAATTGCATGCAACATGCAGTTTTTGAAATTCAATGTGCAACAAATCATTTGCAATTACTTTACCAATAAAAATCAATTCAATTCAATTCAAATTTTGATATGCTTTTACTTGATATCATATGGGAAGAAAAAGAAAACTTTATATAAAATTGAATGACAATGGGGGGAAAGTATGATGATGAGAAAGAGATGACGGAAAGATGGACAAAGCGACAGGAAGGTGGACAGATGAATTAATACAATCATACATGGCGATGATATTAAGCAATGGCACAGTGGTTGGATCTTTGGTTTAGGAGGCACAAATTACACCTTCTTACCCTAAGTAAATCTTAGAGCTACTTGTTTTATTGATAACACTGTGATAGTCGAAAAAATGAACTTCGATGAATCCTTTTCGAACTATTAGGGGGGAGTCCCCTGAGTGCGAAAGTACATTTGGAAGTGTCAGATTGGCTCCAGTTTTTGAGAAATCGGTATATATGGATATAGCTATGTCTGCGCTATTTAAACAAATTTTACCGGCCACAGGCCAATTTTTTCTTTGGCCTAAAAGGGATTAAAAAGCTTATTAAAATAGAAAAAACAAATGTTTGCGCTCGGTCCAACTTCTTGAGATATGGGCCTTTAAAGCTTGAGTATATAATTGGCCATATCTCACACATTTATGGTCCGATCTGGTTCCGGTGAATATCATTACAAAGACCATTAAAAACTCTTTAAATCTGCATATAAATATATTACATTTTATTAACCCATTGGGGACAAATTTAAAAAATACGATTTTTTAACCTCACTTTTTTGCTAAAAATCTGATTTTCTCAAAAAACAGCCCTAGTAAACCTATTTTCTACCTAGACTCAGATTGTAGGCAACACTTCAGGCTTTGTTTTAAGGTATAACACTTCGTATTAACCCTTCTAAGACCGAAGATATTTATGTTCAAAGTTTGAAATACAAGAAGAAATTAAAGTTTTTTTTAATTTTTTCCAAAATTTTATTTATTTTCCTAGCATAGGCCTCAAGTTTAGCTTCAAAATCAAAATATTGGACTTTTATATATTTTTTGGAAAAATTTTGGAAGAATTTGGAAAAATTTAATTTTTTCTTGTATTTCAAATTTTCAACATAAATATCTGCGGTCTTAGAAGGGTTAATGCGAAGCATTATACCTTAAAACAAAGCCTGAAGTGTTGCCTACAATCTGACTCTAGGTAGAAAATAGGTTTACTAGGGCTGTTTTTTGAGAAAATCAGATTTTTAGCAAAAAAGTGAGGTTAAAAAATCGTATTTTTTAAATTTGTCCCCAATGGGTTAATAAAATGTAATATATTTATATGCAGATTTAAAGAGTTTTTAATGGTCTTTTAATGATCGGACCATAAATATGTGAGGCCTTTAAAGGCCCATATCTCAAGAAGCTTTAAAGGCCCATATCTCAAGAAGTTGGACCGAGCGCAAACATTTGTTTTTTCTATTTTAATAAGCTTTTTAAGCCCTTTTAGGCCAAAGAAAAAATTGGCCTATTGCCGGTAAAATTTGTTTAAATAGCGCAGACTTAGCTATATCCATATATACCGATTTCTCAAAAACTGGAGCCAATCTGACACTTCCAAATGTACTTTCGCACTCAGGGGACTCCCCACTAATAGTTCGAAAAGGATTCATCAAAGTTCATTTTTTTTCGGGTCAAAAACTATCACAGTGTAATTAAACTGAGGTTGATGTTTTGTTAGTTAACTATTAACTGCAGTTTAACTAACCATTTATGTCCACTAAAACATGAACTAAAATAAAAATAAACCAGCACTTTTAGATTAAACCAAGTTTAGCCAACAAACAGCTGATTCGTAAAAGGATCAATTGCCAAATGGACAGTAGTAAATATCGTGAAGGGAGGTATTGGCTTCTTGTAATCAATATAACCTGATCTTTTTTTGTCTAGATTCGTTGGATGGTGCCAATAGTTTTAAACCTATTCGAAATGTTTACATCGCATTTAGACCACAGTTTATAGCGGCCAGATTATCGATGAACTTGTTGTCTAATCTTTGCCGTTTACACCACCCATTTTGAAATTAAATTGACATTTCAGGTGACAACTTTGTGCTTAGACCACTTTAAAGCAACTTCGTGCTGAAACCAAATTATCGAAGAAGAAGCCACAACAGAAAACTTCAATTGGCGGTTCTTGGTTTTAGGAGTTTTGTATAAATTTGGGATGTTATTAACACAAATGAACCTATAAAAATGAATCAGTACATCAAATCGGGCTAGGCAGTCAAATTGGTTCAAACTTTAAACCGATGAGAGTCAATTACATCAAAGGCGGCGTGAGTGTCAAAACATTTGTGGCGGCTGCGAAGCATCGGCAAATTTACGATCGGCTGTCGTTGATTTTGTGTGTGTAATTTTATAATGGTTGCATTTATTTAGTACTTAGCAGTGTTGCATCAAATTGTACACTATTTAATGTGATGTTAAATATTAAACTTCAGTTTTTATAGACTAAAATTTGATGACTAATCTACTGCATTACAGTGGGTTAACGGAGTTAACCTTCGGATCCGAGCGGTATTTGAGAATACAAATAACGTAGTTTGTGCCCACTGTGTTGTATAATATACACAGATGCCATATACGTTACCATCAATATCGGATCATTCAGAAAAATCCTAAAGCCAACAAAGTGCCGAGAGAGTGAGTGAGTGAGTGAGTGAGTACATGAATGAATGAATTACTTTATAGGGGCCGACTCCGTACGGTAACAATACGACTTAAGTACTATAATAAAGATACAGAATACACATCTGCACACAGACACAAATAAGGATACACTCCTACACTAACACTCAGATGTGAAGGCAGCGGGATAACGAAGGCCTTTAGTAGGCCTTCTGAAAAGACTTCTTGGGGTGTTACAAGCCATGCGTACTGAATTTCATACTTATTGCACATTAACATATGGTTGCATTGGGTGTAGTTTTGTACACACACCATATACACCTTCAAGAATGTTTTGTTGGTGGTACCCGGAAGTACTTGGTTGCCGAAACTTCGCTACAGTAAATGGCTTGAAAACAACAAGACAAGCGAAAAAAGTATTTGTATTGTGTTTTTGTGCTCTATATAATAGAAATACTTTTTTGCGCTTCACATCGTATTATAGTTTTGTGCACACACACACATACACACCTTCATGAACTCTTTATCGATAGTATCCCGAAGAACTTGGGTGTCGCAACTTCGCTACAGTAAATGTCTTGAAAAAAAAAAACTAATGTCTTGCCAAGAAGTCTTGTGTGTGTGTGTTACTGAATCGTTTAGAGAGTACATGGTATGAAATCTGTTCACAATTCGATGGATGGCTTGCTTGCTATCATGCCTTCCAAAGGAAGGGAAGAACGACTATTAATAAAATCTTTCTAATTAGTTAGAAGAAGGTCTTCTACTTTGTCAACGGAGGTAGCTAGGAACCGGCGTGGAATTTCTAAAGTTTGATGAGAAGGTCTTCTGACATGTTTTATGTTTTGCAAAACGGGATAATTATCTGTACGTAATCTTTCTGCACAACCGAAGAAGGCCTTCGGGAAATATTTTTTTTTACATGGCGCGATTGAATATATTTTACGAGGTAAAAAGAAGGCCTCCTGAAGGCCTATCAATTTCCTCTTTGAGTATATTTACCAACAAACACAGAGACAACCACATTCCTACAAACAAATAAATTGTACATCCCATAGATACACCTTTACTTTGATTTTATATAAACATTTATACGTTGATTTTTTTTCCTTAAATAAAACATTTCATTGAGATGATAAACGAACGTACATATGGTAAGACATATTGTAGGGTGACTCAAATTTCTGATGTACACTTTGTTTAAAATATATGTACAAAAGAGCAGCCATCAACAATGGGGTTAAGTTCATTCAGCAGTTTACTTCGAAATTACCAATCGGGTACCTTCCTACATATGAAGCTTAAAAATTCGATATTCGCCTAATTTGTCATTGGCTCTTTTAGAAGTTAAAATTTCTCATTTTAATGATTTGGTCAAACTTCGCCGAGTGGTATGTTGCGATTCTACAGTAAAATGTAACAAAAACGAGCCATTCTACTATAGTTTTTGTACGCAAAGACCCCTTTCCAACTAAGTATATAGAGACCATTTCACTGACTCGATGTTGTAAAGGCACTTGCTTATGAATCAATTGCGATTATTTTTTGTTCAGCTTCTCTTAAGCTTTCAATACTGCAATTTGATTTATCAATAAACACAAGTTATCCTCAGTTCAATGCAAGTAAACCATATCGAGGTTAAGGGAAAAGGAAACAACTACAAATGCAAGAGATATACCATGTAATATATTTATGTTTGCTATGGATTTCCGATTTCAATTGAAAACATTGTAGGCAATGAAACTTAAGGTAAATGTTGCGTTAAAAACTGTGCAAAATATCAGAGAGGCAACAGAACGTAGTGTAATATTGCAGCACTTACAGAAAAGGATAAGAAACATTTTCCTGGGTTCCATTTATAAATCGTATGATTGTTATAACACAAAGAGAGGCTGAACCAAAACTTAATTTAGTTGTCATGTCCTGTTGTCTTAGAAGCCATAGTTTTCACATTAGAACGATCTGTAGAATTTTTAAGACACCTATAATCCTGGATGACCTACGTTAGGTTAGTTTAGAGTAGCATGAGTATGGTAGGCTCACTGAAGCCATGTAGTCCATTGTGATACCACAGAGATAATAGGAAATATGGAATGTCCCTAGTCCTTCCCGGTGAGCACAGTATGACTGCTTTCAAAAGCTCAAAAGTTGGCGGATGCTAAAATCAACTAACTCTCCAAAGAAATATGAGCCTGCCGCCTTCTGGAAAGAAGGGCCACAAAAACTGTAGGTGTTCTATTGACCACCACCTCGTTCACATGCTTACACGCTGAAAAATTTGTGCTTTTTTTTTGTTGGGATGCAAATATAACATGCTTGTGTCCAAATGCATTAATATAATATGCTTGTTTCCAAATGCATTATGTTTGCTATTCAATATTACATGTTCGAGACACAATGATTAATTTGATATTATATATGTATTTGCGACCCAAATATATCTGTGTTTGTGATACAAATACTGCTGTGTTTGTTGCACTGTTAATGCTCTCTCGAGAGTAAGAGAATAAAAGAGGGACAACGAGAGCGCCTATCTTGTAAATGTGTATCTCTATTTTGGCATTATTCTCTCAGTCAGTGATTCATAAATATTGCTGAATGAATGTGTAAATTGCAGATGAAGTCAGTGTTTCTTATTTTGGCTGATGTATTGCGTCAATGGATCATCGGACAGAGGATATCAAAACCGCTTTTTCAGTGAACAAATAATAAACAAAGGCTCGGACGGTTAAATGGTTTGTGATCGTGCTTTTATTTTGTGTATGTGTTTCGTATATATGTATGTGTGCTACCAAATTGCGAAACGATTTTGAGGAAAGAAACTGGAAAGGGCAACAACGTGAAGCCCTTCTTCTGTCCGAGCGTTTACTGAGAAACGGCGGACAATTTGTGAAACATAATAGAAAATAAATTGGTTAGTGACTTGTGTAAATACACACCGCAGTGGCTTAACGGGCTAGACGCTGATGAAGATGATGCTCCAGCGAATGTGAGTTCGAATCCCTCCCGCGGCATTTACATTTTTTTCACTAACCGGAGAAAACATGATCTCTTACAGCCTTAAAGGAAATTACAACTTTAAACATAACAAGGATCTATGACAACTAAATTAAAAACTCAAGCAATTAATACATGCTTGGCTTGCTTGAACTAGATTTGGTGTGCCAACGCATAGTTATAACCAACGCATAGTTGAAACCTTCTGAAAACAAAAACGTGAGAGGTAACAAAGAAATGAGAAGCAAAAGAGCAGCAGATTCTCAATTCGAGAAAAAAAAAATAATACATTCAATACAAGTAAATGTAAAAACGACCGTTTTAAATCGTTTAATTTTTGAAACATTAAACTGTTCGAGGGTTTGGTCGCATTTTTAATTAATTTTATTTTTCGATATTTCGCTACCCTTTGGGTAGCATCGTCAAGAAGATAAACACAATTATTAATTAGAAACGAAATGAATTGAATTGTATCAATTATTGATAAATATGGATTTATATTGATAAAATTAATTGTAATAAGTACTACATATATATTGAAATCGCGGCTCTTGTTCATGAGAACGCGGGTTCGATCCCTGCTCTGACCACCTTAAACTTCTTTCGACGGAGGTCACCTCGCTTAGTGACGGCGACACTATCGAGTACTTAGCTATGAAAAAGCTTCTCGAAAATACCGTTCGGAACCGGTGTAAAAATTTTGGTCCCAAAATAAAAAAAAAAACTTTGACCTAAAGGCGCTACGTGTTAACGTTGCCCCATGTTGCCTAAATTTTTACCAGATACAAAGTAACTTCTGTGTTGCAAACCCACCAAGTTTCGCAAAAATCTGCCGAAAAATAAGTATATTGCAACAATCTGTCACTTAGAAAAACATAATTTCAAAATTTTTGAACTTTGACCTTCGGGCGCGACGTGTTAACATTGTCCAATTTTCCCCAAATTTATAGCATAACATTTTTTCATCAAGTGGCATAATATGCGGCCCGGCAATCCTTGAGTAGAAAGAAAAAAAAATTTTCATACAAAAAAATGCCACTCTAATGTAGCATCCAGTGTTGGCCAAGGGATATTGGTTATCATCAATCAATAGCGCTCTCCATTGACGATGATATCAAATAGAAGTACGGCTTCGGCTCACTACCCACACCAAACAGTGACTTTCTGCGGATGTATTGCCTCACCATGGATCGCGTGTGGATTGGCATCGTCCCAAATCCAGAAATTTAGCTTGTAGACGTACCCGTTCATCCAAAAATGGGCCTCGCTGCTGAAGACGGTTTTTTTTTGCTGAAATCCGGTTCCGGTTTGTGTTTGACTTTATTATCTGAACAATAAAATAACCGGAAAGCTAACCAAAGATACATGAACATAACCGCCATTAACTTTAAAAACTTACCCGCCGCCAATTGGAAGACCCATATTTTCTATTGAATTTGAATTCACTTTCCGTGTGTTCGAAGTACACTAAACACTGAAAAATCTGTCTGCTTTTGCTGTTTGGATGCAAATATAACACGTTTGTAGCTTGTCGCATAGAATAGTTATGGCCAAACACATTGTGTTTGCTATTCCATATTACACGGTCGAGACTCAATGATTTATATGTTGTAATATATGTTTTTGTAACCCAAATGTGGCGTTGTTTATTGAAAACTGATGAAAACAAAAACGCGACAGACAGCAGAGAAACAAAAAAGCACCAGATCTTCATTTCATGAAAACAATCAGATCAGAAAACACCAGATCTTCATTTCATGAAAACAATGCCTGACATATACATGGATCCTGCAACTCTTGCCGGGAACGTTTTTTTCAGCGTATATGTATTAGATAAGATCCTTTTAGTAAAGCAGAAATGGGTATTATGGGAAGTCAAATTTATTGAACACTGCTATAAATTGATAGGGAAGTGTCATTCTCGAAATCCCGATTCGTTGAAAAATCGGATGCTGAAAGGTGCAACCTAGAAGAAGTTAACTCTGTTTGATTTTTAGTCTAAAGGAAGTGAAATCGAATGACTAACCCAGATCGTGTGATAGTAAAGTAGAAGTAAGAATAGTAAAAAGAAAATACATTGTGTTTACTACTCAATATTCCATATTTGAGGCACAATGAGTAATATGTTATAATATATGGGTTTGTGATCCAAATACAGCTTTGTTTGTGATGCAAAGACAGCTTTGTTTGTGACACAAATACGGCTATGTTTGCTGCACCGTTTACTTAACTTTGGAGAGAGTTTCTCACAGCCAGTTTGTAGTTTTATACCGACTGATTGGGAGTTACATTTTTACACCTGTTCCGTACCGGTTCCGTATTTTGAGAAGCTTTTTCATTGGTAAATACTCGATAGTGTCGCCGACAGTATACGAGATGACCGCCGCCGATAGAAACTTAAGGTGGTCAGAGCAGGGCTGGAATCCAGAATCTCATGTACAAGACGCGCGCATACTAATCATTGCACCACCGACGGCCACTGTAAGCATAGTCCATATTTTAAATGTCCGTCGTGTGTTTGTATGTCCTTGAGACAGTAGAATTTAAAAATGCTCCTGAGTTTATGCGTCTCTTTTAGTTATTAACAATTATTTATATAAAATATTATTTTAAGAAAAATTATTTTATTTATGAACCTAGTAATCCTTTGCCCATACTACATCAAAACATTCTCCCATGTCACTTGCATTTTCGTTCAGATAAAATACGGCTCCACTGCAACCTGTGGTCACGAGTATGCCATACATTAACGTTTCTGTCATAAGAAAAAATCAATAAAAATCTCAGTGTATTAAGGGGGAAAATGTAATATTTCAATACAAACAAATAGGAGAATCATCGGTTAACCTTAAGAGCCACCATATACATGAATCATTTCAGTTCTCCCGAGGAAGAGCACAGTGCTTATGAAGTCGCTTGCAATGATGCTTACAACAAAGTAGCAACAGGTAGTAAGAATATGGAAAAAGACTGCAAAAAATTCCCATTCTGGATAGAAATGTTCCAGTGCGGTCTCAAATGATGATGTTGCTCTTGCTGTGGTAGACGATGATGTCGCCGTTTCATCTGAATTTCTTTGGTTCAACTTTAAACAAGATCAATAAATTTTGCTGTTGTGTTGTCTTGGCCATTTGCCTCGGACTGCCTGCCATAAACTACAAGAACACAATTCGTTTTATGATGATTTCTTGGTTGCCGTTGTTCACATTTTACTGTTGCAAATTCATTGAACAGCATTATTGGCGGCAGCAACAGTTCATTTCAACCCAAAGTTCTTACTTACTCCGCTTGCTGGCCATGGCACGAAGGAGCCTGTGTAGTCGTTTGTGGTGGTTGATTTCAAACAATTGCAATTCGTCGTGATCTGCTTGACCAAACAGATCTTCTGGTTGCTGGATTCAAAATTTTAGATGGCCAAGTGCTTAAGTTTGGTAACCAGCATTGCCGTGTTATGGGAATTGTTATTATACCTTACTTGAACTCCATGTTTAAGGATTATTGATTTTTTCCCTTCCAATTCATTCATTGAGATGATATCTTCAATCGTTTTTTTTGTTTGTTATGCGGGTATCTGTGGTTTAGTGGAAGTCAATAAATTTCTTTGCCGGCATTGGAAACCAAATCAGCGGAAAAATTGTATTCCAAATTTATGGCAATTGTTTAAGATTGTTGTAATTGAAAACTCCGAAAAAGGAATAACACAAAACTGTAGTACACAACGGTTTACGTTGTTAGAATGCGGCTTTAATAGCCAAACGTAATCGAATAGTTTTGTTAAAGAAGATATAATTATTAGCAATGTTGGGAAGATGTCTAAGGCTTTTAATTTTCCTGGAGGGCAATAATAGAGTCATCTAATTCTAACAAAAAAAAAACAATTCTCGACGGCGCACTATGGGGCCTTAACCCGAAACGCCAGGCAAAAATCAAAAATTTGGCAGAAGAATTTGGTGAAATGAATTACTAAGAAATCCTCACTGAGTAACAAACCCACAAGTTTTTTAAAATCGGATAACAATAATAATGAAATTTGCCAAAATTTTCAGACTGCAAGAGACGGCGCAAATTTAAATTTTTTTTTTTGGTGTCAATTGGAAATTCTGTTAAATTCCAATGTTATAAAATAAAAACGGTTTCGTATATTGTTTCCTTTTTCAGCAAGGCAGTTTTGCAACTACACTATACTTTTTGGTACCTTTTCATCTTTGTTAGAATATAACTCAAAATCTGACGGTTTATTGCTGGAGAAACTACCTAAATTTAGTTTACTATTAATTATTCTAACTAACTAAACTAAAATTGGTTGCCCGAACTTGCCCGATTTGATGATAAAATAATAAAACTGGAGGAACCACGCATCAAAAACATATTGCATATAAAACCTACAAAAACATGCCATCAGCATACCCAATCAGCATGAGGCTTTTGCTGCAGGCGGATTTTTGGTGTTAACTGCAATTTTTCTCATTATAATCTCTCTTAAGATGTTGCAGAGATCGCGTGTTAGGACATCGCCTTGTTTGACGCCTTGCTTGATATTAGATGTTTAGATTTAAGAATGTGATTTCCGTTAGTGTCATTCTGCAGAGGGGTATCAGCTTCTAAGTTCAGACACATTATCCTAAAGTTTTCTCTATAATAGACTATCGAAGGCACCCTTACAATTAACAAAGAGTTGATAGGTGTCGACTTGCTTTCCTTGGGGTTTCTTGAGGAGTTCGCGCAATAAAGGGTATATGATTATCAGTTCTGACCAAAAGGTAATTTATCAATGTCAGTAATAGAGCAGGACAGCAGATGGAGCCTTGTGGCACCCCTGCTTTCGCACACACAAAGTATAGTACAATCGCTGGGAAACCTCTAAATAAAACAAGTAAATGCAACCGACACCAAAGACTCGAAGCTTTGATAAAGGTAAGTCTTGCCGCGCCCACAGAAATAAATAACCGAATTAGCCGTAATACTACCAGGCTATTACAGGCCGTCGGTGGCGCATTTGAAGTGTTCGCAGCTCTTGTGCACGATAACATGGGTTTGATCTATGCTCTGATAACCTTAAATTTCTTTCGACGGCGATCATCTCGCTTGTGCATGAGAACGTGGGTTCGATCCTTCTTTCGACGGCGGTGACCTCGGTTAGCAACGGCGACACTATCAAATAGTTAGACATGAAAAAGCTTCTCGAAATACCGTTCGGAACCGGTGCAAGACTGTCGGTTTCAATCAGTGAGTGTTAAACTAGAACGCGCATAGCTCACGGGTTTATGAGAAGCTCTTCTGAATTCCTTCATGGGATGTAACGGGAAACCATTATCGCCTCGAATCACACATAGTACGTCGATGGCACTAGTAGAGTGCCTGCCATCAATTACCTGGTGATCAATTTGGTTTTTCGTCAGGGGATATCCAAGTAATAAGGATTACCCGATATAATTAATTTTCTGTTATTTTATTTTTATTTGTGAAAAAATCCTTATAAACCAATCACGCTTTCTATGGGCAACGCTACTCAGTTGTTGGTAAATATTCTGGCACTCGTCTCACAAAAGTTGAGGTTGGTCAAAACGATTACGCCAGTTGCCTCCAAAAACTGGTTGCTTTTAATACTCCTTTTATGGTACCTGTATTACAAAAGATGAGTGGCCGGGTGGTTGGTCCACACGATAACTCCCGCAGAAATTTACCAATCTTCGTCAAACGCCAATTGTTTTAAGAATCGGGGGGGGGGGGGGTTGTCGATTTCGTCAGTCCCATTCTGGTTGACGTGATAAAAGAAAATGGTTACCCGTTACATGCCATGAAGGGAGAGAGCTTCTCACAACCAGTGAGCTGTGCGTATTCTAGTTTTACACTCACTGAACGGTATTTTGAGGAGGTCTTTCATGGATAAATACTCGATAGTGTCGCCGTCACTGAGCGAGGTGACCGCCGTCGAAAGAAATGTAAGGTGGTCAGAGCAGGGATCGAACTCAGGATATCATGCACAAGACCCGCGCACACTACCATTGCACCACCCAAGGCTTGATAGCACCTGTAAAACGCAACCGATTTAATAGTACCAGGTAATATTTTAGCAAACACTTCTGTGTAATTGAAGATCAAATATTTGCCACGCCCTGTTTCCTACTTCCCACATCAGAGTTAGGCAGGGAACTATATATCTATTAACAGAAATATAGAATGGTCTTGACCTTGAATAATAAAATAAAAAAAACGTTAACAAAGTTAGGCAAGGAGTATGACTATGATCGAATTTTTCATGTTCATGTGGGTGAATAGGAGATGGTCAGCAGCAAAAAATATACAAATATGTCCTCCTCTCTGAAATTTTCCAAAATTAGAAGCCATTTGGCGCCGCTAGGTTGAGTGTCTGTTTAAATCCCTTCATCACATTGAAATTTCTATACTGGTTTTCTATAAGTTTTCTACCATTTGACATCAATTGCTTGACGTCACACTTAAACCCTAAAACTTAGTTTGACATATTTTTGATTAAATTTACTTATGTTGTGGCTCCTGTTGACCCTGGTCTCTTGTAATAAAATAAATTAAATGCAACATGATGCCCCCTCTATTATTACAAAATACTTCCAGTTCCTATGATGCAACATTTTCGGTTCAAAGGATGCATGTCCTTAAAGCACAACAGAGTAACCAATATGGACAGAAAGTAAAAAATTAAAAACTCAAGACTTAAGTCAACATTATCTGAATAACAATAATAAAATGACAAACAAAAACCTAACCTAAGCAACAGCAACAATTTACATAAATTAAAAATAAAATTGTTTTTTTTTTCGACAAAATAAAACACTCATGTCCTTTGGCAGGACACAAGATACAAGGCCTCCATAGAGAACAGTAACTAACTCCGGGAGAGTAGGGGATGTGTGCTAGTAAACTACTACGTTTACAGTAAATTGAAAAATATGTGCTCATGCAAAACTTACAAGAATGGATAATATAAAGAATATTTATAACGCACCAGAAACTGTCATAGCAGCAGCAGCATCAAGATTTAACACAACTCCAAATGCAACTGCAACATTGTACTCATAGTCTGCTGCATGCCCAACGATTTTTAACCCCCAGAAATGCCTTAGGATCAAGTCTATTTGCAAAAATTTTAACACAATTTTTTTTTTGTTACGGTTTCATTCATTTTAAAACGCTTGGAAAATATATGCAAAACATTTTTGCAGGCTTTATCAATAGCAACAACACATGAAATTTGCATATTTTTGTGTTTTCTAAATGTGATGTTTTGTGCTTCTTCTTTATGCAAATTTCAAATCCTACAAAAGATGTCCAAGTCTGTAGTCGGGAGGGTCAAGAGGGGAAGGTGTAGTATATATATGGAAAACAAATTAAACAGTTGTATGAACATAAAACATATACAAATTTAAGGTACTGAAGAGCGGAGTCCTTAAGGAGAACTTTGTGTATAGTAAGAGTTGCATGACACAGTGTTTCAAAACATGAATCGTACTAAGGATTCTTCACATTAAAAAATCATGAATCCAACAATCATGAATTCAAAAGTATCCTGCATTGCATTTTGCTACGTGTCCACTAAATCGACAGCCAAGTTATTAGAAAGACTTTTTAGTCCCTTTGTCGCTGGCACCATGTTTAGTTCATATGTTGTATATCCTTTACTAACCTAGAGTAATGCAGAGGAATGACTGTCGACACGTTTCTTCATCTCAGTACTGCTGGAGCTAGTCTCTGAGTCTTTCCTTCTCTCAACCAAATCAGAGGTTGTCACAACCGTACGAGCGGTAACCACCTCCGAATTAGACGTTATCGCAACCAAACTATAGGTCGCAACCTATAATTTGGTTACAAAAACCTTTAATTCGGCTGAATCAGAGGTTGTCACAACCGTATTAGAGGTTAACACAACCGAATTGGAAGAACTAGAGGTTGTCACATCCGAGTAAGAAGTTGCCACCTCAGCAGTGCTGGGGTTAGTCTCTGCCTCTTCCCCTCTCTCAACCGAATCAGAGGTTGTCACAACCGTACGAGAGGTTACCACAACCGAATTAGTCGTTATCACAGCCGAATTAGAGGTTGCCGCAACCAAAATATAGGTCGCAACCTATAGTTTGGTTACGATAACCTCTAATTCGGCTGAGTCAGAGGTTGTCACAACCGAATTAGAGGTTAACACAACCGAATTGGAAGAACTAGAGGTTGACACAGCCGAGTAAGAAGTTGCCACCTCAGCAGTGCAGGGGTAGTTTCTGCCTCTTCCCCTATCTCAACCGAATCAGAGGTTGTCACAACCGTACGAGACGTTACCAGAACCGAATTAGACGTTATCACAGCCGAATTAGAGGTTGTCGCAACCAAACTATAGGTCGCAACCTATAATTTGGTTACGACAAGCTCTAATTCGGCTGAGTCAGAGGTTGTCACAACCGAATTAGAGGTTAACACAACCGAATTGGAAGAACTAGAGGTTGACACAGCCGAGTGAGAAGTTGCCACAACCGAATTATGTTGTGGCAACCGAATGATAAATGAATTCGATTGTCCCAACAGAACTAATGAGAAATTCGGTTACAGCTACCGAATTGACGCCAGATTCGGTTATTGCGACCGAAATGATACAAAATTCTATAGTTTCAACCGAATTTCGGTTCGGTTGTTGCAAATGAATTGATGCCATATGCGTTTACTGCAACCGAACTTGCACCAATTACGGAATTTACGATTGGAATTTTCGATTTACCATCTTGTCAAACAATTAGTTCCCTGAGTGTACATTATCGATCCTGTTTCCAAACACTGTGTTGCAACATATAAATTTGTAAAGTTACATGTAACTGTGAAGGGTTTCATATGAACCTACATAAGAAAAATGTTGATTATACTCATTTCAAGGAAAAGGATATATCAAGGTATGTCAGTCTCTTTAAGTGTGTGTGTGTGTGTGTGTGTGTGTATGCATGAATGTGTGTGTGTTCGTACGCCTGTGTAAGTTTTACTCCTTTACTCTTCATAATGTTGTTGCATGTTTGTTTTTACTGGTGATTTCTTTGTCAACGTTGCTGTTCTCCTATTGTTGTTATTATCCTTTTTGCAAATTGTTGTTGTAACTGTCCTTGTTGGTCTTGTTGCTGTAGTTGTAGATGTTAGCATTGTCGTGTGTCGTATCTTGTTGTTGTCCTTGTCCTGTTGTTCCTTGTGTGGATGTGCGTGTGTGTTGCCGTGTGTCATATGTGTGGCAGCAGCATAAACACGTAAATTAATCTGACAAGTGATACTTTTAGCCCGAAGCCCCTACAAAGTGTCTGCGGTGTATCTTTGTGTGTGTGTGTGTTTGTGTGTAGATATGAGTTTGTGCGAAATCCTTGCTGGCCTTTTCTCTGTGTGCATGTATGTGTGCCAGTATGTTGTTTACTGTGGACGCACGTCAAAATTTGTAACGAAAAAGCAAAAAGCTTATTCTGTCCTGGCTCATTTATCTTCCTTGAATGCAACATTCGATGCAGAACACAAACATAACAAGCAGCAAGCGCAACATTCAAGTGGTCATCCGTATATATGTATGTATATGATCTGTATGCAAGGATGTAGATTCATATGATTGTGTAGCAACATAATGTTTGCATGTTGCTGCAACTGGCTAAGAATGACAGAGATGATTATCATTATCTTCAGATGAAAATGAGGATGTTGATAGAGATAATTATGTAGATGTTGATGGTGATAATGATGTTGATGAGGCACCTTTAGACATGAAAGTGCTTCAAGTTACTTTCCCATCTTGTATGTTTCTCAGAGGTTTCTGATGCATTTATGCAGGCAAAATAAGTCAATTATTGCATTGCAATCACTTTGTAAGTACATGCGCAAAATTTGACTTATCCTTAAAAAGGAAAGACGAAAAAAAAGGAATGTGGCCTTTAAAGACTAACCGTGTTGCACAAGGTTAAATTCTTGTCTTGTTGATAATTTAAAAGAAACATTAACATTTTGAGATTCGGGACAAATTTGAAATCTATTAAGAATGGAAATGTTATTGAAAACAGTAGTTTTTGAGATATCGTACAAGAAAAGTTGAAATATTGATTTTTATATCATTGAATTTTACAAAACGTTTTTCAATCATAATCAGGTTTGAGATCAAATTTTCTATTAACAATTCTTTCTATTAGAAAATTATTTAACTAAATGACGTGAAATTTATTATTTCGGTGGGTCCTTGGGAATACAGATATTTCGATGGTAACCGAGGCCATCTCCCTTCTCCACAAGTATTTCGATTTCTTGCTACACCTTTTAACTAACTAAAACAGTAACACTGAATTCATTTGCACATGCATTCAGGAATATTTATAAATCACTGAAAGAATAATGTAAAACTACAGCTACACGTTGAAATATACCGTCCCCAGCAACATATTGCAGAAACCATGTACATGTTTCCAAGCATTGTTTTAGTGAATATAAAATCTTGTGCGTTTTCTTTCTTCATTGTGGCAGAGAGCAGTGTTTGCAGCTGTTTTTAATAAACAAAGCCACATTTGAGTCACACATTCATATATTGTAACCTCATAATCATTGTGTGCCAAACATGTTATATTGAACAGCAAACACTATGTGTTTGGACACAAGTATACTATATTCGCCACAAGCTACAAACACGTTATATTTGCATACAAACAACAAAAAAAGAAAAATTTTCAGCGTGTACACATTTGCAATATCATAAACTTAGGCTGAGAAAACTCTATCTTTGTCCACATTTTATTATTGTGCTATTGACAGAGCATCGGGAGAAAAAAAATTAAGTAAATTGTGCCTCAAACATAGCTGTATTTGTATCATATACAAATCCATATTTGGACGCCAAACATATGTATTTTTACATATTAATTATTGTGTCTGAAACATATAATATTGAATAGCAAACACAATGTGTTTAGACACAAGTATAAAATATTTGCGACAACCCTGAAAACACACGTTATAAAGGGTGTTTGAGTAAGAATGCACTTTTTCATTTTAAAATAAAAAAACCAATTTTTTGAGATAATTGTATTTTTTATTGGATTGTAGAGAAGACATTTTCCGATTAAGTATGGAATAACATATCCGTTAATTGGCCTCCACGCCTCTGAAGACCGGCCAATACTCTTGTCATGTAATTTTCCAAGACTTTTTCACAAAGATGTGGCTGTATCTCAACGATTATGCGTTGGATCTCAGATTAGAGCTCAGAAATTGTTTTTGGTTTATTCACATAACTCCCAGATTTCACTAAACTCCCAAGAAAAGAATCGACATAAGAATTTCTTGAGATAATTTGTTGTGGAAATCGTTGCTCCAATAAATCGATTGTTTCGTGGCGAACCATGTATATACTTGCAAGCATTGTTTTCATAAAATTAAGATCTGCTGCGTTTTTGTTTCTTTCTTGTCTGTCACGATTTTATTTTCAGCAGTGTTGAACAAACAAAGCCATATTCGGGTCACAAAAACATATATTAGGACATAGTGAGTCGTTTTGGTCGTCGGTGATGCAATGGTTAGCGTGCATGGCTCCTGTTCTAAATACATACGAACGTGATAATATCCATTCCTACTCCATTTGTTTCGACGACGGCAGCTCCTTTGCCGCTCGCTTAGTGGCGGCGACGCTATCGAGTACTTACTCATGAACAAGCTTCACCAAATACCTTTCGTAACCGGTGTAAAATTATAACTCCCAATCAATGTGTGTAAAACACTTGAAAACGCACAGCTCATAGATTACGGGAAGCTCTTTCGAGTCCCTTCATGGGCTGTAATGGGATATTATTATTAATTTTTTTATTAATCATTGTGTCTCAAACATGTAATATTAAATAGCAAACACACTGTGTTTGGACACAAGTACGCTATATTTGCGAAAAGGTACAAACACATTATATTTGCATCCAAACAATAAAACAAAGACATCGTTTTTAGAGTACATATATAAAACCACGTACTTTGCGATCTAGAATGTGAAATCTTAGAATCAGGTATACTATGAATCGATTTCTACAAAAGGCAAGGCGGTGTGCTTCAAGGTAATTTACCAAGTTGTAGTAACTTTCGGTCTCTATAAACTCGAAAAGAGCTGAGACCTATCAAACGTTTGCTGGAAACGTTGTCGGTTATCGTAGACGATTTTATTTCTTTATCAGAAAAGAAAATATGGTTGAACCAATAAATATTCGTTTGCCGCAATTACATTTCACAAAATTAGTTTATTTAAATACGATTTCTGTTGTATAACTTTTGTTACCGCAATGTAATTTGTTGTTACTTTTTTGTACACTTTTTGGTACTTTTTAGCCTACATTGAAGTACGAAAATGTGTAAAGCTTCAATTACACTGTGTGTAATTTTTGAAGTCATGGAAATATAACCATATACGGACACCACTACGTGATAAAAGACCAAAAAAAAAAAACCACCAGTGTCTCCCAATTTTGCCCAAAGTCATGCACTTTTATTTTATGGGCTCCCAAGGATTTGGGGCCTCGGTGTAATTTTTGCAAAAAAGTTATAATTTTTTCAGGTTCACATCTTTCAAACCCTTCACAATTTTGATTTACCATCTGAGGGGAAGTTGTAGCTCTTGTCATAAAGAACTATATAAAATCAAAGAAACTTCATCTTCAAGGTCAAAATAGCAACAAACTTTAAAAAAATTCGATTTGTTTACCTTTTTTCCCCTGTTCAGGTGCATAGGTAGCAAACCGTTCAAAATTCAAGGACACAATCAACTACAAAAATGTACCTAAGATCTCAATAAGTAACTTATTAGCATATGTTAACTTCCTAGTTCAACGGTTTTTGTGATTTTGAAGTTTTTGATGAAGATGCAAATTTTTTGATTTTATATGTTCACAATTTTTGTTCTTTATGACAAGAGCCACAACTTTTCCTCAGAGAGTAAATCAAAAGTCCGAAAGGTTTGAAAGATATGAGCCTGACAAAATTACCACTTTTTTGCAAAAATGACACCGAGGCTTCAAAGATTTAGGGGGCCCATAAAAACAGGTGCATAACTTTGGGCAAAACTGGGAGACACGGGTCTTTTTTTGTGGTCATTTATCACGTAGTGGTGTCCGTGTATAGTTATATTTTTTCGTGTTGCACTGTGTTGTAGGACTATGTGGATATAAACACGGAAGATGCATTCATTCATAAAAGACTTCGTTATGGATTCCAATCAAATCATAATATTCACATCGTTTTATACTGCCTTAATATACGGTCCGATTTATTTATATAACAAATCCTGACCAAAAATATTGATTGGTTTATGCCCCCAAATTTTGTTGCTGTAGGGCCGTCTAAGTTTAAGCAAAAGAAAAAACACTGATTTCTCATTACATCCTATGAAGGGATTGGGGAGAGCCTCTCATAACCAGTGAGGTGTGCGCTTTCTAGTTTTACACACAATGAGTGGGACCTACAGTTTTACACTGGTTCCGACCCTAATATTTGAGAAGGTTTTTCTTGGGTAAATACTCGAGAGTGTTTTTATATTTCTATTTTGTTTTTCCTGTTCCTTATTAACCATTTAAATTTGATCAAAGGACTGTTTGTGGTTACTTTGTGTTGAATGCATGCATGTAGCTCCTTTTGAGCGGTACTCCAGTTGCAAATAATCCCAACATATGATAATTGTTTTATAGCTTCATAGTGGTATCCTTCCAAAAGGAATTTTGCCTACAGAACTTTGTAGCAGTCTTGTACGATTTAGCCAAAAACACCCAAGGAGGCCCATTTTAATGGATGCCGAGGTTGGTGCCTCTTAAAGGAATATTTCCATGTGGAGCATGTTGCAGTGAGTATAAGCATTCCTTATGTAACTGCTCTCAGTATAAGTGTATAAAGGAAAAAATATTTTCTTTGCAATACATTGGTATTGTTTAATGGTTTTCATGTTAAAAAATCAGCGGCTTCAGAAGACGCAGCAGCAAAATTACACATATATCAACAACTGCTAGTGCAACATCAGCAGCATCAATTCCAACTGTATGCCCTGCATGAGTGGCAACATCAGCATTACCGCCATTTCTCCATAAAGTAGGAAACGGAATTATAAGCAAGAACTTCTGGCAGAAAACTATCGAACATGATCCTCTACAGTTAATGCATTTTATGTTGCATTCACCTTCTTATGTCAGCCTCTCCTATGTTTAAAAATTCTCCCCCTTTCTTCCTGCTGCAGTCATCCTTTGCTTGCAGTTTAACAAACCAAAGACTAGCAATCATAAGGAATTAACTTTGAGTAATGCAAAAGAGTATTAAACGAAAAGGGAAAGAAATAGAGCGTAAAACAAAGAAAATAATAATGAAAATTCCTTATTAAACAATATTATGTTTAATTACTGTAAATGAAATTGTTCAGTATAAGGATGATGTTGTTCTTCTACTTCTTTTGGTTTGTTGTTAAATAGATGTAAATAAGAATAAAGAGAAAGAGCAAATGCAAATGATTTTAAGTCCTTTGTGAATTTAAAGTCTACAGTATGGCAACGGAAGTTGTCTTTAAGATTATATATTGTAAATAATTTTATATTCTTAACTAGGAATGAATGAACAATTGCTTTTCCAAGTAACCTTTTAGTGTATATATGAAATTTCAAAATCGTTAAAAGCCCGTTCAAAAGTTTTGGTTTCCAAATAAAGTATTGTTCCACAATATATTTACATACATACATATATTCTATCGCAATTGTAATTTAATCGTAGTTTCAAACACATTTGTAACTTAACATTGTTGCAAACACAATTGTATCTTAACATTGTTGGAAAGACAATCGTATCTTAACATTGTTGCTAACACAATTGTATCTCAACATTCTTTAACACACAATTGTATATCAACATACTAGTTTAACTCAGTATTTTAACTCAACATACTTTAAGTCACATTTGTATGTAAACATAGTTTAAGACACATTTGAGTCGCAAGATTGTTTCACACCCCTATGTGTGCAGGGCACAGGGGCATTCCGGGGATAACCTGGCCAAACGTGGGACCAGCTTACAGATTTCTAAGGAATTGGATCGTGTTGGCATGCCTCTAGCGACGTTTAAGCATATCCTGCAAGCACTCTCCTATATGATGATGTAGTAAGTGCTGAAAAACCTGTATTTTGTTGTTGTTTGTTTGCAAATATAACGTGTTTGTATCTTGGTGAAAATATAGTATAGTATATTGTATGCAAACACATTATGTTTACTATTCGATATTACATGTTGGGAGACACAATGATTAATAGGTTATAATAAATATTTTTGTGACCCAAATGTGGCTTTGTTTGTTAAAAACTGCTGAAAACAAAAACGTGGCAGAAACAAAGAAGCAGCAGATCTGCAATTTTTGAAAACAATTCTTGCAACCATGTACCCATACTGGGACTGATTTTTCAGCGTGTAGAGATGGACGAGTGTCACAGACTGTGTACTCTCACGCCAAATCTGGATAGCACAAGATCCATAAAGCGTCTGTCTTTAGCCAGGCCCAAGGTATTAATGCTTGTTTCAATTTTTACGGGCCACTGTGTGATTGATTTGTAGACATGCGGCGAGACTAAATGTTTGGGATATAAGACTTCTGTAGTAGTTATAACGATGAGGAAGAAGAACAATCCACTGAGCATTTTGCACGTGTTCAGCACTAGCAGGCAGGACTATGTGTACTATGGGATCCAACCTATGGAGGGACCTGGAAGATTTATCTCAAATAGACAAAGACAAGAGTTTCAGCCTCTTGGAGCAAACTAAATGGTTCTCCGGTGGGGCTAATACATAATCTCCTTAGTCTGTGTAAGCACAATGGACTAATATGTCTAAGTGAGTTGTTCATCGATTGTCACCAACACCTAACTGAACCTAACCTTGAGTCACACATAATTGTGTCTCAATATAGTTTCGCACACAATCGTCCTTCAACATTGTTTCCGATACAATTGTATCTGAAAATAATTTCAATCTCAATTGTATATCCACATAGTTGTACTTAAAATTGTATCTTGCCATAGTTGGCAACGAAATTGTATCTCAACATAGTTGCACACACAATTGTATCTGCAAATAGTTTCACAATGAATTCTGTTTCAACATACATAGTTTAACATACAGTTGTGTCTAAATGTAGTTCGCACAGAATTGCGTCTTAAAAAATTGTGTAATTTTGTTTAAAAATATTTGGAGACACAATTGTCTAACATCATAATTTGAGACTTTGTTGTGTAACAACATATTTTAAGACATATTGTATAACAACATAATGTAAGGCACAATTGTGTCTGAACATTGTTATATGTATACACAGCTGTAGCTCATCATACTTTAAAATACAACTGTGTATCTAAGACAAAATTCTGCCACAATATGGTCTAAGACACAATTGTGTCTTAACATAGATAAAGACAAAATTGTAAAGGGGTTTTCAACAGAGACGCTACAAAAGTAAATCGATAGGGACAGCAAACGACGCCATATTTTTCCTCGCTCTTTTGACATATCTCTTCAGCAAGGTTTGCCATTTCATCATGGAAATATATACGAGCCAACAACGAGTCGAAATTTTTAAAATTTACTACCGAAATTTGGAGTCAGCGGCCTCAACTTCAGTGGCCTCAATCATCTTCAGCGATGAGGCTCATTTCTGGCTGAATGGCTTCGTCTATAAGCAAAATATGCGTTATTGGTCAGACAGCAATCCACACGTAATCCATGAGTCATCATTGCATCCCGAAAAACTTACGGTTTGTTGCGGTTTATGGGCCGGCGGCGTCATTGGGCCGTACTTCTTCCGTGATGATCAAGACCGGCACATTACTGTGAATGCGAATCGCTACCGTTCAATGATAACCGAGTATTTTTGGCCCCAATTGGATAATATGGACTTGGAGGATATGTGGTTCCAACAGGACGGTGCCACAAGCCACACAGCGAATGCCACAATCAATTTATTGGAAACCAAGTTTGATGAACGTGTTATCTCACGAAATGGCCCAGTCGATTGGCCGCCTCGGTCGTGCGATTTGACGCCGTTAGATTATTTCCTGTGGGGCTACGTCAAGTCTATGGTCTATGCCAACAAGCCAGCGATGATTGGTGAACTTCGTACGAATATCGAACGTGAAATTGCAGCAGTATCGACCGATTTATGCTTGAAAACCGTCGAAAATTGGGTTCAGCGTCTGGACTTCTGCAAGCGTGCCCGTGGTGACCATGCAAAAGAAATCGAGTTCCATACATAATGGCATCGAACGTACTTTCACAGGAATAAAGAATTTCATTGGTATCTAAAACCGGTTTTGTTTTATTTAAAAAAAACTTTTGTAGCCCTCTTATTGAAAAACCCGATATATCAATATAGTTTAAGGCACAATTGAGTCTCTACAGACTATAAGACACAATTCTGTCTCAACATAGTTTAACCCAAACTTGCGTTTCAATATGTTCTAGACTCATTTCTGTCTGTACACACTCTAAGACGTAATTTTGTCTCAACATAGTCTAAGTGCCTCAACATAGTTTAATACAACATTTTATCTCAACATAGTATAGGACACAATTGTATCTCAACATAGTTTACGACACAATTATGTTTCATCATAATTCAAGACACAATTTTGTCTCTACATAGTTTAACACAAAATTGCGTCTCAATTTGTGTCTCCACATAGTCTAAGACACAAGTGTGTCTCATTAAATTCTAAGACACACTTTTGTCTCAATGTAGTCTAAGACCCAATTGTGTCTCAACATAGTTTAAGATACAATTGTGTCTCAACAAAATTTAAGATAACATTGTATCTCAACATAGTTTAAGACACAATTGTGTTTAAACATAGTTTAACCAAACTCTAAGATGTAATTTTGTATCAACATAGTTTACCGCTGCGTTTACACGAGAAAAGACAGTGAGAATATGTAGTAGTTGTGAAAGAGAAAAGTGTTTGTGTAATGTAGGCATCCAGACAGTTATAAAGACAATACACTTTTAAGCAACCGCCATCCGTGTCGTTTCGTTCGAATTCAATGTCAGTGACCAAAATCTACATATAAAAATAAATTTTTCCAAATTGTTCGGTTTTGAGCGGTTATGGTTTGCTTCATTTTGGAAAATTACAAAGAAACATCACCAAATTGGATGGTATCATCATATAATTCACCAAATCAAATCATAGCGCTATTGTCTCCGCAAAACTAGCTCCAAGTAACACTCAATTGTCTTTCAACATAGTCTAAACACAATTGTATATCAACATAGTTAAAAGACACAATTGTGTATCAAAATAGATTGAGTCAGTTTAAGACACAATTGTGTTTCAAGAAAGTTATAAGCAGAATTGTATCTCAACATACTCTAAGACAGAATTGTCTTACACGTAATTGTCTTACCATAGTTCCACATACAATTGTGAATTGTAATCATAGTTGTAAACCCAATTATGGCTCAACATAGTTCAACATGTAATTGTATCTTAGTATAGTTTAAGACACAATGTGTCTCAAAATAGATTGAGACAGTCTAAGACACAATTGTGTCTGAACTAAGTCTAAGACACAATTGTGTCTGAACTAAGTCTAAGACACAATTGTGTCTGAACTAAGTCTAAGACACAATTGTGTCTCAACAAGTCTATGCCACAATTGCGTCTCAACATATTTTAAATTAGAATGTAACACAATTGTGAGTTACAGTGTGTTGAGATGTAATTCTGTCTCAAACTATGTTGAGACACAATTGAATTACAACGATTAACAAATCGACATCTACCACCTCTTTGTAGATTAGAAGGCTGACTTCTATAGGCCGATACGGGGAAAACAGTGCCAAGCAATGTGGGAGCTTGGTATTCCTGCTAAGTTACATATCACGCCTCTGTAGGATGACACTGACCGACACAAAATCCCCAGTAAAGATTGCTACAGATCTCACCGAACCATTTAGTTGGAGGCGAGGCCTCAGACAGGACGACACCTTTCCATGCAATCTCTTCGACATTCTCATTGAGATGACCCTGAGAAAAGTTGAAGTCCAGACGAAAAAAACCTTCAGCAACACAAGCCACACCTTGCTCGAGTTTGCTGATGATTTAGACATCATGGGCGAAATCTATGAGAAGTTATAGCAGTATTTTCATCAATTGATAAGGAATCAGCATAAGTGGGTTTGACAGCAAACGAGGACAAGACAAAATTAATGGTTTCGACAAGCAGACATCCATCCGATTGGATGAAAGGGTAAACATTGATAACCGTTGTAATTTCGAGTTAGAAATCAAATGGAGAATTGTGCTTGCATACAGGAAGTTATTTCGGTCTAATCAAGCACTTTAGAGATAAAACCCTCTCTCGAGAAGCGAGAAATATACAACCTGTATTTCTTTATGGCCTGTATTTCTTTATGGCGCAGAATCCTGGGTCATATCGCATGCTGAGGACACACCACTGGGAGTCTTCGAGAGAAAAATGTTCCGAAAATCATATGATCCTCTAATAGAAAACGGCGAGTATTGATGACGTATGAACCACGAGCTGTATTATCTGTATCCCGACATCGACGTAGATATGCGAATCAAATTGCTGGCAAGGCCATGTCAGTGGAATGGATCAGAAGGCACCAGTGTGAAAGGTATTCGAAGACGTCTACGAAGGGCTTCGAAAAATAGGTCGACCAATACTTCGCTGGACAGACCAGGTGGAATATTGCCTGCGAGAGCTTGGTGTTACCAACTGGAGCAGAAAGCCTGAAGATCGATGAGGTTGGAGAAGCATGTTACCCTCATTTTGTTAGACCCTTGGGTCCTCTGGGTTGTTTGAGGCCACTTAAGTAAAGTAAATGCTTTTGTGACCCAAATGTGGTTTTGTTTGCTCAAAACTGTTGAAAAGAAAAACGTGGAAGACAACAAAGAATCAAACAAAGCAGCAGATCTTTAATACATGAAAACAATGCTTGCAAACATCTACATGATTCCTGTACAATGTTGCAGGAGCCGTTGTTTTTTAGTGTGTACATAGTTAAGCGAATCGAAATATTGCGATTACTCTGGCTAGGCCTTGTCAATATAATAGATATGGATACGCTAGAGCAAAACGTATTCGAAGTCGTACTCGTAGAAAGTCGACAAATAAGACGACCGAGAGTCCGTTAGTACAATCAGGCGGAGGAATCCCTGCGAAAGCATGGTAATGTCAACTGCTGAGAATAGGAAGAATATTTTGCCCGTTCAAGAAATATTTTATCTTCGTCTTGTTCGAGACCAATTAGGTTAGTAAGAAAGTAAGTATCTCAACAATTATTTGAGACACAAGTATGTCTCTGACTGAAGAGAATTCGCTCCATTAGCCGCCACAGTTAATATCCTTTAGTCCTTTCATTTCATGTTCTTTGTGCCCAGTATATAGATATTTATAATCCAATCGGACATATGAACATTTCGACATTACCGTTGTGACAAATCGTAAAAATGTAAAATGTAAGTGTAAACAATTTTGTATGACACTTTGTTCCTTTAAAGCCTTTTTAATTGCTATACAAACAATCTGTATTATATGATTCATATATGAGTAGTTGTGTTCACATATACAGACATACGTGTGTTTAATTAAACTTTTACTCCGGTTTATGTCACATTGAATGGAAACCACCAATACCAGTAACCGAATCATTGCCAGATTCACCATTAAAACCCCACCACTGGGCCTGCATCATCTCTATGCAAATTATTGGCATTATCATCCGTCCATTAGCCCTTTCCTTGGCTCGTGAAATGAAAACGAAAAACACAGCAAACTGTCCATTTACATATAAAAGTTAAATTGAAATTGACAACGGAATTGATATGTTTGACACATTGACCGATATTTTAATAAAACATAACCACTGAATGTTGTCATAGCAATTTGTTGTTGTTGTTGTTATTGCTGCTGTCACTAATGTTGCTGATGTGGTTGTTCTTGCAGCAGCTGCTGCTGCTTCTGCTGCTGTTGTTGCTGATTCCTCTGTTATTATTTAAATCATTTTACAAATATGTAACGATTGATTGAGCGGTTTGCAAGTTACACGATACAATATTTTTATTGTGATACATTCACACGCACTCATGCCCAGATTTACATTTACACTGACTGATACACGCCACAGTGTAAATATTTGGGCTCGTACTCCTGCGAGAGTTATTGTTATAGATTGAGTGCGTGATTTTGGATTTGTTGGTGTTAGTGTTTGTACTTGCAACCGTGTGAGTTTTCAGCGGAGTTCATTCATTTTGCGTCCAATTAAACTAATAAAACCGAATGAAAGAAAGTGCAATAAAATGCAATTGCGAAATAATTTAATTCAAACAATAAAAAAAATATTGTCACATTTGTAGTTCTCTTTCTTGTATGAGAAAATTCAGTTCAAATACTATAAAATATTGGAAAATAAATATAAAATTAGAAAATAAGTATGGATACATATTTCATTGCAACTTTTTCACAATACTAAGGCACATTTGTTTCGAAACTATGTTGAGACTTAGAGCAACTGTTCACGGACAATTGTTGTAAACACTTCAGGTTCAAAATAAACAACTGTGGTTAATCAAAGTATTAAACGCTCTCGTGCTATAATTTGTTTGTAGGTTTTTTTTATCAGAAAGAACTATGTTTATCTGAAATTGCAATAAAGTAATAATATAAAACTAACGAAATCGATTATAAAGTTCAAAATTCAAAAATATAATAATTTTAACTTAACATAGATTACCGACATAGTTTATGGGCTAATATGTTTCAGACTCAACTGTATTTCAACAAAGTTTAACGCATAGAAGAGTCACAACTATATTTCACACGAAAATGTGTCTCAACACCAATTGTGTTTAAAATGTATAACGACATTGGCTTAGACTTATTTATGTATCAACATAGTTTTAGACAACATTGTGCCTCAACATAGTTTGATAAACAATTTGGACACACATGTCTTTAAGTATTATTTTACACTTCTGGTATCAGTAATTTATCCATAGCCAATTATTGAAAACCTGATTCGACCTTATCAGTGTAGTTTTAGACCAGGCAAGTCCACGACTGACCAAATATTCACGCTACGCGAAATCCTGGAAAAGACCGACGGAAAGCAAATAGATACATACCACCTTTTTGTCGATTAAAAGCTGCTTTCGATAGCCCCATATAGGGAAAACTGTACGAAGCTATGTCTGAACTTGGTATTCCGGCAAAACTGATCCGCCTCTGTAGAATGACGCTGACCAACACCAAATCAGCAGTGAAAGTGGGGAAAGACCTCATTAAAACATTCTGTACCAAGCGAGGACTGAGACAAGGTGACACAATTTCGTGCAATCTCTTCAACCTCCTAATGGAGATAATAATGAGAAAAGCTGCAATTAATACAAACAAGACCAATAACACGAAAAGCCATATGTTGCTGGCGTATGCTGACGACATAGACATCATTGGGCGAAGTTTGCAAGAGGTTACTGCAGTATTTTCAAGAATCGAAAAAGAAACCGCGAAGGTGGGTCTTGCTGTTAATGAGGGCAAGACAATATTGATGGTGTCAACAACTAGAGAAACCTCTCGACTTGGTCCGCACTTGAACGTTGACAACCGATTTAGTTTTGAAGTGGTAGATGAATTTGTCTACATTGGATCGGCCATGAGCAAGGACAACAACATCGGCGTTGAGATAAATAGGAGAATTGTGATTGAAAATAGATGCTATTTTGGGCTCAGCAGGCAGTTTAGGAACGAATCCCTCTCGCAACGAACAAAAGTACAGCTATATTAGACTCTCATTTTACCTGTCTTGACATATATCGCAAGCGGATGAAAAACACCTGGGAGTATTCGAGAAAAAATTCTCCGTAAAATATATGGTCCTGTGGCAAAACGCCGAGTACCGACGTCGCTTGAACCAAGAGCCACATAATTTATATTCTGACGTGGACGTAGCTAGGCGAATCAAACTAGGCCAGTTGCGGTGGCTAGGCCATGTTATCAGAATGGATGAAGATGAATCAGCGCGAAAGGTTTTCGATAACGTACTCAATGGAATTAAGAAAAGAGGACGACCAAGACTCCGCTGGAAAGATCAGGCAGAAGAATCCATCCGTATCCTTGGTGTTACCAACTGGCGAGGAAATGCGAAGGATAAAGCCAGTTGGAGGCATATGTTGGAATTTGTTTAATTTGTTTGTTTAATTAGTATGTGTAAGACGTCTGACCTCATGAGGTTGTAAGATAGTCAATAAAAGTAAAGTATCACAACAAAGTATCGGACTAAACCTACTTTGAACCTACAGCAGGAAAAAATGAGTCTCAGCATCAATTTAGATTAAAATGCAACTTAACATTGTTTTAGACTCTGTTATATATCAACATAGGTTCAGACACAATTGTCCCCCAACGTAGTTTAATACAAAATTGGGATACACATGTGTCTAAGTATAATTTTAGACAATTTCAGTATCACACCACAGTTTCAGACTCAACCTAACTTGAACTTAACTCGTCCAAAAATGTGTCTCATCATCAATTTAGATTGAAATGTAAACCAACATTATTTTAGACTCTGTCGTATATCAGCATAGTTTCAGCCATAATTGTGCCTCAACATAGTTTAATTCAAAATTGGGTCTAAGTACATAATATTTTAGCCAATTTTAGTATCACAACACAACGGCAGACTCAACCTACCTCGCTCAAAAATGTGTCTCAACATCAATTAAATTCAAATGTTATCCAACATTGTTTTAGACGCTGTCCTATAGCAACAAAGTTTCAGACACAATTGTGCCTCAACATAGTTTAATACTAATTGGGACACATGTGTTTCTGAGTATTATTTTAGCCACATATAGTATCAGAACACAGTATCAGACTCAACGTACCTTGGACCTACCTCGGAAATACATTAGTATGGATTCAAATGTTACTCAGCATTATTTTTGACTCTGTAATTTATCAACATAGTTTCAGACACAATTGTACCCCAACATAGTTTAATACAAAAATACGATACACATGTGTCTAAGTATAATTTTAGACAATTTCAGTATCACACCTCGGACAAAAATATGTCTCAACATCAATTCAGATTTAAATGTAAACCAACATTTTTTAGACTCTGCTATATATCAACATAGTTACAGACAAAATTGTGCCCCAACAAAGTTTAGTACAAAATTCCGACACACATGTGTCTAAGTATTATTTTAGTCATTTTTAGTATCACAATACAACAGCAGACCCAATCTACCTCGCCCAAAAATGTGTCTCAACAACAATGTATATTCAAATGTTACTCAACATTGTTTTAGACTCTGTCTAGTATCAACATAGTTGCAGACAAAATGTGCCTCAACATAATTTAATACTAAATTGGGACACATGTTTCTCAGTATTATTTTAGCCACTTACAGTATCACAATACAGTATCAGACTCAACGTACTTTGAACCTACCTCGGTAAAAATTGTGTGTCAACATCAATTTAGATTCTGATGTTACTCAACATTATTTTTTACTCTGTAATTTATCAACACAGTTGCAGACACAACTGTACCTCAACATAGTTTGATACAAAATTGGGACACAATGTCTCTAAGTTTTATATTTGGCATTTTCAGTAGAGTTGTGTAGTTCCAGAAATACATAGTTCATTTAGGATGACCAGACAACATACACATGTTCGATATGGCGAGTATGTTCGTGATTGTTATGTCCGGAAACCCAAAATGAACGAGTTCGAGAACTAGTGAATGAGTTCTTTAGACTTGTGTCGACCTCGTTCACTAGTTCTCGAACTCGTTCATTTAAGATGTCCGGTCGTAACAATAACGAACATAATCGCCGTATCGAACATGTGCATTATGTTCATGAGGGCGATGTTTGGTCACCCTAAATGAACTAGGTAGTTCATGAACTACCCAACTCTAGAGTTCAACACAAGTCTAAATTTTTTAGTACCACAACACAGTATTACACTTAATCTACCACAACCAAAGTTGTTCGAAATACACAATTATGTATTAAAAAATTTACAAACAACTTAGTTGTGACGCAATTGTATTTACAGCAATGTTGAGATGCATAATGTTGAAATAGAACTGTGTCTAAATCTTTACTGAGACTCAGTTGATCCTTATGGCGACTTCGTTTCTGTAAACAGTGCAACATTTTCTGTAAACGTTTGTGAATAAAGTGCAACTTTACTTCAAAGATTTCTGTTTATTTCTGAGAATATTGCACTCAAAAAGTGCATAAATGTTGCATTCTCTGCCCTATCAGCGAGTCACGGGGGAGAATGTTGCCCGATAAAACTTGTCATTTACTATGGATTCTTTGTCCTCGAAAAGCTAATTGTTCTAACTTTTATGTGGGGAGCTAAGCGAATTTAAGCAGTTTCAGCTAAAATCGCTTAGCTTCTCATACCAAGTGGTCGAAATATTAGTTTAACGGGAATAACAAAAAATATCAATTTTGTTGCTACTATGTCGACCAGTTGTATGAAGTCATACAGAAACGCTTATTATTACTAACCATATAAACTGGTCGAACATTTTAATTTAGCGAGCTAGAAAGGCAAATGGAAGGATACAGTGATGACAAAATGCATCATTTCCATAGAAACGCAAAAAGAACATATTATTTTCTTATTCCAGAAAAGGTACAATTTGAAGGGGCGATTGCAACATTTTTTAAATGTTACTTCATACAAAGGCGACATTATTTTTTAGAATCAAAATAACCATTAATCAAATTAGGCATTTGTGTTTTTAATTTTATGGTAAGTTGCAATAATATTTGAAACAATGTTGAGAGTTTCAATGTTGAGAGCATCAATGCTCCTTAAATTAATGTTACACACAAGAGTTCCTCAACATCGTTTCAGATACAATTGTACCTCAACATAATATTAGCTACAATTGTGTATCCAACTGATTTAAGATATAATAGAGTCTCAGCAACATTTCATACATAATTATCTCTCAATACCGTTTCACTATAAAAATTTCAGACCTAATTGTGTGCCAACACAAATGATGAAATTCGGAATTTTATTGCGCTTGAAAAAAATACAAATATACATTTTTTCAAAATAATGATTTTATGATCAAATTATGACACTTCAGAATGAAACACAACATCGATCAAACGGCATCTACGACCTGCGCTATAGTACCTCATTCGGGCAATCTACATTTTCACTACGCTTTCTATTGTTTCGGCCTCTACCTCGTGAACGACTGCGTCGATTTCGTCTTTTATGGCCTCAATGGACTCGCAATTGATTGCGTAACACTTGCCTTTCACGGCGCCCTAGAAATAATAGTGTAACGGGGTCAAACCGCAGCTGAGAGGCAGCCAATGGACTGCCGAGTTTTGACTCGCTATGCGGTTTTGGAACACAGTGCCCAAAAGGTCGCTTGTAACGTTGTCTGTGTGGCACGTAGCGCCATTCTGTTGAAACCATACGTCGTCCATGTCATCTTCTTCAACTTTTGCGAACAAAAAATGGTTTACCATGGCATGGTAACGCTCGCCATTGACGATGACAGATGATCCTGCCTCATTTTCGAAGAAAACTGGAGCTATTACGACGCCATGCCAAAAACATTTATTGTGGATACACCGGATTCTCCTCGAGAACGTTTGGATTTTCCATTTTGTTTGTTAACGCAGCTCCCGAGGTGAAAATGAGTTCCACCGGGAAGATGATTTTGCACACGAAATTCTCAATTTTCTTTTTGGTCGAAATTCACGATGTTGTTTGCTTTCAATGGCTGTCAAACACAAACTAAATGACGCAGCTTCTTAAATTTTTCCAATAGTCTATTATCGTATGGTAGTTGACAGGAGCAGAGTTAATTTTTTAATTAACTACGAGGGAAGTTCAAAAAGGCACGTAGCTTTCAAGCCGCTCTGTATATATCAGGTCAAACAGGTTATTGCTTTATGACTTTAATACACACCATTTATGTGTAAGGGGCTTCATATTATCTGGAGGATATTTCTCTGAAAGTCAAAGTCAAAGTAAATGCTTAATTTGTATTCAAAAGTCTACAAATAATGTCAGACAATATTATGTATTGAATATGACTTCATTAGTTCAGATAGAAGTTTTGTTTTTATTTATCAAATTCGATTTTTGACTAAACTGAAATCTTAGCTTTGGTCTGGGTAATAACTCAACAAAAGTCTATCGTAGACCACATGTAAATTCTGGGCATATGAATCATATAGAGACACCATATACCGATTCCATTCTACACAAAATAATGACTTCAAAATACGTGATTTTTTCAAAGTCACATATTTATTAAAAAGTTTGCTCACATTAAAATTCAATCGATTTTCATCTGATATCAAAAGACAACTTTGTAAAATTTATATTTTTGCGTTGTATCGTCATTCTATGAAATTTACATGACTCAATTTGAAGACAAACAAAAGAAGAACCACCACAACAACAACAAAAAACAGAATAATAACAAGGAAAATAATTGGATAAAGAGTAGATAGACAGACAATCGGAATGAATGATACAACATCTAGGACTGCGGCGGCCTTAATGCTGCTTTACACTCCGAGGGCATAACGTATAATGGTTTATATTGGAGAAAATGTTATAATTAATATTCTGTTTACATCTGGTAAAATGACAATTAGTTAATTTAAATGTAATGCATGACCAGCAGCTGTAAAGTATGCTTTACATTTTGTACGAAATGGACTTACTCGCCGCACATACATACAATCAAACGTATGAGCATGTATACGGCTGGCTGGCGGACTAGCGCAACATAAAGTCCCCAATTGGTGATCCAATTGGATTGTTGTTCTGAGAATCATGAATGGAACATCGTGTCCATAAAAGTGTTCAACGTCAATGCTACGTTGATGATGGTTATGATGATGATGATGATGCGATTATAAAATTTCATAATTTAATTGATATCATTGTTTTATATTGTCGTCACAATAAAAAAGAATTGTATAATTCGTAAAATAAAACAGAATTTATGATTGTTGAACACCAGTTGGCCTAACGCGATAATTTTTATAAACAAAATGATATAAGTTAAATTGAATATTTTCGGCAATTTGTTGGGAATTATGATGAGCATGGTTTCTATGCTATTCATGATAAGTTGAAAAAAAAAAACAATAATATGTCATTTAAAGTGAATGAGTTTTTATTTTGTGGTCGCTTAAAGACTTTTAATTAGAACATTTTAATTAAAACTTTTCACAAAATATCACGTAAACTATAAGTTTATGATATTTCAATGAATTAAAGCACATTGTGTATAATTGTAGATGTATGAGAATATGTACATATGAATTTCAGTATTGGCAAAATTCATAACTCATTATTGATATTCCTAACAGGCGCCTGCCTTACAATGTAGTTGGCTACCACACATATGAAACAGCTACACTAGAAAAAAAATTTTAAAAAAAATCGAAATAAGAATACTATTAATCTTTTGTAAATATTGAATAAATATTAAACTTGTTTTGTCCGCTAATTTTAGATTTTTTATAAAAACTTAAATAACAAAAAACAGATACAATTGTTCCTCTACAATGTTTAGCAACTTGTGTCTTGTGTCTTAATATGGTGTGAGACACAGCTGTACCTCAAAATATATTGTGAGTCACAGCTGTGTCCCAATATAATGTGAGCCACAGTTGTGTCTCAAAATAGTGTGAGCCACAGCTGCATCTCAGTGTTGTGTGAGCCACACTTGTGACTCAACATAGTGTGAGCCACAGCTGTGTCCAAATACAGTCTGAGCCCCTGCTGTTTCTCAATATAGTGTGAGTCACAGTTGTGTCCCAATATAGTGTGAGCCACAGTTGTGTCTCAAAATAGTGTGAGCCACAGCTGCATCTCAGTGTTGTGTGAGCCACACTTGTGACTCAACATAGTGTGAGCCACAGCTGTGTCCGAATATAGTCTGAGCCCCTGCTGTTTCTCAATTTAATGTGAGCCTCAGCTGTGTCTCAATATAGTGTGAACTACAGCTGTGTCTCAATATTGTGTGAGCCACAGTTGTGTCTCAAAATAGTGGGAGACATAACTGTGTCTCAATATAGTGGATGACATCGCTGTATCTCAATATAGTGTACGACACAGCTGTGTCTCAGTATAGTGTGAGCCATAGCAATGTCTCAATATAGTGTGAGCCATAGCTGTGTCTCAATACTCTGTGAGCCGCAGCTGCGTCTCAATATTGTGCGTCTCAATTTAATGTGAGCTTCAGCTGTGTCTCAATACAGTGTGCGCCACATTTGTGTCTCAATATAGTGTGAGCCACAGCTTGACTCAATATTGTGCGAGCCACAGCTGTGTCTTAGTTCAATTCAATTCACACAAAATCAATTAAATTCAATTGAATTCAATTCAATTCAATTCAATTCAATTCAATTCAATTCAATTCAATTCAATTCAATTCAATTCAATTCAATTCAATTCAATTCAATTCAATTCAATTCAATTCAATTCAACTCAATTCAATTCAATTCTATTCAATTCGATTCAATTCAATTCAATTCAATTCAATTCAATTCAATTCAATTCAATTCAATTCAATTCATTTCAATTCAATTCAATTCAATTCAATTCAATTCAATTCAATTCAATTCAATTCAATTCAACTCAATTCAATTCAATTCAATTCAGTTCAATTCAATACAATTCAATTCAATTCAATTCAATTCAATTCAATTCAATTCAATTCAATTCAATTCAATTCAATTCAATTCAATTCAATTCAATTCAATTCAATTCAATTCAATTCAATTCAATTCAATTCAATTCAATTCAATTCAATTCAATTCAATTCAATTCAATTCAATTCAATTCAATTCAATTCAACTCAATTCAATTCAATTCAATTCTATTCAATTCAATTCAATTCAATTCAATTCAATTCAATTCAATTCAATTCAATTCAGTTCAATTCAATTCACTTCAATGCAATTCAATTCAATTCAATTCAATTCAATTCAATTCAATTCAATTCAATTCAATTCAATTCAATTCAATTCAATTCAATTCAATTCAATTCAATTCAATTCAATTCAATTCAATTCAATTCAATTCAATTCAATTCAATTCAATTCAATTCAATTCAATTCAATTCAATTCCATTCCATTCAATTCAATTCAATTCAATTCAATTCAGTTCAATTCAATTCACTTCAATGCTATTCAATTCAATTCAATTCAATTCAATTCAATTCAATTCAATTCAATTCAATTCAATTCAATTCAATTCAATTCAATTCAATTCAATTCAATTCAATTCAATTCAATTCAATTCAATTCAATTCAATTCAATTCAATTCAATTCAATTCAATTCAATTCAATTCAATTCAATTCAATTCAATTCAATTCAATTCAATTCAATTCAATTCAATTCAATTCAATTCAATTCAATTCAATTCAATTCAATTCAATTCAATTCAATTCAATTCAATTCAATTCAATTCAATTCAATTCAATTCAATTCAATTCAATTCCATTCCATTCAATTCAATTCAATTCAATTCAATTCAATTCAGTTCAGTTCAATTCAATTCACTTCAATGCAATTCAATTCAATTCAATTCAATTCAATTCAATTCAATTCAATTCAATTCAATTCAATTCAATTCAATTCAATTCAATTCAATTCAATTCAATTCAATTCAATTCAATTCAATTCAATTCAATTCAATTCAATTCAATTCAATTCAATTCAATTCAATTCAATTCAATTCAATTCAATTCAATTCAATTCAATTCAATTCAATTCAATTCAGTTCAATTCAATTCAATTCAATTCAATTCAATTCAATTCAATTCAATTCAATTAAATTCAATTCAATTCAATTCAATTCAACTCAGTTCAATTCAATTCAATTCAATTGAATTCAATTCAATTCAATTCAATTCAATTCAATTCAATTCAATTCAATTCAATTCAATTCAATTCAATTCAATTCAATTCAATTCAATTCAATTCAATTCAATTCAATTCAATTCAATTCAATTCAATTCAATTCAATTCAATTCAATTCAATTCAATTCAATTCAATTCAATTCAATGCAATTCAATCCAATTCAATTCAATTCAATTCAATTGAATTCAATTCAATTCAATTCAATTCAATTCTACTCAATTCAATTCAATTCAATTCAATTAAACTCAATTAAATTAAATTAAATTTATTCAATTCAATTCAGTTCAGTTCAATTCAATTCAATTCAATTCAATTCAATTCAATTCAATTCAATTCAATTCAATTCAATTCAATTCAATTCAATTCAATTCAATTCAATTCAATTCAATTCAATTCAATTCAATTCAATTCAATTCAATTCAATTTTCAATTCAATTCAATTCAATTCAATTCAATTCAATTCAATTCAATTCAATTCAATTCAATTCATTCAATTCCATTCAATTCATTCAATTCAATTCAATTCAATTCAATTCAATTCAATTCAATTCAATTCAATTCAATTCAATTCAATTCAATTCAATTCAATTCAATTCATTCAATTCATTCAATTCAATATTCAATTCAATTCAATTCAGCTCAGTTCAGTTCAATTCAATTCAATTCAATTCAATTCAATTCAATTCAATTCAATTCAATTCAATTCAATTCATTCAGTTCAGTTCAATTCAATTCAATTCAATTCAATTCAATTCAATTCAATTCAATTCAATTCAATTCAATTCAATTCAATTCAATTCCATTCAATTCAATTCAATTCAATTCAATTCAATTCAATTCAATTCAATTCAATTCAATTCAATTCAATTCAATTCAATTCAATTCAATTCAATTCAATTCAATTCAATTCAATTCAATTCAAATGTAAGAAATTATTTTTTGTTCAATAAAGCTCAAATCTTGAAAAAAAAAAAAAAAAAAAAAATTCAATTTAATTCAATTCAATTCAATTCAACTCAATTCAGTTCAATACAATTCAATTCAATTCAATTCAATTCAATTCAATTCAACTGAACTCAGCTCAGCTCAATTCAGTTCAATTCAATTCAATTCAATTCAATTCAATTCAATTCAATTCAATTCAATTCAATTCAATTCAATTCAATTCAATTTCAATTCAATTCAATTCAATTCAATTCAATTCAATTCAATTCAATTCAATTCAATTCAATTCAATTCAATTCAGTTCAATTCAATTCAATTCAATTCAATTCAATTCAACTCAATTCAATTCAATTCAATTCAATTCAATTCCAATTCAGTTCAGTTCAGTTCAGTTCAATTCAATTCAATTCAATTCAATTCAATTCAATTCAATTCAATTCAATTCAATTCAATTCAATTCAATTCAATTCAGTTCAATTCAATTCAATTCAATTCAATTCAACTGAACTCAGCTCAATTCAGTTCAGTTCAATTCAATCATCAATTCAATTCAATTCAATTCAATTCAATTCAATTCAATTCAATTCAATTCAATTCAGTTCAATTCAATTCAATTCAATTCAATTCAATTCAATTCAATTCAATTCAATTCAATTCAATTCAATTCAATTCAATTCAATTCAATTCAATTCAATTCAATTCAATTCAATTCAATTCAATTCAATTCAATTCAATTCAATTCAATTCAGTTCAGTTCAGTTCAATTCAATTCAAAAAAGACAATCATTCAATTCAATTCAATTCAATTCAATTCATTCACTTCAATGCAATTCAATTCAATTCAATTCAATTCAATCAATTCAATTCAATTCAATTCAATTCAATTCAATTCAATTCAATTCAATTCAATTCAATTCAATTCAATTCAATTCAATTCAATTCAATTCAATTCAATTCAATTCAATTCAATTCAATTCAATTCAATTCAATTCAATTCAATTCAGTTCAATTCAATTCAATTCAACTGAACTCAGCTCAATTCAGTTCAATGCAATTCAATGCAATTCTGTTCAATCTAACCCAATATAATATAGTATAATTCTTTTCTTAGGTCTTTTCTTAGGTCTTCATAAGAAAAAATTAACTGATGTATTTTTTTCAAGAAATTTTAAATATGTTAAAATCTGAATAATGTTGTTATATTTTCTGAATAATATGGAACATTTTTACGGGCAGAGGACGTAGATAGGAAAATGTTATTTTATACTGATTTTGTATTCATTTTCCTACTAAGCTTTACACATCTTAATAAAACCTAATCATAAATAAAACCGAAAATTAACCGGTTTCACTGGTGTTTCCAATTCCGTGAAACCCAGAACCGGTTTCGAACACACGTGTTTTTGAACACTCTACGCCCGACACTAACATTTCTTGAGCTTGTATTACAACTACGAAATATAGTAATCCAATAGGAGTCACCATTGTCGTCAATGGTTTTTATCTTCTAAATGTGTAGTAATTTTGAATGCTAGTAGAGTAAGTAATTTTTAGTTTACCAAATTTCTCTGAGTGTATTTATAAAATATGTAATTTCTACATGATAATGTGCGGTCTTTTCTGTTTAAGTGGTCGGTCAATTTTACGGCAACCAACTGCTCGCAATTGCTGCTTATCCCCCACTCTGTCTTTCCCCTACAAATTCCCTGATCTGTCACCGCCAGCCCTTGCCCCACACCCTTTTGGTTGACCACCCAAGTGATTTGATTAATTATTGATTCAAAGAAATATAAATTGAAATGAATTGTTAAAACTATTTGCATATTAAATTAAACTGCTGGTTTTTAGTGGTTTTAGCGAGTGAGTAGTGAATTTGAGATATGTCCGTCCACCCTTCCGACCATCCAAAGAACTTCAATATAAACTGGGAAATTGAAATTCAAAATCATACGGTTAGAGGAAATACTCAAACGAAATGAGTCATTGCTTTTGGCGGACGTCATATTCATACAAAATGCAGCAAAACATTAATCTCAGTTTTCAGGCGAAACGATACAATCATGTGAAAACCGCTTCGTACGGGAACAGCAAGCAGCAACAGCTTTATAATTTACAGTTTTATTGTTTATCAAATCAACCATAAATTTTAGTCAAATTCGGTGTCTTTAGGCCGTCGTTTTTTTTTATTTTGGTGGCTCAGACATTTAAATTTAGTTAACTTTTGCAAACTTCACACGTGCTTTGCGTTGTCTTCCTTCCTGGAGATTTGATTTGGGGCCAACATTGCCCCGTTCCTTGCAATGCGTTGGCATGGTAAGGGCTCTTACCACTAACTTCATGCTTTTGGGTTTCTTTCAAGACCTTTTTAATTGTAGAATTGAATAAATTACATTGAGACATGACACGGCAAATTATATGGAACTTGCGATTCTCAATTCCTAATAAGGTTTTGAATTTGCAAACTCATGAGCAACTAAATATTTGAGTCAAAAGTCAAAAGTGAAAACAGTTTGTGTGAGTCATGCACAGTAAATCTTAAGAACCTAGATTTCCATACGGTTTCGTAGGGGCATTAAAGAAAACCTTCTCACAATAAGTGAGCTGTATTTAAAGTATTTTCCTCTTCCAAGCCATGAAGGGATTGGGAGGAGATTGCCATAATCAGCGAGCTGTGCCATTTCTATTTTAAGACTTACGGATTGGAACCTACTCTGGTTCCGTACGGTGTAGGAGAAGCTTTGTAATGGTCAAACATTCGATTGTGTTGCCATCACTTAGTGAGACTCCCATTGCCGTATGAAATTAAATGTGGCCAGAGTGGGAATTCAAGCAAGAGTCGCACAAGCTAAATATTAATATTGTACACTTTCTCTTATCAAACTCATAGATCGGGAGGTGCAATATTAGGCCGACTCACGGTCAATTATTTCATAGTGCCTTCATTTAGTGGCAATGCGACTGTTGTCGATGGAAGCATAGAGCAATAAATAAAAGTCACTATCCCTCTCTTTACGTTCTCTCGATGACGACGAGATAGTAGGTCATTGCATCGAGTTCGAGTTGCGGTTGTATGTTACCCTTTGTTTGGATAGTAAACGGACAGAAATAAAAGGGAATTCGTAATTTCGTTCGAGACATATATTCTGTATGTCTTCTTTGGTCTCTCATTCTACATTACTGCCATAGTACCTTTCCGGTCAGCTGTGTCACAGAAACCCCCTGAATGTTCTCCTGGCAATCGTTGTTTCTATTTTGAAACGACAACATCTATGCATTGACTTTCAATTAAAGCCTTCATAATTAAGATGTTGTGAATATTGATGATTTCTGTAGAGTATTGTTTTGAATGTTTTCGTAGTAGTAGGTGGCGATAAACAATTCTCGTTAATTTGAGAATTGTTTGTCTTTATAATGTGTGATGAGATGCCTTGGTGGGCATCGAAATAATTATATTCCCAATTATCCACCGAAATAATCAATTTCACTTCTTCTTTTTGTTTTAAAAATTAGTTTTATTGGGGAAATAATGATTTTGAACCGGATAATGATTGAAAAACTTAAATAAGTTTTTTTAAAAAGATGATGTCATATAAACCCAAATATCTTCGAAAATGTTCGACGCATTTTGTCGTTCTTTTCCCAAATGAAAGACATTCAAATTACTGAAGCAACGGTGTATTGCTTGTAAAGATCGGTTAAGAAATCACTGAGTTACTGTGCACGAAAATTCAAATTTATACAAAATTTTAATGAATTTTTTCCCATTTTGCTCGTTTATTAATTATTTTTTTTTTCAAACCAACCAGTTACATCTATTAATGTTGTATAACTCAAGGCGTTTTTTCATTTAAAATCGAACGTTTTGCACCCTAAAGGATACAGACCGGTGCAAAAATTAGAAAAGTTTCTGTAGATTTAGTGAATTAGCCACTTTTCGATTTTTGTCAAATCAAAGAACCAAAGCAAGTAAATATGGAGAATTTGAAAAATGAAATTTTGGTCGATGGACCAGAAATCATATCCCGCTACGTTGGAGGTATTTTCCGTTGACGCAACTTTCATATATTTTATATATTTTATGTGCATGGCTATGAGCATCTGCCTTCCAATAGTTGGCGTTCCAACATCCTCCCTTATAATGGAAAAACTTGAACGCGTTTTGTGTTATCTCGAAATATCCTTGAAATTTATCAACGAAATTGGTCGAAATATTGGAAAATATTAATAAAATTGTAAAATAAATGTAAACACTTGCATTGTTTTCTTTTTATTCTTATGACCTTAAGCCGAAACAAATGAAACTCAATTTTTGAAATAGAATTTTCTGTTATGCTCTTCATAAACTGTCGTTTGAGATACATACTAACCTGTGTCATAATACACTGGGAACCGACATTTCAACGGCCAGTAGGGAACTGTAGGTACCCTCGTATAAAAAAAGTTTGACGACGTTTCCTTAATCAGTTCTTCAACACGAATCTTTTGAGGCCCCCACGTTTGAATTTCAAAAAATGCGGTATTCAATACTCCCTACTGTTTATACCCACTCTGCTTTAAACGGGATACAAAACACATCTAATATCTAATATAGAGGGCGGATCAATAAGTCCGTGACTTTTTGAATGAAACACAATTTTTTTTCAAAAAAAAAACAAATTTATTTTTCAACATAATCTCCTTCTAGCTCAATACACTTAGTCCAAACGTTTCTCCAATCTTTCTATCCCCTCCAAAAAATAGGATTTTTCGAAGTTCATAAAATAGGCATTTGTTTGATCAATAATTTCATCGTTGGAGCTACATCTCTTTCCACCGAGCCATTTCTTTAGGTTTGGAAATAGGAAATAGTCACTGGGGGCTAAATCCGTAGCCGAATTCGTAGCCCAATTAAACAACTCCGAACAATCCTATGAAGTTGTTACACGATTATGTTTATGGTCAATTGAGAGCAAACGCGGCACCCATCTTGCAGACAGCTTTCTTAAAGCCAACTGATTATTTAAAATCGAAACCACACTGTTATATGAAATGACTATGGCATCAAAAATCTCAAGCACTCTTACTCTTCGATCGTCCAGCACCATATTGTGGATTTTTTTGACATTTTCGGGTGTATTGACCGCAATTGACCGTCCAGAACGTTCTGCGTCATTTGTACTTGTGCGACCACAACGAAAGTCTGTAAACCACTTTTTTACCATTGAAATCGATGGTGCAGAGTTCCCATAATATTTGTCAAGCTTTTCCTTGGTTTGATTGCCAGGTTTTTTCGCAAAATATACTGTTTAATGAGAACTCGAAATTCGCTTTTATCCATTTTTAAAAAAATGCACGAGGTTGTATGTTTTCAACAGCTGTTAAACGCAAAGTAAATAACGGAACTTGCTCAAAATTTGACTGTAGTCTATTAACATGTGGTACTTGATGGGAGCAGTATTGTATTTCATATAACTGCGAGGAAGTTCGAAAAGTGACGAACTTATTGATCCGCCCTCGTATCATATGCTAAAAAATTAAACAACAATATTTAAATTAGGTCGTTATTCTTGATATTGTTGTTCTGAAGAAATTTTATTAAAAAATACCTTAAAGTAACTTATTTTTTGTACTAAAATGGATTAAACAGTATTTTTTTGAGGGTTCAGCAATCAGAGTAGTTGGGAGGAAACGGGGTTGTTTAAACCTTAGAATTGTTTTGCTCTACAATATTTAAAGTTTGCGATATTCGAGTAGACAGCGATGATGACGGCGACGATGCGATCCCCTTCCGAAAAAAAGTCATAATTCACTAAGAAATAAATTTAATTTGCAATAACCATAAATAACAGACTTGACCACAAAAAGCAGCAGATCTACACCAACACCAACACCGGCACCAGCACCAGCACCGACACAACCACCTCCAACAAATGGCAACAGCAACAGAAACGCCATCATTGTGGCCAGGCAAAGGCAACGAACGAACAACAATTGGTTGTATCGAAATAAAAACTCAAAAAATGAACTCTGAATTTCATTTTAAAACAAATACGCAATAAATAAAGGATGTTTAGAGGATTATATTCAACACGCACACAAACACACTAAACGTAAATGTACACGCATACAGATGCGGCACACAAAAATTTACATGGTAGCAGTATTATCTTGTTAAGTCTCAAATAGCCAAAATATCCGAGAGCGATACTCTAGTTGGTATAAAGATATCATTTCTGGCAAGTGAATATATTTTTGATCCTTTCTTTAAGTTTTTTTTCAAAGAACCTACGCCTCTGTTGTAATCGTCCATTAAACCCCCAAATCTGATTATTTTAAATTTAGTTACTTTTTATTTGTATAATCTTGAAATGAAGTGGATACATTTAATGAGAATGGTTTCCATTTGAACTTAAGGGTCAATTGTCGTTCAACCGGCGGCGATATTTCAAAAAGCAGACGTTGTCGCAACAGCACAATGGGACAAATATTTTATAAATTTTAAATACATTGTCTAAATTTTACCAAGACCATAGGCTCTATGATTTGATTGGGAGAAGCTCTACCCTATCGTTTTAGAAGATATAATGGATATAAATTTAAATTTAAAGTTGTCCATAAATTGGCAATCAAAGTCACCATTAATCCTATGAAAGTTTTCGCAAACTTCACAGATATTCGGAAAAACTTTCATTCGAAACATTCCTCATTAAAAAATCTTCATTAATCCAACGAAGGTTTTCGTAAACTTCATGGATATTACAAAAAGACTAGTTTTGGATCGAAGTTCCTTATTAAGTTCCTTAATAATCATACGAAAGTTTTCGCAAACTTCACAGATATTCGGCAAAACTTTCATTCGAAACATTCCTCAATAAAAAATTCGTCATTAATTCAACGAAGGTTTTTGTAAACTGCATGGATATTACAAAAAACAGGTTGGTTTTGGAACAAAGTTCCTTATCGCACGTTGCGGGTTAGGAGCTAAATGCAAAAAAAATTAAACAAAATGTTGTTTAACACTATTATGCTACAACCCGGTATTATCAACTATATTGGGTACTTTTGCTTTGGTTTGTGTCTAGACTAACATATGTTGCAAAATTTCTTGTTTAATGGGAAGTTTTCTAGGTGGAGCCTGTAACCAATATTTAGTATATATTCTATTTTTGAACCCAATAAAAAGTAAATTTAGAAAAGCCAAAGTGAAAGAAGTTTAAAAAAGAACATTTTCTTATATAAATGCCCTTTCTTAAAAAAAGTAAATGTTCTCAAAAAAATTACCTATTCATATCTTAAACAAAGTACATTTTCTTAAAAAAAATGCCTTATCTTAAAGAAGTACCTTTGCTTAAAAAATTACATTCTCTTACAAAAAGTACCTTTTCTTAAAAAAATTAGTTTTTTTTTAAATAATTACCTTTTCTTAAAAAAGTAAATTAGTTTCAACAAGTTACCTTTTTTAAAAAAACTAAATTTTCTTTAAAGTGTACCTTTTTTGTGGCACAAAATAAATTTTCTTGAGATAAGTACCTACTCTTTCGGCGATTCTTAGGTCGTTACCGAATCTATGAGTCGCCAGCTTAGTGACACGCCTAATTGGGAAACTTCTGGTGAATAGATCCGTCAAAGCTTAATGGGGTGGTGTTACAGTTGCAAGGAACGTTAACAGGCGGCCTCCGCAGGGGGAGTTCTGTCTCCACTATTATGGTTAACTTATGTCAGTGAACTACTTCTTGAATTGGACTGGGCCAAATTCCAGATCTTTGCCTATGCCGATGATATTGCTATCATCTGTACGGGTAGAAACCTCAATTTACTTAGCATTCGTACACCCAGCCTACTTAGTCTGATTTCGAACTGGACCGCTAACAACGGTCCTAACAATGTGCATATTCTTGAAAAAATGGAACAATTCTAAAAAAATTCACATTTCTTAAAAAGCTCAATGACTGTTCGAACTAACGGGCGGTGTGTTAACACCTTTTTATTACACGATACCTGTTCAATTTCTATGAACACATTAGTAAGTGTTCAAATTGGAAAATAAAAATAAAACGAATAGTTTTGTGCTGAAGTCTCTTTTGCTATTGAACTTTCTTTTTCCTTACATCTGCTTTAACATTAGATGTAATATTGTTAAAATATATAAAGCAATATTTAGTTCATTCAAATAATGGTTTTTGTTTTGTCATAAACAGAGTGACGACGAAAAGTATTGAATAGTACAGAGAACTTATTGCACTCGTTTTCCGCTCTCATGTAGAGAGTCTGAGTAAAAGAGCATAAATGAGACTTATTCTCTTTATATATTTCAATATAAATGCACAAATTTCGACAATGTTATTACAGAACATCAATGTTTCAAATCAAAATTATTTTGAATCATTCGCCAAATGTCAACTCGTTCCATGAGTTCTCTATACTATTCAATACTCTTTAGCGACGACGACCTGCTTGTTTGTTCGCTGCCGCTTCATCAATACCATCATTCTCATTTTCAGGCAGAGACTATTGTTGTTATTGTCAACGCTGTGTGCTGTTTGCATGTGTTCACTTTGATAGATTACCCTACCCGTGCCTATAGATGTTAACGCATAAAAAAACCGTTTCGTGGGTGCTAGGAACAAATTTCATAGTCAACGATTAATACAGATATTCATTATTACCCTTAGGAACAATTTCTAGTTTGAAATCTAGAGTTTCAGTGCAGCATTATTGGATGAACAATTGCATTCTAAAGAATTCCCATTGCGTTTGGAAGGTTTGCAACATAAAACGTGATGCATTTTTTAATAGCACCATTCAGAGCAACCGCAGGCTGAGAGGGATCATGTATTTGGAATATGTATAAGCTGGCCCTCGATGGTGCCATGGTAGTGTGCGTGACCCGTGTGCATAAGAATGTGGGTTCGATCCCTGCTCTAGCCACCTTACATTACTTATGAAGACAGTCATCTCGCTTAGTGTCGGCGACACTGTCGAGTACTAACCTAAGTATAAGTATAAGGAATAAGTATACACTGGGAGTCGATGGTGCAATGGTAGTGTGCGTGACCCATGTGCATAAGAATGTGGGTTCGATCCCTGCTCTATCCACCTTACATTACTTTCGAAGACGGTCACCTCGCTTAGTGACGGCGACACTGTAGAGTACTTAGGTTATAGTGTAGCAGTCTTACTACGCTAGTGAAAGCCCAATGTTTCATCAAGGCTCCATTTGTGCTAGTCCTTCTACTGAGACCAGGATCTGTAAAAATTTCCTCCCTGATATCTACGTGATATTTTCAGAGTGATTTCCGATCTAAGGATAATTTAAATTCTCCTCAGGACAATGTAATAGTATTCACCAGAAAACGAATCTCAATTCAAACTTAAATTTTATTATTTTTCCAAAATATTTGCTGGGTTGCATATGAATTGCTATTAAAAGAGTCATTATATTCAAAAATTTGTTTACTTATCCCTTAGGATCTGTATAATACTAACCCTTTTCTTTTCCCAAACAAATTCTAAATGACCACGAACCATAGTGGCGTTAAACGAATGCCCAAATACCCCTCCGTAAAAGGCCATTTACGAGCAGACTCCGTATCATCTGCTACGGTCTTTAGTTTTTCTTTATGTTTTTGACATTTGATTAATCGTTAAAGGTTACCAAATACAACTTCTGTTTTTCTTCGTTCTTGACATTCTCCTTGTTCTTTCGGTCGTCGTTGTTATGTGGTTGCCATAACTCACATATGTATAAAAGCCAAATATATTTATGACCCCCATTCGTTTGATATTTATGTTTTATATACATATGTACATATATATTTATGGGGTATCAAAGTATTAATAAAAACAAAAATCTCCCCAAATATGGGTCACCATAATGTTCATATGTACATGTACATAAGGTTTTTATTAAAAACTGTTCACACCACAACATCCGATATGTTTAATTTGAAATTTTGCGTCGTTGCCTTTTAATCATCATTAGGGGAAAATTTATAGTTTTGTTATTTATATTTTTCCCTTTCAAAATTTATTGCATATCGGTCATAATGTCGTTTTTATTTTGTTTTTAATCCCATTTTCTTAAAATTTTTACAATTTATTGCTTCAGCTTAAACGTGGTTTAGGTCTACACTAAGTAACCCATATCATATTACACTGCACCTAAAAGTATGCAGATTATTTTCTTAAGTTATATGTGGTAGAGAGGGACAGTGGTCAAAGTGCTATGAAATGTTGTTGAAAATCCCCTGCAGTTGGTAAACAAAATTTTGAATTTTTATGGAATTAAATTTGTAAATACCGGTTTTCAAATCAGCCGTAAATAAAAAAAATTGTTTCCCGTTACATCCCATGAACGGATTAGGGAGAGCTTCTCACAACCAGTGAGCTGTACGCGTTCTAGTTTTAAACTAACTGTAAATACTACATGTGAAATATCTAACTGTAGTGTGTGTTGAAACAGCTAGATATAAAGGGTGTCCCAATAAAAGCGTATGATTTAATTTAAAAATATTTTGTGACCGAAAGGGAGATATTTTAATTTCATTGTAAAGTAGATGTGTTCCGATTCAGGATGGAGTAAAATAACCCCCGCGGTGGTAGGTCCTAACGTTCAAGATCATCACAACGAAATGAGTTTTGTCATAAAGCTCAAAAAAATTTGCATTTAATTTGTTGTTGCAATATTTTGCGAGCTTTTGGATGTTCTGACATCCCCTGGGATATTATTTTCTGCACCTGAACCAGGTCATAATGTCCAAATCAAGAAATGTCATAATATCCAAAAATGGGCATTAGGCCCAAATTCTGAAAAAGGAATATGTCATAAAGCCAAACCAATTTTTGGCCTACATGACACTTTCCTGAAATGGGCAATTATTACAAACGCAAGATACTAAATCAGTTATTGTATATTGTGTGCAAGGATTTAAGGACTGAGATAAAGGGTGTGTTAGTACATTTGCACTTTTTTAATTTAGTGTATTTTCAATTCTGAAATTTGCTAGGCGTCACATATGTTTAATGCGATTATTAAAACTGAAGCGCTTTACGAAAAATCAACGCTCTATAATTGTGAAAACTTGTTACACAAATTTGGAAACTAATGCTGAGACCGCTGGCAAACTTCCAAGAATTTTCAGTCGAGAAAGTGCACATAATATGTCAACCATTCGAAGAGTGATCAAAAAATTTTAAGAAACTGGGTCAGTTATGGACTCATGTGCGTCAACGTACCGGCAGATCTCTTGAAAACATTCCTGCTGTAAACGAGAGTGTCACCGAAAACCCGAAAACTTCAATTCGGCATCGTTCTCAACAACTTCAAATTTCACGAAGCACTACGCAGCGAAGTGAAGTCAATGCCAATTTTATAAAAAAGTCGTCCCTGACGAAGACCAATTCCATCTGAATGGCTTCGTGAATACACAAAATTGTCAAATTGTCAATCCAAGAGAATCAAATGCACCCACAACGAGCAATTGGTTGGTGCGGATTTTGGTCCGGCGGTGTGAATGGTCCTCACTTTCTTGAAGATGAGGCCGAAATTGCAGTGACTGTCAATGGTATTTGTTACAGGAAAATTCGATAAATTTTTTTTGGGATAAAATTAAGTCAGGGTTTAATTAGTCGGAATTAAAGACTTTCCAACGCATGCTGAGCAGTATAAAAATATTTACTGGAATTTGCAACCGCGTAGTAAACAGTAAAATAGGCCCTGCTGACCCTCCGATCGTATTAAGAATTGTTCATTTTCACCAATGTACAAAAAAATTTCCTTCATTTGAGTGACATATTTTAGTAGTTTAAATGACAGTTTTGTTGGTTAGTGTTTTGACCGTATTATATATGATCTTAAACACTACAACTTTGCAGAATATGGCCATATCTATATGATTATATTTGGTAACTTATAAGCGAAAAAACGAAAAAATTATAAAATATTAAATTTCTAGACCAATTTTAGAGTACTAAATACAACTTTTGTTGATTAGTGTATTCTGTAAACTTTTGAAGAATTTTGTGGGCTATAATTCCTTCTAAAGCAGTTACCCCAAATTATTGACCGTGTACTGGACAATTACATGAAATCCAAAAATTGGTTTGACGTTTCGTCATTTGACGAAGTGGCCGTGCATTTTTTACAGAATGTGTATTAGTCAAAATTGTGGAATGATGAAAGGATCAGAATTTTGTGGAAGGTTGTAATGACAAATATGTAAAGGTTTAGAATATATTAAAGTATAATCAGAATTACAGCTTTAATCAAGAGCTCTAATCTTCTTTGGCGTATAAAAAAATGTAATGGTCAGGGACCAATCCGAGTGGGGTTTTCTGATATCTCTCCAAGGGGCTTTGATAACTTTTTGGTCTCGATGGGTCCCTAATTTCACTGTAGCGTAGTGTTATCTGAGTACACCAGGCGTTCCACATCAGAAAGTGATAACATCCCAGCAAGCCATATGGGTCTGAAGGGAGCTTTCGCGGTCTTTAAGAACCCAACAGAGCAACAGTTTTGATCCGAAGACCTTCAGAAAAGAAGATATTTTTTTCGCAAATGGGCCGTCAGAAAGAACTCTCAATTTTGTCAGAAAACGGTATTTTTCGACGGTTTTTTTGGGCTCTGAAAAAGCTCTTAATTTTTGTCAGAAAAGAGCCTTTTATGACGTTTTTTTTTTTGGTTCCGAAAGAGCTGGTATTTGTTTTCAAGAAAAGATTCTTTTATGATGGTTTTTGGACTCTGAAAGAGGTCGTATTTCTGTCAGAAAAGTATTTTATGATGGTATTTTTGTGCTCTGAATGAGCTCTTAATTTTTGTCAGAAAAGTGTCTTCTATGATTGTGTTTTGGGCTCTAAAGAGCTCTTAAGTTTTTTCAGAAAAGACTCATTTATGATGGTTTTTTTGGGCGCTGAAAGAGCTACAAATTTTTCTCAGAAAAGAGTCTTTTATGATCTGAAAGTGGTCATAATTTTTGTCAGAAAATACGTTTTATGATGGTTTTTGCAGCTCTGAAAGAGCTCCTAATTTTTGTCAGAAAAGTCTTTTATGATTTTTTTTGGTTATGTCAAAAAAGATTATGTCAGAAAAGAGTCATTACTATTTTAAAAACAAAAATTAAGACTTCATATACTATATTATTTTTCATTTTAAATTGTATTTACATAAACAAAAATGAAAATGGAATTAATTTATAAATAAAGAAAACACAAATTATTTTGAGTTTTTTTTTTTGGTTTTTAGCGTATCGTTAGCCTGTCATGGGAAGTCTGGAACAACTTCGCTCTTAAGTGGGACCATTTTTTGACTCCTTTTTCGGAGCGCTACTACCAATGGTTTGCTGGATTTATTCATATAACACGTCGTCTTATAGCGTAGACAGACGACAGCGTTAATTTGCATTAGCAGTCTTAATTCAAATTAACTTGTGAATTATCCCCGTCCCAATGTGTATTAGCTTTGGCGTAAATGCATGAAATCAGAGTGCATTTATACTGGATTTAGGTATTTCAATATGGCAACACCGTCGACAATCAATCAGCTCAAGATGTATCTATACATAGAGGTGACAGCCGGAACACAGTGGAAGTGGAACTTTCTTGTGTTTGTTGTTTGCTTTGTTGATTTTATGTACTGATGCTTGACACCGCTGAGGTGGATGTTATTGCAACAACACCACCTGCTATCACCATGTATTTGATACATCTTGAATCAGCTGTTGTCAAATTGTTTGCTATCGTCAAATGAAAATGGATTCAAAGTCAGCAAAGGTGAGTTATTTTAAATGTTTTTTGCAAATATTTAAAATCGAAACGCATTTTTTCCATTTTAAGATTTCCAAGGGAAAGAAGAATAGCACCAACAGAATAGCTGCAAATCGTATTTTCCGCCTTCTATCCAATTGATTTCGATGTAAAAGTCCAAAAAATTACTTGACAAACAAACAGTTGTTTACAAACAAACAGCTGTTTGCTAAATGCAAAAACTGTCGTCTGTCAGGGCAAAATGTTAATTCACATTAGTGAGCTTTTAATGCAAATTAACGCTGTCGTCTGTCTACGCTATTACCAATCCAACTTCATATGTTAATACTACTATGCTTGAAAGTGCAACCTAAACTCAAGCTGGTAACACTGTCCGTACCTACTACGATTGTCATGTAGTTTTTGTTCCAAGTTAAAAAAAAACATTGCATACCCTGAGGATGACTTATTAATAAGGTTAAATACATATTGGGACATTAATATAGTAGTAGACAGAATATGTATGATTTTAATACTAACCCAGGCCGCTAAATGAAAATTCGTGTGACTGGATTGGTTTTTTTAACAGTTGATATTTTTATCGACTTAAGAGTTTTGGAAGTATATAATAAGGAACCAGGTCGTTTAACATATAATCTTTGTTGGTTGAAATTATCTATAATTTTAAACATCATACTGATTAATCGATAGTTTCTAAAAAGCGTTTCCCAACTATTTGCGTATTTTAGCAACTATTTATTTCACTCTCACCATCGTTGCTGAAATATTGCAAAGGGTGTGACTTCATTTGCTGAAATTTACATGTAACATCCTAAGATGCAACATTTCAGTCTCTACCATGCATTTACAAAATGTCCTCTCATTTATGGCATTTCACACATTGACAATTTCTTCAAACCATATTCTTTTGCTTAATATATCTACTTGTCAGGAAAACAAATATGTATTTGGATACATTTAAACTGTGCCATAGATTTTTAAAAATCTTTTTCACATTCAAAGCAGAAAATGGTCTGAAATGAAGGGTAAATGATATGAGTATATCATGTCAATACCATCAAAACCTTGAACACAAACATTTCTCATATCACCAACTTCAATTTCCAGTTGTGCGAGTATTTTTGTTGAATGCAATTTCTTTGGCAACATTTTGTAAACTTCGATTTTCTGTTTTTCCTTGAGATTATGTTGAGTTAGCTAAATGTGGTAGATGGCTCTGGCTTTTTTCATTTTTAGCTTGTTTGCCAGCCACATTGAGGCAACAATCAAATACATATGTATTGAATGCAACATCAGATTCAGCATCAGTAGCCAAGTATGCGAGAAAAAGGAACAGGATTTAAAGGAGTTACTAAAACCTTGCACAGACGGTCGCAAAAGTCAAGGAGATACATGATTAATTTGGTAAATAGTCACTCAGGACGTGTTAAATCATTTGCTGTATCTACTGAGGGAAAAGTGATGTCAAACTTCGGAATGACAGAAGTTTTAACACAATTAGAGTTTTTTCGTTCAACACAACTTCAAATTTATGTAAAGGGCTGTGGCCAGAGTCGCGGGAAGCATTTGCTGAATATTTTGCTTCTTACCTAATTGGAACATGTCTAATTCACAGTGCATTAAAAATATCACCACGTGGTCAAGATATATGTATTTTATTTTTATGTTAAAGCGTGTACTTTTGTTGGGCCACTCAGGATGCAGTTATTGGAAATGCTGCCAATACTAACTATTTGTTTGCCATTAGTGTCATGTTGTTAATATCGTTGACATACTATGCCTCCATGCCCAATACGACTAAGAGACGTAAGATCCCAGTGAGTCATAATTCCAATAATAAATAAAACATCTAGGCTCTTACCATATCTAGCTGATTTAAACCGAAGACAATTTGTCAATAGATTACATACCTGAAAGTAAATATAGAACAAGAAGACAATAATTAGTTAAAGGTTAATAAATCATTAGGCTATAAGATCAAATAGGAAACAAACATAGAAATAGTTTAACTTAGTTCCTCTAAGTTTCCATAGTTTCTTATTTTCCAACAGTTGTAATTTCACAGCCTCCAGCTTCTTAAATGAAGTAGACCATTTAAATGTTGTTCCTTTTCGAGTTTTTGGGTTTGCTCTTCTTGTCTCTTTGGTCAGCATAGAGAAATTATGCCAAAACATATCCTGTTTCAATATAGCCACAATCCAATTCCCTTTATATACTACCTAACTCCCACACAATCTCCAGGCTATGAAAACCCAGCGAGTTATTTGGGAAAATGTCCAGCAGTTGTAGTAACGAGTCCCTAGCCCAATACAAAGTTGCTAGGGGTAAAAGTGTCCAGTTAATGACCATATGTGGTTGACAGTGGAGGTGTGGCTGTAGACAATGTCTACAGAGTAACAATTTATTTTGTGGACATTGTATAATAATAGATGGGATAGAATATACAATTAACGGGAAGGTATCCTATTGATCGCCACAGAAATAGTTGCCGAAAGAAACTAGTGCACGCTGGAAAATAACGGCCCCACCAACATATTGCAGGAACCATGTACATGTTTGCAAGCATTATTTTTGTGAATTGCAGATCTGCTCCTATTTTCTTTATTGTCTCTCACGATTTTGTTTTTAGCAGTTTTCAACAAACAAATTCATATTTGGGTCACAAATACATATATTATAACCTACTAATCATTGTGTCCCAACCATTTTATAGTGAATAGCAAACATAATGTTTTTGGACACAAGTATACTATATTTGCTACAAGCTACAAACACGTTATATTTGCATCCAAACCACAACAAAAAAAGACAAATTTTTCAGGGTGTGGTTGAAAATAACAAGATTTTCTATTTCATTTCTACCTTTGGGATAAACTCTTCACCTATATCCCTGACAGGCAGGACTGGAAAGGATGCACATCAAGTTATAGAGGGTATTTAGGCTGACTGAAGGCTTTGAACTAGATGGCAAATTAGGGTTTGGGGTATATTCTAAAGAGTTGGGTCTACACCTTGTACAAGGGCTATGAGACACTTGTGGTGTCCTTCAGGCAAAAGTCCTTGCAATTTAAAAAGGACAAAACGGTAGCAACATCTACTTTTGCAGCCAGACTGCCATAAAATCTCTGCAAACTGTACTCCTGACTTTAAGACCTGCCCGTGACTGCTGCGTATCTCTAAATGAGATGGACAAGCAGTTCGTTATTCAGCTAACTATGGGTGCCGGAGCACAGGAACAATAGAGCAGACGAGTTGGCGAGATTAGGGATCACCTTACCTGTTTCACTAGATGTGACTTATGTGGGTATGCTCCTTTCTGCCTGCAAGCTCATGAGTAAAACCGAAGCTCTCAGAGATGCGAAAGATAGATTTCTGGAGGCACAAATATAGGATTACCAGGAAAGTATGGACAACTTATGACTTAAATGATACGCTGAACTTGATATCCGTGTTTAGACAACATATCTCTATCCTAGTGGCTGAGATCACTGGGCACTGTGTAATAAGCAGACACTTTCTAGACTTGTAATCTCAGCTCATGACCTGTATGAAATTTTTTGATGCTAAAGATGACTTTTCTGGTACTTGTTTTTTGACCCAAAAGGTATTTTTTGGTATTTTGTTTGTACATTATATGTACATTTTGGTACTGTTCATGTACACTTTTGGTACGCTATGTACTTCTTGGTGCAATTTATGTACTGTTTTGGTTCTTTTTATATTTTTTTGGCACGCTATGTACTTGTTATTAAATTGTATATACTTGGTTTGTGTGCAATGTGCTTTTTGTTTCAATTTATGTAATTGTTTTCATAAATTGTATGTGCTTTTTTGTGCACTATGTACTTGTTGCTACACTGTATATACTTTGTGGTACATTTTTAAGAACGCTTTATGTGGGTTTTTGCAAAACTTATGTAGACTTTACACTCGCAGACTTTATGTGCACGTTTGGTACATTCTATGTACTATCTGGTACACTTAATGTAAGTTTTCTTACACTATGTGTACTTTTTTTTCTGTACATACTTTATGTTATTTGAAGATGACTTTTTGCTAAATTTTTTTTTTACCAAAAAAGTACATTTTGGTAAATTGATGGTACATTTTATTTTACCGTACAGTTTATCTACGCTTTTGGTACACTATGTACTTGTTGGTGCACTTTATGTACTGCTTTGGTTCTTTTTCTGTGTATTGTAGCACGCTTTGTACTTGTTGGATAATTTGACGTTTTTTTTTTGTGTGCAATGCACGGTTTAGTTCATTTTATATAGTATTATGGTTCACAATTTCCTTTTGGGTAATTTTTTGCCAAATTGTATGTACTTTTTTATACCCTATGCACTTTTTTCTAGACGTTATATACCTTGTGGTTCATTTGATGTTTTTTGTGGCAGACTATGTACTTGTTGGTACATTTTATTTTTGTGTGAAATTCACCTTTTAGTTCATTTTATATAGTTTTATGGTACATTATTAACTTTTTGGTGATTTTTTCCTAAATTGTATGTACTTTTTTATACACTATGTAATTTTTGCTACACGTTATATATTTTGTGGTTCTTTTGTTGTTTTTTATGGCATGCTATGTACTTGTTGAAAAATTTTATGTACTTTTTTTGTATGCAATGCACATTTTAGTTTATATTATATAGTAGTATTGTAAATTATGTACTTCTTGGTGATTTTTTGCTAAATTTTATGTTCTTTTTTCTACACTATGTACTTTTTGCTACACGTTATATACTTTGTGTTACAGTTTTAAGAACGCTTATGAAAGATGACCTTTCTGGTGCATTTCTGTTTGCTCAAAAAGTACTTTTTGGTAAGTTTTTGGTACATTTTATGTACATTTGGGTATTGTTTATATACCTTTTTGGTATAATATGTACTTGTTGGTAAATTTTATGTATTTTTTTCGGTAATTTTATGTCATTATTAGTAGACTTTATCTGTACTTTTGCTATATTCTATGTAGTATCGGGTATACTGCATGCCATTTATCTTACAGTTTATGTAATTTTTTGCTACCTACTATATGTGTTTGGTGCATTTTGTGTACTTTTTGTATAATTTTTATACAATTTATGTAAATTTTTGTACAATTTATGTAAATTTTGTACCTTCTGTAACACTTTAGGTACTTTGTTGAGTATGTTATGTACTTCTTCTTAATAGCATGTACTTATTTGTCCAAAGTAGCTTTGTTATGAGAACACCGAACCATATACATTTATTTGATCCATTTTTTGCTATCTCTCCATATAAATGTGTATACATATATTAGCTATTACGTTTCGCGTAAGGTCCACAAAGTGACTCCCGAGTCGCTCATTTTACTGCTGTGTGACGAAGAGGAGCATCTCATTCTGTCAAGAACTGTGATTATTTGTTTGGTTTGTATATGGTGATTAGAGAATGCATCCCGGGAAAAACAATATTGCAAAAAAAATTTACAAAATACGTGACTCTCAGTTCAAACGGAAATTTCCAGGATGCTGGGAAATTCATTTATTTTTCCCGCTTTCGTGGGAAAAGAAAAAGCCCGGGAATTTTCATTCCCTAATGATGAATAATACAATTCTTGACAAAATGAGAATCCTTCACTAAATTGTGAATAACAGCGAAACGCGTCTATCGATTTTGATGAACCATGTCTCATTTTGTTCATAGGTCATGTGACTTTAGGATGTTCTAACGAAACTTTACACTTTTTATTTGTTTTGTTGCTTGTTTTTTTTTTTAATAAAAAAAAATTTGAATTTTTTAAGAAAAAAAGTATTTTCTTTCACCATGTTTTTTTGTAACTGCGAAACTGTTGATTACATTGCGAATTTGTATAGGAACAGATCAAAGATAGTGCAGTTCTAAATTTTTCTAAATGTATTCGGACATAATCGGACACATTGTTCTCGAGTAATGATGACACATAATCACAAACGACCATTATTGAGATACAACGTTGTATTTATAAGCTATGTAGGGTGACTACACAGAAAAAATATTGGCCTGTAAATTTCAATTAAAAATATAATTGGATTTTTTCAAAAAATTCAATTAAAAATTAATTGAATCAATTAAATTTGTAATAACATTTACAATTTAGTTGTTGATTTTACAACAGAACTTGGAGTTGGAGTTTTGTAAACAAAAATTGTTGTGATAAAGTATTTTACAGAAAGTTGCATTTTACAGCGCCGTTGGGAGGCAATATGTGGCAGCTGAGTCACCAGCCGTCGTTGTCACTTTTCGTACCACTCTAGTCATTAATATACAACATTGTTGTTATTTGTAATTCGTTTATTGTAGATTGAAAGATTTCATTTTGTGAACTTAAAGAACAATAGTTTTAAATTGTCTTGTTTTGTGATTAAAACTGCGTCTTTGTAATTGTGTTTAATTGTCTTAGACTCTTTAGACTTTTAGACTCACCTTCTTAGATATTTTGAACGTGTAGACCAAGAGTGCCCTAAATTGGATAAAAGCAAATTGGATAAAAGCAAGCTCCAACAAAGCTGAGAGTATGCAGAAGAGATGGAATGCGACAATGGAATGACTGTTGCTGCGGAAGGAGCATATAAATTGAATGTTTCTCTCCACCAGATGTACCTATTTTTTTATATTTAATAAAAATCGTTTAAACATTAAATGTTTAGTATACAATAATAGTTTAATAAACACGGACGTTAATTCCGATTATGAATCCAAATTGTAAAATATTTAATTTTGTATAGATATAAGTACATGTGTATCTGCGAAACCTTGAATAAAATCGCTTTAAAAATAGAACATTTTAGTTTTTTTTAGCGTCGTCGCATGCGGGGGGGGGGGGGGAGTGGTGTTCATGCTGAAAAAAGCACTATCGGTTTTAATTGATTCAATTCAAAATGTAATCAAAAATAGCGAAAAAAACTAATAACTTTTTTAAATTAACTTATTACATACTTAATAAATATTTTTGAAAAAATCAATAAATTAATATTATCATTTTCGTGATTACACCCAAATCAATTAAAAAATTAATCAAATAAACAAATTTTTTAATTGAAATTGATTTTTATTTTTTTCTGTGTAGACACGTTCAGATTGTATTATGATGTTCACAAAAGTTATTCAGCTTTATTATTGCTACAATGTTGTCAAATATTATGAGCGAAAAATTTGGACTCCTTCTAAGTTATGCCGAAAAGAGTTAAAAAGGATTTTTTTTTTAAAAAAGTACAGGAAAATCTGAGAATTTGTTAAAATCGATTTGTACAAAAACTTGACTTGATACAGACATTTTATGGTTACGAACCAACTTACAAGATTTGCCTATAATGGACACCATTTACTAGAACGTTGATACCAAAATGTCATGCCAAAAACTAAAACAGTGTAATTTTTCATAAAAAAACTAGAAAATTTGAATAATATCTGAGTGTAGTCGTTGGGATTCCTTCTCCCTATTTCGTTAGTGCCTTTGTTATTTTGCCTTCTTGTCTTTTATGGTACGGATTCAAGTAATTCTATACAATTTCAACTCCTTCCCAAAATAAAATTCTCTCGCATTTAAGGATTTGGTTACATTTTGCTCTGGGCTCGAGGTGGGATGGATTTAATTTTCACAATTGTGGTTTATTTTGTAGCTGGAAGATATGGAATACGAAAGGAATATTAGGGGCTGGACGTCGTCCTCTTTGTTTTTGCCAATTTGACCACAATCATAATTTGTGTATGTCCTTCTCGAATGTTTAGCTATGCGTAAGGAATAACTTAATTGCCGGCATCTGAGTCTAAGTGTTGCTGATGATGTTGGATCAGGGTGAATGGTTGGTTTTAGTTGGTTCGAGGGTTTTGCAAATTAGAATCAACTTTTTACGCACGTGGTGTTAAGTTTATTAAATGCTTCAATGATTTTAATTCATAAAATGGTATATAGGTCTGGAGCAAAATATAAGGGTCATCATAGATTCAAAATTAGTTTATAGTTTTGTTAAAAATCTAGGCAAATATAATAGATTTGTTAGTTTTAGATTTATCGTCTATGGGAAAGAGGATTTTTTCATTAGAATTTTCCATAGTTGATTAGAACTTTATTATAACAAATAAAGTTTTATGGGAAACATTATTTCTTAAATCTTTAAGTTAAATAGATTTCAGAAAGATCCTAAAGCAACTTTAAAGGTTATGCATTTAGTTGTGTCAGACAGAAAACTGTTCTCTTACCAACTCTATTTCATTCCGACAGAAAATCGTGTGAGCCACCATATTCAATCGCTGTTCTGTAAATATTATCATTTCGCATCATGCACCTTGACATGTCTTCTTATCCACATTTGCTTTACTTGTACTCCAGATTTTTACTCCAATTACATTTATCCTCCAACTATAATACTCAATAGCCCGTCTTTCAATATGGGATCCTCAAACCTGTCATTTTCGCCATCTATCATTCACTTACGACCATAAAGATTGTTGATGTCAGCTATTTGGTTTACAATTATATTTTTGCTCCCCATCAGTTCGGTCATCATGCAGTTGCTCATTATTAAAATTACACTCTTATTTGATGTTTGTCAATGCCACATCCGTTTATGGTGTGGAATTGCATTCAGTAAATTATGCCAATACAAATACACATCCTTAAATATATTCACCGTGTTGTCATGTGTCTTCTTGAATATCCTTATTAAAAATTCACAGTGGAATGAAGCAAAGCTGATGCTTGACCCAAAGGACCGATGCGAACTTAAACAGGTGAAATTTAAACTTCAGTTGTTTGGATGCAAATATAACGTGTTTGTAGCATGTCGCAAATATAGTATACTTGTGTCCAAACACATTGTGTTTGCTACTCAATACTACATGTTGGAGACACAATAATTAATAAGTTATAATATATGTTTTTGTCACCCAAAAGTAGATTTGTTTGTTAAAAACTGCTGAAAACAGAAAAGTGACAAACAACAAAGAAACAAAAAAGCAGCAGATCTTCAATTCATGAATACACTGCTTGTAAATACAGGGTGTCTCAGTACGCACGCACTTTTTCATTTTAAAATAAAAACACGTCTTTTATAAGATAGTTGTGATTTGATTATTGGATTGTTAAGAAGACATGATCCGATTAAGTATGGAATACAATATCCTTCAAATGAACCCCCCGCCTCTGAAGACAGTGCATTCCTCTTATGATGAAATTTTCCATGACTTTTTCACAGAGAAGTGGCTGTATCTCACCCATGATGCGCTAAATCTCGGATTTGAGTTGAGGAATTATTTCTTGTTTATTCGCATAAACCCGAGATTTCACAAAACCCCAAAGCTAGAAATAGCACGGTGTTAAATTGCATGATCTTGGTGGCCAGTTGACGTCAGAATTTCTTGACATAATTTGTTCTGGAAATAGTTGCTGCAGTAAATCGATTGTTTCAGGCGCGGTGTGGCAGGTGGTGCCGTCCTGATGAAGTAACATGCCGTCCAGATCCATGCCGTGCAGTTGAGGCCAAAAGAACTCCGTTATCATGTTTCTGTAACCAATGCCGTTACCTTCCTTCCTTATCCGGTCACCAACAACCCCGAGGGGTCAGAGACCTAACAAAACGAAGATAACATATTTCGCCAACCAGTTCGATCTTTTGCCTTATCTCTCCAGTTGGCAATACCAAGTGAACGCAGGGATTCGTCAACGTCAGCCCTCCAGCGGAGTCTTGGTCTTCCTATTTTTCGCCATCCTTCCAGTTCGGTTTCGAAAAACCTTCGTGATGGTTCGTCTTCAAGTCACTGCAATTTCTGCCTCATTTTTAAAAAAGTAAGGCCCAATTGCTGGTTGTGGGTGTATTTGTTTCTCATAGATTGCATGAGTATTTTCTGAACCCCAAATTCGAAAATTTTGTGCATTCACGAAGCCATTCAGATGGAAATGAGATTCATCGAAGAAGAAGCCTTTTTTTGAAAAATTGGCATTAGCTTCACTTTGCTGCATTAGCCATTGGCCGAATTGCCAGCGGTCTTTAAAAAGTAGTTAACCAATAATTCGCTTGTCCTAACCTCTAGTTCGGTTGTAATAACCTCTTATTCGGTTGTGGCAACCACTAGTTCGGTTGCGACAACCTCCAATTCGGTTGTAATAACCTCTTATTCGGTTGTGGCAACCATTAGTTCGGTTGCGAAAACCTCCAATTCGGTTGTGATAACCTCTAATTCGGTTGGGACAACCACTAGTTCGATTGTAACATCCATTTGTTCGGTTGTGACAACCACTAGTTCGGTTGTGACAACCTCCAATTCAGTTGTGATAACCTCTAATTCTGTTGGGTCAACCACTAGTTCATTTGGGACAACCACTAATGTAGGTTTGACAACCTCTAAGCTCAGTTACGGCTAATTCGGATGTCTCGAATTTTTCTGTGAGTGTTGGAAGTAGTGTTTGGCGTAATTGAAATTCAATTCTTACGAGTTTTGGAAGTCATTTCATAACCCCAGGCCAATTCAGCATTCATTACAAGTCATACTGCAGAAAAAATTCCCACTTATTCGAGTAAAACAACCACTGTGACTCTCTTCCTTCAAATATTTAAACCAATTCACAGAACTTTATATTATTAAGAGCAATCGTGTTAAATTAATATCTTGTGTCCTGTTTTTTTATACATTTCGTTAAGAGTTTATTGTTGCATATTATGCGGCTGGTAAATTGTTGGATACGGCATTTTAACTTTTCACAAACGGAATGGCAATGGCATTTAATTTGCATTTAAATTCGTTATTTGAATTGAACGAATTATGTATGTAGGTATGGATGTGTATCATCAAGTAGTGATATTAAAGTTTTCGGGTTCCAATACTTTAGTTCCAAGAACTCTGAGAGACTCAGTGTAAAATTTAAATTATTGAAAAAGAATTATGACGAGAGTTTGGTTTCTTTATAATAAAATATGAAAGATGAGTTAAGTCATGTCAGATCCCGAAAAGAATTGACGAAAACTGTCTCTATGAGGTATAGAGAACAACTAACTTCTTCACTGAAAGTAAACGCTTCGTCACACGAGTGAATTTGTTCGTCACGTCAACGAATGTATTCGTCGAAAGTAAGCTAACGTATAGCGTTAATCGAAATTTTCCATGACCTATTGACAATGATGTGGCTTTATATCACCGATGGCGCGTTGAATCTAAAAATTGCGCTTAGGAATTGTTTGTGGTTTGTTTACATAGACCACATATTTTATAAAACCCCAAAGAAAGAAATCGCACGGCGATAAATCCCAGGATCCCATGGTGGGCAGTTCACATTGGAATGTCGGGACATTATTTGGTGCGGAAATCATTGCTACAATAAATCGATTGTCTCATGCACGGTGTGACTGTTAGCGTCGTCCTGCTGACACCACATATCTTCCAGATCTATAACGTTATGGGGTCCTTAGCACTCCATTATCATGTTGCTGTAACGAAAATCAGTCGCAACGCATGTCTACAAATCATGCGCCAAAATTGAAACAAGCATTGATACCTTGAGCCTGGCTAAAGACAGAAGCTTCATGCCTCTTATGATATCCATTATGAGCCAGATTTGTGTTGAGCGTACACAATCTTTATCTGTCGTCCATATCTCCGGCATCATCATGTAGGAGTGTTTTGCAGGATATGTTTGCAAGTCGTTAAATTCATGCTAATACGCTCTAATTCATGTGTAACCTGTAAGGCAGTCTCTAGTCTGGTCAGGTTATGCGCTCTGCAGTTCTCTGGAATTTCCCTGCACCAGGGCACCCACATGATATAAATATCGTATTGCTCGGCAACCTCTTTAACAAATTTGTGGCAGTCCTGCACCGGAATTCTGTAACATTTTAACGATAAATATCGGTAGTTAAGTTGACAAAATTCGAAAATTTTATATTGAAATTTTATGAATTTTGATAATTTAACTACCGAATTTTATCGTTAAGAAGTCACAGAATTCCGGTGCTGGACTCAATTCATAAATACTGCTTCCAAGGACAAGGAATTCAGAAATATTGATTCTAATGACTTGATGACCACCTGACTGTCCGTGAAGATAATGATCCAATTACTGTTAGGACTAGTATACTAGTAGTAGGACTAGTATCCCTCCGCCAGACGGTAACTTCTTTAATAGCTAAAATTTCTGCCTGATACAAGCTACAATGATCAGATAGTCTAGGAGAAAGGGATAAGGGATATCATTCATTTTTGACTCGTCCGTTTAGAAATTCAAATATATCTCATTTGTACCAAGAATCACTTTCCGGTATGATAGTGTGGTATTTTCGATCGAATAGCGGTTTCGCTTTCGAGTATCAGACTTCGAGTATCAGACTCTCATACAACCTGTCTTGCTTTATGGCGCAGAAACCTGCGTCATATTGCACGCTGATGAAACATCTCTGGGGGTCTCCGGGAAAAAAATGCTCCGAAAAATATCTGGTCCTATAATAGAGAACCGCCAGTATAGACGACGGATAAAACACGAATCAAAATAAAGCATTTACCATGTCGGTAAAATGGTTCAGTATGATCTAGTGTGAAAGGTATTCAAGGACATACTCGACGGACATCAAAATATAGGACGGCCGGATCAAAATAACGCGTTTACCATGTCGGTAAAATGGTTCAGCATGATCCAGTGTGAAGGGTATTCAAATGGACGTACTTGAAGGACATCAAAATATAGGACGGCCGGATCAAAATAACGCGTTTACCATGTCGGTAAAATGGTTCAGCATGATCCAGTGTGAAGGGTATTCAAGGACGTACTCGACGGACATCAAGATCTAGGACGGCCAAGACCTCGCTGGAAGGACCAGGTGGAATATTGACGACAACAGCTTGATGTTACCAACAGGAGGAGCAAAGCTAAAGATCGAGCCAGTTGGAGAAACATGTATCTTCATGTTGTAAAGTCCATCTGGGTTGTTTAAGGCAACCTAAGTAAGTAAGTAGGAATCGTACTTTTACGTAATGCTGGAGTGGTAGTGGAGTCATGCGATTCAAACTGCAGGAGTCGGAGAAGAAGAGGAGCCGAGCATTTTCAAAATGCTAAAGTCGGAGTTGTCTAGATTTGGCCAGGGTCCACAGGGCTACTACGCAGTTTAAAAGTTATTAATACGAGGAAGTTAGTCAGTCTTGGGTAATATTGTTTTAGTGTCATACGATTGTTTAGTGTCAAAAAGGTCATCAGTCTCATTTTTGTGCTACAACCCAACACATCTGTAACTACCGTAAATTGTGGTAGCATGGAAGGCCCGCCTATTGTCCTTTTTGCCACACAAACGGATAACTTGCCCTAAATTAACTCCTCTATAACAGAGCTCTTTCTTTACCTGCACAACAATGTCGGTATTATCTTGGAATCTTCTTGCAAAGGATCAACCTTTGTACAGATTATTTTAAAATGTATGAGAGCAAAATCAAAAAAAAAAAAATATAACTGCAAATCCGCTTAAAGTCCTTTCATGAAAAAATTGTTGAAACTTCAAGAATTGGCAAGAAATTTATAAAACAATAACAGGATATCAGAGCGGGGACACCACACATACAATACATGCGGAACTAAGAGAATCTTAGCATGCATTTTTCATATATAAAATGCGATATAAATGTCCATTGCTATGAATACATGTGGTATGTGTGTAAATATATTTATGGACACATGTTCTTTTATACACTTCGACATACATGCACTGGCACATGTAATCCTTTAAACACTTAACAATTCAATATTATTTTCAATTTACTTGAATTACATGCAATCGAAGAGGAAATAGTTACGTTAACATGCATTCACATAAATGTGTGTATATTTATATCAATTGTAGGTTTGCGTAAACCTATTTATCCCTCCTCTTCACCAGGTTTTTTGACTCTCCTTGACTTTCCTTCCCTGAGTCAGAGAAATGTAAAATATTTAAATTTATCGTAGCGCTTGCAACAATTTCCTATAGAAACAAAATCCCTAATGTAAAAGAGAAACTTTTCGGAAAAGAGTTAAATAGAAATGCAAAATATTCTATAGAAAACTAATTCACCATAATGAAAGAGAAATAAATTTTCGTATTAAAATCATTTGAGCCAAATACAAAAATTATTGAAGCTGTTATTTCCTTTAAAAAGCATGAGCTGGAGCAATTTCCTTCTTTAGTGGATACAAACTTTTCAGCGACATTGTAGTTTTGACATACAATATCGCTAATAATGACAGGTGCCCATACTCACTAGCTACCTTACTAGTCATTGGTAATGCATGACCGGGGAACTCGGGTAACGTTGTCCCTGTTGAAGTTGCTCAGATCACTCTCACGATCAGTGTCTCTGCTTCCAAAAAAAAAGAGAGAAGCTATGCCAAGGAAAAGAATGCAGCACAATCTCATAATGCCCACGCATTAAACCATAGATCAATATATAAGAGTTGCCATCCCTCTCTCTAGGTTCTCTCGATGATGACTAAGTAGTAGGGAATTTCATCGAGTTCGACTTACTCTTGTATGTTTTTACACAAATAAAAGGGAATGCATATTTTCATCCGATGCAACCAACATACATAAAACATAATTTAGCTGTCATTAGTATCAGTCAAACACTATTTAAAGTTAGATTGCTACATGGTCTGCTTCTGGTTGCTTCTCGCTGTCTCGCCTATCTACTCTGTTTTCTATCAATTTCTGACTTCATAGTCGGTCAGCTGTGTCATGGATACTTCTTGATTAAACACAGAAAATTTGGCGATCCAAAGTTTTCTCTCAGAAAAATAGTACTACCATAGCGTAATGGATACGAGTTTCAATCAGTTGTTTTATGTTCGTTTGCAGTCCCCGATGTAGTTGGAGTTTTGATTGAGTTCGAGTTGGACATGAGACGAACAGAACGATGCAACAACCATCAGACATCATTTACCAGTCATTACTATCCATAAAACATAATTTAAACTTTGATTACTTTCAGTTGCTTATCTCTCATTCTCCCATCCACTTTGTCCTCTATGAAATTTTCAACTACCATTTCGATCAACTGTGGAATGGATAACCGCTGAAAGAATGCACATCGGTGCGGTTCCATTATTCTCATGCATTCAAATTAGAAAAACTGGTGAGTATCATTCTTCTCTTAGAAAAATTATACGTCTATAGCGCATTAGATAACAAATTCCATCAGCTGTTTTATGTTCATATATTCCCCTGCAGTTAGTGAGTTAGTTGCTGTTAGAAGTTAGATATAAAACAAAAAATGACGGGGCAACGGAAATGGGATAATAAACCATAGAATAGTTGGCAAGAATAATAGTGTGGCAGCCGATGGGGCAATGATGCGCCCGACTTTCGTACATGATAACGAGGTTTCGATCTCTGTCCTGACCACCTATCACTTCTTTCGACGACAGTCGCATCACTTAGTGACGGCGAAACTATCGACTACATAGCCATGAAGAAGCTTCTCAAAATAATTTTCAGAATCGGTGTAGAGCTTGTGATCCCAATCTGTGAGTGTAAAACTAGAAAGAGCATATTGATTGCGGGAAGCTCTCTCCAATACCTTCACGGGATGAAATGGGAAACTATTTATTTATTTATTTAGATGGCAAGATGCCAATTTGTCAGAAAATGACAATGTGTTAGTACCTGTTATTACCAATATATTACCTTTTTTATAGAAAACTGGGTTGGGGGTTTCTTTTTGTATGTAAAACTTGACAGATGATTTGCCTTGCACGCTGAAAAATCTGTCTTTTTTCGTTATATCGATGCAAATATAACGTGTTTGTAGCTTGCCGCAAATATAATGCACTTGTGTCCGAACACAGTGTGTTTGCTTTTCAATATTACATGTTGGATACACAAAAAGCTTCACAAAATACCATTCGGAACCGGTGTAAAACAGTGAGTGTAAATCTAGAAAACGCACAGCTCACTGGTTTGTGAGAAGCTCTCCCAAATCCCTTCATGAGATGTAAGGGGAAACCATTTTTTTTTATACACAATGATTAATAGGTTATAATATATGTTTTTGTACACAAATATGACTTTGTTTGTGGAAAACTGCTGAAAATAAAAATGTGACAGACAGCAGAGAACAAAGATGCAGTAGATCTTTCACCCGTGAAAACAGTTCTTGCAGATATATACGTGGTTCCTGCAATATGGTGCTGGGTCGTTTTTTTCAGCGTGTGTGCATAAAAATATTTTGGGCGCTATATTTTTTACCCAAACATTGCAAAAGCTTGATGGATCCTTCAGATGTATTGGATGTTATCTATGTTTTCTTAAAGAAACATTTTCGGAAGGCAACTCATTTTGGAACATAACAATTTGCTGGGCTTTGCTTTTTAATAGAATATATTGCTGCAACCAGTTTCAACTTTTTCTGCACAAAAACAGTGGAAGAAAGAGTTTTAGGTTAAAAGGTTAGTGCAGGTAATTTTAATATATTGAAGTATTTTCTAACACGCTGAAATATGTGTCTCTTTTTGTTGTTAGGATGCAAGTATAACGTGTATGTAGTTTGTCGCAAATATAGTATATTTGTGTCCAAACACAGTGTGTTTGCTTTTCAATATTATATGTTGGAGACACTATGATTAATATGATTTTGTGACCCAAATGTGGCGTACGTTGTTGAAAACGGCTGAAATCAAAAATGTGACAGACAACAAAGAAACAAAAAGCAGCAGATCTGCAATTCATGAAAATAATGCTTGCATTTAAGTATATGGATGTTGCAAACGTATACATGGTTCCTGCTTTATGTTACAGGGGCCGTTGTTTTTAGTATGTCCAGAAGTCTTTGCTCTGGCTAGACCATGTTAGTAGAATGGCTGAAGAAGAAGGGTTTTCGAAACCGACCTCGAAGGAATACGAAAAATAGGAAGACCAAGACTCCGCTGGAGGGATCACTTTGACGAATCCCTGCGTACACTTGGTATTACCAATTGGGGAGATAAAGAAAAAGATCGAACTGGTTGGTGAAATATGTTATCTTCGTTTAATCGGAGTTGTTCGAGACTGGATAAGTAAGTAAGAAAACTTTGAAAAGACTTCCTTTTTAAAAAAAATTACCAGATACAATTTTTCCCATTGAAATGTTGGAGGAAAACAATTTTCCTATAGAAGTTATAAGTTATGTATAGAAGAAAAGACCCTGAAAAAGCTGTATTTTTGTGTTGTTTGGTGGCAAATGTTATGTGCTTGTAGCTTGTCCCAAATATTGTTATACTTGTATTCAAACACATAGTGTTTTCTTTTCAATATTATATGTTGAGGACAGAATGATTAATATGTTATAATACATATATGATTTTGTAACTCATACATGGTCTTGTGTGTTGAAAACTACTGAAATCAAAAATGTGACAGGTAACCATGAAACAAAAAAGCAGCAGATCTTCAATTCAGGGAAATAATGATTGCACGTAAGTATGTAAAAGGATATTCCTAACATATATTTGGTTCCTGCATAATGTTACAGGGGTTCGTTTATCAGCGTGTAAATTGCATCTTTTGTATATAAAACTTATCAAGATACAACTTGTCTTATTGAAACGTTGGCGGGAAACAATGTTTCCTATAGGAGTTATCCTTTATCAGGTGAAAAGGAAGAAAATACAATATTTACCACACGCTGAAAAACCTGACTCTTTTGTTGTTTGGATGCAAATATTAGGTGGTTGTAGCTTGTCGCAAATGTAGTACACTTGTGTCCAAATACATTGTGTTTGCTATTGAATATTTCATATTGGAGACACAATAACTTATATGTTAAAATATAAGTTTTGATGATCCACAAATGTGGATTTGTGTGTTGCAAAGTGTTGAAAACAAAAATGTGACAGACAACAATGAAACAAACAAGCAGCAGGTCTTCAGTTTATGAAAACAATTCTTGCAAACATATGCATGGTTCCTGCAGTATGTTACGGGTACAAAAGTATTAAGGGGTAATTTTTCCAAAAGACAATTTCGTGACTGCCTGTCCTAGAGAAATATTGAAATATTTATCGATAGAAAAAAAAGGGGGCCGTCGGTGGTGCAATGGGTAGTGTGCGCGCCTCTTGTACTTGAGATCATGGGTTCGATCCCTGCTCTGACCACCTTAAAATTTCTTTCGACGGCGGTCACCTCGCATAGTGACGGCGACACTATCGAGTATTTAGCCATGAAAATGTTTCTCAAAAATACCGTTCGGAAACGGTTTAAAACTGTAGGTCCCAATCAGTGAGTATAAAATTAGAAAGCGCACAGCTCACTGGTTGTGAGAAGCTCTCCCCGATTCCTTCATGGGATGTAATGGGAAACCATTTATTTTTATTTTATCGATATAAAAGAAGGCAAGAAGCAGCCTTTTCTATCGCAAAGTTGGCACGTGCCATTTTGCTACAGGCAAATAGGTATTTTCGGTCAAGTTTTTTTTTATAGTAGCCTTGGGAGATGACATCCTTTGGTATAGAAAAGTTTGCAGCAGGCTACTTTTATACAAAAGATAGAAGAATTCAATTTTTACTGTAGAAAAATTGGCAAACGGGAACTTAATATTGATATATATTATATTTCCAAAAGTATATTGGAAAGACAATTTTTTCCCCCTGAATAAAAGAAAATTAGCCAAATCGAATAACGTTTCGAAAATGTCCTTTATCATTTTCTGCGTAAATCGAAGGGCCTTCCCAACATCTACCATAACCGATGACAAATTGTATTGACTTACTTTCCCCTATAATACGTAGAGACAACAATTGTCCATGTAATCATACATTGAATTAAACTCAACACACATGTATACGCAAACATGCAATCAACAAGGATATCAAGAAGTGACTGTGTATGTGTGTGAATTCCTTTTTTTTTTTTATTTTTTTTTTTATCAATAAATACACATGTAAAGGGTTGATTTCATGAACGTAAGTGAGAGTTTGATTGAATTTATGCGTGTGTGTGTGTGTGTGTGTGTACATGCAGTTATTTCTATGTGTAAGCGCATACATGCATATGACTGTGTTGAGTAAACTTTATTTTGATTTAAACGCTTTAAAGAAGATCTATCGGACAATAAGAAATGAGGAAGAGAGAGAGAAGACACAAATAATACAATAATAAATAAATAATACTATGAATAACTTTTCAATCATATAAGCGATTGAAAAGGGGGTGAGAGCAGGTGGATGCAAAGGTAAAGGTAAAAAGGAAAAAAAGGACACCTATACTCAAACACTTATAAAGGCCATTCATGCTACACTGACGGTCATGTATATGTTTATTTATAGATAAAAAAGTTGAATGTCCAACTGGCCGTCTGTCTTTCGATTCCATACATTTCCATTATGTTGGCTGTTGTTTTCTCGTCGATCTGTTCACTATACAAGTGCAACCAAACGGAATCATGCAAACCCATCAACATATGAAAGGATTTGTTTGTGAAAATAACAACAAATAATCATATATATCCTTTCAATTTTATACACACGAACAGATTTCCTGCAGAATTTCAGACCAAGAGGAGCAGCACCTACACAAATAAACAAAATAACAACACGCATGTACTTTATTATTATTGTGAGGCTTCCATTGGGAGAATGGGACGACTTTGTTAACAATTTGTTCAATAAATTGCCTTAAAGGTCTGAATGCGATAGATCTTGTCATTGTTATCATCATCGTCATCATCATCATCATGGTCATCATCACTGTAATCATTGTCATTGCTATCAGCAGGCACAACTTAGGATTGGCAAGAGACACACGTGCACAACTATAAATATATCTTTACCCTACATATCCTTGCACCCACACTCTAGCACACAGCCATCCCTACCAACTGTTACAAACACTTACATTAAGAAGATTTCTTTACATTTATCTGTAACTTTCCATTGTGCATCAATGTGTGCGTGAGTTTATGGATATATTGATAAGACGTGTGTAGGTATTAGTAGTGATAAGGTTTTTTTCCTCTTCCATGTCCTAGAAAGTTGATTTGGTTTATCTCCAGTACATGACATTTATATTATTATTACTTTTGTATTGGATATAATATTAAAGCAGATGTTATAATGTTGTAGCTGGCAAAAACTTCAAATTTAATGAAAAAAGAAATCGAATTCGAAAAGAACCATTTTTTTTTTTAGAAATCTTGAAGGAATACAAATTGAAAACGCATCGCATATCTTGTAACATTTCTCAAATAAAACAAAATTTATTAATTTTTTTTTGAATTTGAATTTAAATTTTTCTGTTGTTTTTCTGCAATAGAAAATATAAAATCTTAAATTCATGAAAACAATGCTTGCAAACATGTTCATGTTTCCGGCAATATGTTGCTGGGGCCGATATTTTTCAGCGTGTATATGGTTGCAAGCATTGTTTTCATGAATTGAAAATCTCCTGCTTCATTATTCCTTTGTTGTCAGCCACGTTTATGTTTGCATCCTGCCTTCATCATGTAATTTTGAGAAGCAAACACAATGTGTTTGGACACAAGTATACTATATTTGCGAAAACCTACAAACACATTATATGTGTATCCAACCAACAATAAAAACTGATTTTTCAGCCTGCACCGCTGGAAGTTTCGTCAATCCATGCTTCCACTAGAACCTTTCCTGGCTACTTCATCAGCGGTTTCGTTTCCGACTTTATTCGTATGACCCGGAACCCCCAGTACACGCTGGCGTCTGTTACATATTCTCTCAAACACATCCTGTAGCAACCATGTATATGTTTGCAACACACTCAAAATATTCAACTCCTAAACTCGCTTATATTTGAATGCAAACACTATCATGTTTACTTGCAAAAATGCATACTGTTACGGGAAGCCATATGCGAGTTTCATCCTAAACACTCATATACTCAAGATGAAGTATTTGTGTGTTTCCGCCCAAACGAACGATTGAAGACTGAATGCATGGAACTAAAACGCACACATCAATCAAAATAAAAACATTCAATTCATTTATAAACGCATTTGGGAATGTTTATGACTGAACTGATTAAAAGACTAATATTAAAAGAGAGGTATACACTTGCAATAACATTAACTTAAGCTGAGAACAATCTATCTTGTTCCCCCTTTTATTATTTTTCTCTAGAGAGAGCCTAGGGACAAAAATATTAAGAAAAACAATGCACCAAACACAATTGTAGCTGTATCACAAATAAAGATGTATTTGGATGACAGATACATTTATTATAACATATTGATCAATGTGTCTCAAACATTTAATAGTGAATAGTAAACCCAATGTGTTTGAACACAAGTACACTCTATTTCCGACAAATTCCAAACACACGTCATATTTGCATCCAAGCAAGAAAATAATGCAGATTTTTTAACGCGTATGGAAAGCAGAAAACAATTTAGTTTTTATAGACGAATTGACTGACGACAAGGTATCTTCTAACAAGTTCGCAAGGACAACATTTCCTAAGGAAAACATTTCGAACATTTTGAGGGATAATTTCTACTGCAAACATTTTCAAATATTTAAATTTCAAATATTCATGAAATTGTTAGGAACAATAAATCACTTTTGCTGTAACTTCCACAGAGTTTGTTATTAGTTCAATGCTTGCAACAACAATTGCCGATGGAGGACGTAATGCACTACAAAAGGATACAAAACAAAAGTCTATCGAATCAAGGAATAACAGAGTGTAGATAAAAGACCTTCCCCTATGAAGGTTTAAATTTAATTTCAATTTCAATTGTGACACATGGAAGTTGGTGAGTGCTGTTCATTCATGGGTGTAGTGAATAAATAGAACAAATATCTAATGAAATTTATGCAAAAGAAAGTAAAAAGTTCAAGATTTTCATTACGTATATCAATCGAGTTAACAAGAAAAGAAAGTGAACTGAAAGTTACAATTGAAGGAGGTTTTGTTTTCGATCGAAGGACTTAGTCATGTGCTCATGCAGCAATTGCATCATGACATTGTCATACACACTCATAAAAGCGAAAGACTACACAACATTGTTTAAGATGTGTCTTATGTCCTGAGTCAAGGACTCTTTTCCGTCTTCTTCGGCAACAAATTGACAACTTTGTCGTCGTCGTGTTCCTGGGTTGTATTATAGGATTTGTAATAGAACTGAGACTTGCTGGAGTTTCTTTTTAATAACTTAGTAGTTATCCTTTTATGTTTTACAGTCCTCGTTGCTAGTGTATCGTTATTGCTTATGTCGCTATAGAAGTGTAAGTACCATTCATGGTTCAATTATCGCATTTCACGATTCGTTAGATTCACATCTAAACATGTGTTTGGTTTCCCTTTGAATATCTGTTGATACATATGGTTAGTTGATTTGTATATAAAGGACTTTACTACTACACATTTTGTAATACTGAATTGGATTTGAGAAAACTTAGATTTTCTTTAAATATGAAATTGCGGCAAAGATTTGAAGTGAACTGGGCCAAAAAGAAGGAAACTTAAATTATTTATTAAATGGAACTGGGATAACATGTAGCCATCAGGAACAACATAGGTGGGGATTTACTCTTTTATAGTGATTACGAAAGGTTATAAGTTTGTGAGAAAACTTTCATGTCTACACTCACAGATGGAACTGTTTGAAAAAAGGCTGAGGCAACCACAAATTTGGCTGCTGCCACCGAATTGTGGTTGCCACAACCGAATTGAGGTTACCACAACGCAACCGAGACAACCTCTAATTTGAAAGAGACGACAATTTATGTGGTTGTGTCAACCTCTGAATTCGGTTGCAGCTAATACGATAGTATTTTCTGTGGGTATACCGGAGATTTATACTTGCATCCTCCAAAAAAGCTAGCTGAAACTTGAGATCCTTAAATTTCAAATGTATCCTTGTAAAAGAGTTAAGCAAACGGGAGTAGTAAGGTCAGCAAGATGAGAGCTAGTGAAGATTTAAATCCTTATAGAAATTATGTACCTGAAGAAACTTACGAACAGCATCGGAATTTAGTAGACTTTACCGATAAAAATCGGTGGTTAAATGGCTAAAATTCGGAAATTTTGAATTTAAATTTTATGAATTTTTACAATTTAACTACCAATTTTTTGCGTTAAAAAATAACAGAATTCCTCTGCAGATTTTCTTTGAATTAACGACGCTGAAATATAAAAAAAAATTCTAATTTGAATAAAACAGTTTGTACGATGGCTGTCACTTATGTTTTGCGATATCGCAACGCCGAAGAAGATATGCCACATCTGGCAATCGCAATGTTAAGTCAACAACTGTGTACTAAAGTACGCAGTCAAAATGTCTCTTAACTTGAATGCCAACGAACAAAACGAGTGAAACCCCGCCATTCTCAGCTCTCTCTCGTACTCTCTTCATTGACTATTTCAATACACGAGCAGTTTTTTGATAGGGTTATTGTATATATAAGTAACTATACACAATCCAACCATGTTGAAATAAAATGATATATACTCCCATCCCTATGGGTGAGGGTAGAATTACAAACAAACACGTCAAACATATTCGCTTAAACAACAAATATGTGTTTGCTAAAACAATAAACATATGTTACCTATAACAACAACCATGTGTTTGCTTAAAGAAAAAACATATGATTGCTAAAATATTAAACAGTCGCTTGTTAACTCAACAAACATATGTTTGCCAAAACAACAAACATATGTTAACTGACACAAACAAACTATGTTTGCTATAACACCAAACATATGTTTGCTTCAACAACAAATATATATTTGCTTCAACAACATACCTATATTTGTTATAACAACAAACGTATGTTTGTTATAGCAACAAATATATGTAAGCTGAAACAACAGAAATGTTTTTGCTATAACAATAAACATATGTTTGCTCCAACAACAAACATATGTTTGCTTCAACAACAAATATACATTTGCTTAGACATCAAAAATATGTTTGCCAAAACAACAAACATATGTTTGCCAAAACAACAAACATATGTTAGCCAAAACAACAAACATATGTTTGCTTAAACAGCAAATGTTTGCTAAAATGACAAACGTAAGTTTGCTATAACACCAACCATATATTTGCAATAACAACAAACATACATATGTTTGCTAAGTCAATAGACATGTTTGCAAAAACAATAAACATATGTTTACTATAACAACAACCTTATATTTGGTAAAAAAAAAACAAATATATGATTGTTAAAACATTAAACATACGTTTGCTAACACAACAAATATATGTTTCCTAAAACAACAAACATACGTTTGCTGAAACAACAAAACTATTTTTGCTATAACACCAAACACATGTTTCCTGAAACAACAAATATATATTTACCTCAACAACATACATATATTTGCTAACACAACAAATATATGTTTCCTAAAACAACAAACATACGTTTGTTGAAACAACAAAACTATTTTTGCTATAACACCAAACACATGTTTGCTGAAACAACAAATATATATTTACCTCAACAACATACATATATTTGCTATAACAGCAAACATATGTTTGTTATAACAACAAACATGTGTTTGCTTCAACAACAAATATATGTTTGCTTAGACATCACAAGTATGGTTGCTAAAAGAACAAACATATGATAGCTAAAACATCAAACATATGTTTGCTTAAAGAAAAATATTTGCGAAAACGAAAAACATAAGTTTGCTATAAAACAACCATATATTTACAATAACAACAAACATACATATGTGTGCTAAGTCAATAGACATATGTTTGCAAAAACAATAAACATATGTTTGCTATAACAGCAATCATATATTTGCTTAAAAAACAAACATATGATTGATAAAACATTAAACATACGTTTGCTAACACAACAAACACAATAAATATATGTTTCCTAAAACAACAAAGATATGTTTGCTAAAACAACAAAACTATGTTTGCTATAACACCAAACATATGTTTGCTGAAACAACAAATATATATTTATCTCAACAACATATATAACAGCAACAACATATATAACAGCTATAACAGCAAACATATATTTGTTATAACAACGAATATATGTTGGCTCCAACAACAAATATATTTTCTTAAAAACCAAGAGTATGGCTACTAAGACCACAACCATATGATTGCTAAAACAGCAAACATATGTTTGCTTGAACAATATATGTTTGCTAAAACAAGAAACATATGTTTGGTATAAGAAAAACCATATATTTGCAATAATAACAAACATAGATATGTTTGCTAAGTCAATAGACATATGTTTTTTGCTGAAACAACAAACATATGTTTACTATAACAACAACCTTACATTTGGTAAAAAAAAACAAACATATAATTGTTAAAACATTAAACATACGTTTGCTAAAACAACAAACATATGTTTGCTATAACAAAAATTATATGTTTGCAATAACAACAATCATATGTTCGCTAAGACAATAGACATATGACTATATGACTGCTAAAACAACAAACATATGTTTGCGAAAACAACAAATATATGTTTGCGAATACAACAAACATATGTTTGCGAAAACAACAAACATATGTTTGCCTAAACAACAAACATATGATTGCTGATTAGCTTTCTCCACTTCCGTAGACTATTCTGCTGTGTGCACACATTTTGTTGTTAGCGTGCAGTCTTCGGGTTTGTTTGTGTCGGTTCACACGAATGAAATTACTGTATTGGTTCTTAAGATATTGTATACTTACTACTGTTGCCGTTTGCTAAACATCAAGCTTCCCTTTACACTGCGAGAAATTCTTTTGAAGTAAACATTTGTTAACTGATTTGTATTTATTTAGTAAATTAGTTAAGTTGTTTGCTTATTTGGCAAATAAAGCATTATTGTTTTGGGTTTCTCGTTTTTTTTTACATTAATTTCTATTTTACGTATTTATTTAAAAACTAAACAATAAAATGTTCTGTGTTGATTGTTAAAATAAATAAAGGAAGAGTTGCCATGTTGACTTAATAAAATCTATTAACAATTGTTGTCTGTAAATAAATGTAAATCTTAACTAATACATACGTATGTATCTAAATAGTATATATGTAAATGAGTAAATGTGTACAATAGTTGTAGTAGTGGAACTTTTCTGAAATGCATTGGTGTTTTAATTAAAACTAAACACAAAAAAATTTAATTTTATAAATAAATAATTTGGCACTTAACTAACATGAACTTGAGTTCAAGAAAGGGGGGAGGAGTGTTTGCAATGATATGGCATTAAATTAGAAATCTGTGAAAGTAACGATAACATATACTGATTTATTACAATTTCTGTTGATTTATTTAAATAATATTTATTCTAAGTTAATATTAAATTGGACTTAGTCCCAGATATTAAAGCATAACACGGAAGAATATACTCTTTTAAGGTTATGAACTTGAAAAGAAACTTGGATTCCAAAAAGATAAAATTTTAGAAACATGTCACACAGTGCCTCTATGGTGATTTCTTGCCTTTAGTATATGATCTTCTTACTTCATGCAGATCTTAGACAAACCCCAGTCTCTGTCTCTGACTTTGGATTATTTCCTCCGTTCCTATCAATCTTCTTCAACGAACTTCTTGTCGTAATAGGAGACCCTTTTCCGGTGTCTAAGCATCAGTTATAAAAATTCATTATTTTTTTTTGCTTTTCATTTCATGGTGTAGACAGTCACATCATATTCGATTTCAAATCTATGATATTATCCGTTACATTGTAATACAATGCCATAAATTTTCATGGGAATTACAATTTATGCGTTTATGCGTTCCCAGTTTCTTTTTTATCTCCATCTATCTATCTATTTTGCCCCCCTCCGTCATAAAGCTTCAACACCAAAAAAGAGTACATTGTTTAAAATTTATATCTTCATAAATACTACTAGAGACAACAGAGAGACAACGAGCAAAACTCAAATCTATATAAAATTATCATAAAAAATAATATGCATCATAAATTGGCATATAAAACAACAACGACACAAAACAAACACAAATGAATTTATAACTACATATACAACTACAAAAACTTTAACTACATACATACATACAACATACACAGCTACAATGACATTTACTTAAAGTTACAGAGATGTAATGGAGACATATCCTCATAGATGTGGATGTCTATAGGTATTTGTAAAGCCGGATAGACTTACAATTGTCCCGGGGTATGTGGCGGAAGGTCGGACGGACAGAAATGCCAATGAAGAAGATGGCACAGTGGGTGGAATACAAATTTATTAAAAAATTTAAATGTGAAAAAATAATTCGAACACCTGTACGAGTTTTCAACAAAAATATATAAAATCTATATAAAAACCAAATAATGTCTAAGACTTCATTAAAACTTTCCTGTTTAAAACATTGTACATGCAATAGAAATAATTCGTTTCCCACAAACGTTGTTTTTTTATTTGGAAGACTTAAAACTCAGAAAATTAGTCTACACCTTTATCAGTGTTCAACTAAGACGAATAAAATCCATACACAAACCAAATAGTCTTTAAAACTTCATTAAAATTTTCCTGTTAAAAACATTGTACATGCAATAGAAAAAATTCGTTTCCCACAAACGTTGTTTTTTTTTTTGGAAAACTTAAAATTCAGAAAATTATTCTTACGTATTTATCAGTTTTCAACAAAAACGAATTGCTGTAGATGATTTTGTTGCTATTTAATTTTTCACTGTTAAGCTTTTGACAGTTCACGCGTGATTCGTGACATGTGTCAAAGTAAAGAATGTACAATTTGACTTCACATTTCATCACGAGTAGACTTAGAACGAACAATGCTTGCATATCAAAATTCGTGGTCTGTGGAATATGTGTTTCGCAATGGTCGTCATAATCGATCCACCGAGCTACTGTGACCAAATTTTGCACCAGTTTCACTCTACTGGGCATCAGTCCACCGCCCAGTATACCCAGAGTGCGTACCGAGGAAAATATTGCTGCTGTATCAGCCAGTGTTAATGAAGATCACGATATTCTATCTGTCGTCGACCGCAGCAATTGGGTTTGTGTTATTCGACCACGTGGAAAAGATTATGTAAAGACCTCCGTCTAAAGCCATACAAAATACAGCTGGTGCAGGAGCTGAAGCCAGGCGATATCCACAACGTCGTCTTTTCGGTGAATGGGCCATAGCAAACCTGGAAGAATATCACTTTTTGTTATCGAAAAATTGTGTTCAGCAACGAGGTTCATTTTTGGCTCAATGGAAACGTCATGAACAGAATTGGCGAATTTGCGCTGAAGAGCTGCCAGAGGCTGTTCAAGAGCTGCCAATACACGCTGAACAATTTAGTGTTTGGTGTGATTTACGGCCAGCGGCATCACTCGACCGTACTTTTTCAAAGAGGACGATGACTTTAACGTTACGGTCAATGGAGCAACGTATCGTTCGAAGTCGCGGACTTTTTGTGTCCAACATTTTAGAATTGTGCTTCGGTGACATGTGGTTTCAACAGAATGGCGCCACATGCTACACTGCACGTGATGCCATGAATCAATTGAGAGCAATTAATCGGACGGTAAGGAGCTGTCAATAGACAATTAATCGCACGTAGTTGTGCTGTCAATAGACCGCCTCGGTCTTGCGATTCGACCCCTCTAGGCTATTATTTGTGGGGGCATATGAAGTCTCTTGTCGTCAAGGACAAGTTATATAAGATTCATTCCTTAGAAGTCACCATTTCACGTGTCATTGGTGACAAATGTTGTCTTTATTTGTTTACTTTACAAATGTTCACAAACGTTGTTTATGTTTGCCGCAAATGCAACCTATACAAATTGTTGGGGAAAACGAAAGTTTGTTTACAATAATGCAAAAGGCTTGCACTTTTCTTAGGGTGAAACGTTCCAACTGTAGCCATCAACGTTAGGTATATGTAGCAACTCAAGCACAATGACTGCGGGTCTATCCACCACGCTATCCCAGGCACGGAAAATACCGTAACATTAGGAGCTACTCGTTCTTTTTTAAAGAAACGATAAACAAATTCAGGACGAAATTATTTTTTAGTATAAGGGCGTGTGTGTACAATTGTTGACAAACGGATTTTACGTTTGTCGCAAAACATTGTTTTAAATTTTTTTTGGGGTAACTGAAAGTTCGTTTACCACAATAATAAACGACTTCAGTATAGAGTTGGAGGAAACTATTCAACTGTTGTCATCAAAGTTGAGTATACGAAGGAAAATAAGTATTCTTGTGGCAAATAACCTTCAAACTTCTTGCAATTAAACTTTTTATGGGATGGTATTGAAATACGCACAAACGTTGTCTATGTTTCCTGCAAAAGCACCTTATACAAATTTTGGGGAAGACAGACTTATATTATATTATTTGCGTGAAACGTTCCAAGTGTTGTCATCAACGTTAAGAATATGTAGTAATTCAAGTACGGAAAATACCTTAACATTAGCAGCTGCTCGTTCTTTTTTAAACAAGAGATAAACGAATCCAGGACGAGATTATTATTTAGTATATGTGCGTGTGTGTACACTTGTTGACAAATGTTTGTTACGTTTGTGGCAAAAGATTGCTTTAGATTTTTTTTGAGGTAACAACAATAATAAACGACTTCAGTTTTGAGTTGGGGGGAAACTATTCAACTGTTGTCAACAAAGTTGTGTATTGAATTGGCCGAAAGGCTTAAAATTACAAGTGCGAATAAATAAATAAATAAAATAAATAAATAAATAAGTATTCTTGTGGCAAATGACCTTCAAACTTCTTTGAAATTAAACTTTTTATGGGATGGTATTGAAATTCGCGTCGGTATTGAAATCCGCACAAACGTTGTCTATATTTCCTGCAAAAGCAACTTATACAAATTTTGGGTAAGAGAATAATGGCGTACAACAGTACAGGCATATACTTTTATTCGGGTGAAACGCGCCAACTATTGCGACCAACGTTAAGTATATGCAGCAACTCAAGCAATATGACTGCGAGACTATCCACCACGCTATCCCAGGCACGGAAAATATTTTAACATTAGGAGCTGCTCTTTCTTTTTTAAAGAAAAGATAAACGAAACGAGAAACGAAAAGATAATCTCGTCTTGAATATTATTTTTAATATACGTGCGTGTGTGTACAATTGTTGTCAAGTACAATTATTAACAAACGTTTTTTACATTTGTCGCAAAATACTGTTTTGCATTTTTTTTGGGATAACTGAAAGTTCGTTAACCACAATAATAAACGACTTCAGTTTTGATGTGGGGGAAACGTTTCTACAGTTGCCATCACGGTTGTGTCTACGTAGGAAATCAAGTTTTCTTGTGGCAAATGATCTTCAATCTTCTTTGAAGTGAACAGTTTTATAGGATAGTATTGAAATCCGGATCCGGAATTTTTTGCATAACGCTGGAGAACAACTCGCGTTACCCAAACGTACAATAATATATATAAAAATACAAAACTGTCCAGAAAAGTACAAAAATATCCACAAAAGTACTTAATCTGTACCCAAAGCTACTAAATCTGTACACAATAGGACAACAACTGTACAATGTACAGTAGAGTGGCATTTTTTCCCTTACTTTTGAAATTCAAGGATTGCCGGGTCGCATATTATGCCACTTGATGAAAAAATGTTATGCTATAAATTTGAGGAAAATTGGACAATGTTAACACGTCGCGCCCGAAGGTCAAAGTTCAAAAATTTTGAAATTATGTTTTTCTAAGTGACAGATTGTTGCAATATACTTATTTTTCGGCAGATTTTTGCGAAACTTGGTGGGTTTGCAACACAGAAGTTACTTTGTATCTGGTAATTTAGGCAACATGGGGCAACGTTAACACGTAGCGCCTTTAGGTCAAAGTTTTTTTTTTTTTTTTTTTTTTTTTTATTTTATTTTTTTTTTATTTTTTTTTTTATTTTTACTGGATAAACAACAAGTTCATAGTTACAATTCTACGAAGTTTGTGGTAAAAATCTGGTAAAAAATGAGTATGTTGCTCGAAGCTGACTATTGGAAATACATAATTCATCAATTTTTGAACTTTGACCTTGAGGAGGTAAGTGTTAACGTCGCCCAATTTTGTCCTAATTTTTACCAGATTAAGAGGAACTTCACTGTTACATTTGTACCGAGTTTCATAAAAATCCGAATAAAAATTAGTATGTTTCTGCAAGTTGTCTATTGGAAATAGATAAATTAAAAATGTTTCAACTTTGACCTAAAGGCCCTACGTGTTAACGTTGCCCCATGTTGCCTAAATTTTTACCAGATACACAGTAACTTCTGTGTTGCAAACCCACCAAGTTTCGCAAAAATCTGCCGAAAAATAAGTATGTTGCAACAATCTGTCACTTAGAAAAACATAATTTCAAAATTTTTGAACTTTGACCTTCGGGCTCGACGTGTTAACATTGTCCAATTTTCCCCAAATTTATAGCATAACATTTTTTCATCAAGTGGCATAATATGCGGCCCGGCAATCCTTGAGTAGAAAGAAAAAAAAATTTTCATACAAAAAAATGCCACTCTAATGTACAGTGTACTTACATTTATTAAAAATAATCACAAATGTATAAAAACATTTTTGTACTTTGGTGTACACATTATGTATGTTTTGTACTTTGGTGTTCACTAGTGTCTAAAAATATTTTTGTACTTTAGCGAACACATTAGTGTATAGAATTACATTAGTTACATTAGCACATTAGTGTACCTTAGTGTACAGAAAACTAAAAATGTGTACACAAACATAAAAAGTGTGCACAAAAGTAGAAGACATTAACCCGAAAACAAAAAAGTGAACAAACCACAAAAACAAACAATCAAGCACAACTACAAAAGTACGAAAATTGTACACAAAATGACAAAGTGTACATAAAATCACAAATTGTACATAAAAGTACAAAAAGTGTACACGACAGCAACAGAACACTAAAACACTAAAACAACCAAATTTAAATTTGTACCAACAGTAAAAAAACTGCATACAAAAGTACAAAGGGTCTGGGGAGAAGTACAAAAAGTTTTAATAAAGTACAAAAATTATTCATACAATTGTAAACTGCTAACACAAAAGTACAAAAAGTTTGTACGAAAAGTGTATAGGCCAAAAAACGAAGTCATGCTAAATATATGTCAAATATGTACTAAAAATGCCGTGGCCGTCGGTGGTGCAATGGTTAGTGTGCGCGGCTCTTGTACATGAGATCCTGGGTTCGAACCCTGCTCTGACCACCTTAAAATTTCTTTCGGCGGCGGTCACCTCGCATAATTACGGCCACACTATCGAGTACATAGCCACGAAAAAGCTTCTCAAAATACCCTTCGGAATCGGTGTAAAACTGTAGGTCCCATTCAGGGAGTGAAAACTTGAGAGCGCACAGCTCAGTGATTGTGAGAAGTTCTCCCCTGCCCCTTCGTGGGATGTAATGGGAAACCATTTATTTTTTTTATTTTTATATACTAAAAATATTGGAGCAGACAAAATTTACTTCCACAAAACCAGTACACTAGTATAGTCCAAAATGTCAACTTACACACGCAATCACTAACTGTACAAGACGAACGCCAATGATTTCATTACGATAATATGTGCAATATGAAGAGACATAATACATAGACTTAGTTAAGGCAAAGTTTAGAAATACCGCGTGCAGTATTAAGCGTAACAAGTGCAAATGAAATATATTTGTATTTACCCTTAGTATATCCCTTTCCACCCACTGTGCAATTGGCAAACTACATATATATGTATATAAAAAAAAAATTATCACATTTCAATACACATCATAATAATAATTTCTCAATTACAATAATTGTACAACAAACAACAACAAAACGGCTATAATTGCAACAACACCACTACTACAAAAAGCAACCGAATCAGAGTTTGGGGCCATCAGCGGAGGAATCAACCATCCATATCATCATTGTTGTCATCATCTTTCCTATGATCCATTAGATACAAATACAAAACGCTGGTTAGATTTATGTTTTTGCTTTGGGAATCGAAGGCGACACCAATAATTCTTGCAATGCCTGCACCGCCAAGCCAATGAGATGCGTACATTGTCAGATAGTTTGATGATGGTAGTGGTGCTGGGGCTGGAGCTGCCGCTGGCACTGGCGCTGGCGGTGTTGACGTTATGTTCCCGATTTCCATATGCATTCATTAGATGCTATTAAATGCTGTTTGGCGGATGATGCCAGCGTTACCAATTCCTCGGCGGCGGCAGACGGAGCCGTAAATGCTTCCATGGCTGTCGCAGACGATGTAGATGACGACAGGCCGGCCAGTGTCGAGCCCGATGTTTGATCACTATATGGCTGCGACAAATTGTGGAGGCCTGGCTGGTTATGTTGCGGCTGCGGCAGTTGCTGCTGCAAGTGATGGTGCTGGTGCTGGTGTGAATCATGACTCAACGCTTGATTAAAGCTTACAGTGGAGCCAACATGTTGCAAAGGTTTCTTAAATGTTGACTTTATCAACGTGTTCGATGTCTGATGCAGATGATGACGGTGGTGGTGGCAGGGCGACGATGGTGGCTTCGCGTGAGGACTGCACGTTGATGACGAGGACGAGGAAGAGGTAATTGGGTGTAAACTGAGAAATCTGCCCACATAGACAGCGGTGAGTGTGGCATAGATTATGCCCATAACCGCACCGGCCATAACATCCGACCAATGATGCCAGTAATCAGCCACACGACTTAACGATATAAACCAGGCCATCGACAGAAACAGAAATTGCAACAAGTGACGTAAGACGCGATTCACCCCCCTGCCACCGCGCCAAATTGCATGCAGGTAAAATGCCAAAAATAACATGGCATAAAATGATAACGACGAATGGGCACTGGGGAAGGAGACATACAGTTCGCGTATCTGACGTGAGGACAAGTTGCGATCGGAACAATAGTAGTGTTCCACAAAAAGGTTACGATTTTTCAAATCGTCACAAGTGGAGCCATCATTTAATTGTGGCTTACAGGCCATATAGAAATGGGGCCTCAGACGTCTGACCACATTTTTGGCCAGTTCGGTACTCAAGTAGGTGGCTATAAAGCCAAAACTGAAGCAACCCAAACTTAAACTGGCATTTCTTAGATACTGTCTCAAACGGAAGTTGTGGCACAGGCGCATTATTTCCACCACACTCAGGAACAGCATAGGCAGGAGTAGCATGCAGACCAGCAGCATGGCCACCGTGATGGTGCACTCATGGTATGGATAGCGTATGCTAAGGTCCGAACAAAAGAAGCCACGTTGATAGGTCAGCATTGTGGAACAAGGTGATGCAAAATATTGGCCGGTGTACACCAGGCCACCTTAATACGCCAGAGCGTTGCAAATATTTTGTGATGATTCCACTTCAGAATTTTTGAGGTGAAGAATCGTCTGTCTCCTCTTTTCTGCCTTTATTTTCTTTAGAATTTTAGCGGTGATATTTCTTCTTCTCCGTTATCTTATTGTTCTTTGTTGCTTTAAAATTTCGAAATTCTTGTTCTTCTTCTTCGTTCTCCTTAAAGTTTTCTTTAAAATGGTTTCAAAAGTTCATTTAATGTTTATTTTGCGTTGCGTTAAATGGAACACATTCTATTAACCAGATGCCAACAATTTTTTTTCATGCTGTAAAAAAAGAAATATTTAGATATATGCAAAAATGTTAATGATGAAAGATGAATGTCTTTTGTAACCTGCAAGACCTCCTCATGTGAATTGTGACCACAGTGGTGGACAGAAGTGAGATGTACTAGCGATAAACAAATTTCACAAAATATCAGTTTTACAGCGGCAGGCAAAAGTGTTTACATCCAATGGGCAGATTTTTTTAATCAGGTAATTTTTTTCCTTCAAGTTTAAAACTACCAATTATATATAAAAGAAGCTAATATTTATAAAAAAAATTGGCAATAAGAATTGTTTCAAATATCATACACGCTGAAAAATAAGGGCCTCAGCAACATGTTGCAGGAAACTTGTACATGTTTGAAAGCATTGTTTCATCAATTGAAGATCTGCTGCCTTTCTGTTTCTTAGTTGTATGTCTCGTTTTTGTTTTTAGCGGTTTTCAACAAACAAAACCACATTTGGGACTCAAAAACATAAATAATAGCCTATTAGTCATTGTGTCCCAAAAATGCTATATTGAGTAGCAAACACAATCTGTTTGGGCACAACTATGGCATATCTGCGACAAGCTACAAAAACGGTATATTTGCATCCAAACAACAACAAAAAGACAGGGTTTCAGCGTGTATATTCAAAATGTTTGTATATTTCTTTAGGCAGTATATTTCAAATGTTTCTTATTGCTAAACTCTTGATGGTATAAGCTTGAATCTTTGGCACAATATGTGACTATTGCAGCTCTTCAACAAAATTTCCTTGAAATATTTCGATGCAAAACTTTTTTGGATATTCAAGGATACAATTTTAAAACGACCTTATTTCGCATCCTCGGTTTTTGGACAACTAAATGCAAATTTTTAGCAAATACTAAAGATCGTCCTCTTTCATATCGCGTGAATATTGATTCTTTTCCTACTGTCATAGAGTTCAATAAAAGAATTCTAATATGGATATCCTTGCAATTTTAAAACTCCTGTAAATGGGACAAACGATCGCGAAATAAAACGTAATATTCCCGTAACATATTCTCTCAAACATATCCAGCAGGAACCATGAATATGTTTGGAACACACTCCACATATACATATATTTGTAAGTCCTAAACTCACTTGTATTTAAATGCAAACATTAGTATGTTTACTTGCAAAGATGCATACTTTTACGTGGAGCCATATGTGGGTTTCATCAAAAAAAATCCATATACTTACATCGAAGCATTCGTGTGTCTCCTTCCAAAGGAACGATTGACGGGTGAATGCATGAAACTAAAACGCAACAGATCAGTCAACATAAGAAACACTGAATTCGTTATGAATCAGTGACTGAAAGAGCAAATACAGTTAACTTAGGCTGATAGCAATCTCTCTTGGCCCCTCTTCTAGTAATTTTCTCCCGACAGAGCATAGCGACCAAAAAAAATTAAGTAAACAGTGCAGCTGTATTTGTATCACAAACAGTGCCATATTTGGATCACAAACACATTTATTATAACATATTAATCATTGTGTCTCAAACATGTAATACCGAATAGCAAACACAATGTGTTTGAACACAAATATACTATACACGTTTATTACACATTTATTATAACATATTAATCATTGTGTCTCAAACATGTAATACCGAATAGCAAACACAATGTGTTTGGACACAAATACACCTATCCCTCGATTTGCACGATACTATTTTTACACGATTTCGCTTTTACACAATTTTTTTTTGGTTTTCGTGTAATTAAGATATTTACGAAATACCTCGATTTCCACGACTTTTTTTATGTATTTTATTGAAATTGTTTGTCTCTAGTAGCACGTATGAGTTAGTTCTCAACATATTTGTTAAATCAATTAAGGTATTCACGTGGTGTCTTAAAGTCATATTTAAAGAAAAATAGTTCACTTGTGAGCACCCTGTTATATTATATTCTACAGACGTAAAAAGCCAAGTCAAAATTTACCGTAATATCCCTCGATTTTATTATAAATAGTTGCAAATATTTATTTTATAATTTTCAAATTAATGTAAAAAGTTCATTATCACAACCACCGAATAAAAGCCCTGACTAAAAGTAAACAAAACACAGATTTAACTGATATTGCACTACAAAAACATACCTACATAAGTTGAATTATCGTATAAAATTTTTGTGTGGAGAATACCAACAACAATTGTTTAATAAAAATAGTACATGAGACAAATAGTACATACAACTCTTTAGTACACATTGTGAATATCCTAAATGTGTTCTCACATCCATTTTTAAAATAACGTGCATTTCTAATATCTAATATTCATCTGGCAACACAGAAAGTGTCACTAACAAGGGGAGTTCCCAATTTATTGCAACCAAAACCACAAACACTCTCGAGTCAGCATATTGTTTCAGTGAATTTCTATCAACAGACTGGTGTGTGTCATTCATTGACATTGAATTCAGAGATTGAAGGCTTAATTTATTTCAAAACCATGCCGAAAGATATGAAAGAAAAACAAAAGAAAAAGAAAGTTATTTCTTTAGAAGCGAAAATACAAATCTTGGATCGATTACGTAAAGGTGAAACCGTTACAAGAGTTTCCAATGTACATATATTCCATTCATGAAGCAACGATAAGAACAATAAGGAAAAATGAAGGCTCAATCAGAAAGAGTGTAGCAGCTGGAACTAAAGCGAGCATGAGTACAACTTCTTACGAGCGGAATATTCAAATTGAAAATATGGAAAAAGCATTGATAATATGGATAGAAGATCAAACTCAGAAGCGAATACCTATTGACACCAATGCAATCACAAATAAAGCACTTGAGATTTTTGAAAAGCGAAATAACCAGCAACCTTCCACATCAACAGCAGTACAACAAGCTTTCTGTGCTCGCCATGGTTGGTTCGAAAAATTTAAGCCAAGACATTCTTTACACAACTTAAAGCTGAAAGGTGAACAATCTTCAGCTGATATAAATGCTGCTCAAGAATATCCATAAAAGTTTTCTGAGTTGATTTCAGCCCATTCTTACACACGTGACCAAATATTTAACGCTGACGAAACAGGATTATATTGGAAGAAGATGCAAGATAGAACATTTGTAGCAAAATCCACCAAATCTGCTAGTGGTTATAAGACTGCAAAAGATCGCATAACAATTCTTTTCTGCTCCAACGCCTCCGGCGATTACATAATGAAACCGTTAGTCATCAACAAATCACAAACGCCACGCGCACTTAAAGGGATAAATAAAGATAACTTGGCAATAAAAAGGCATGGGTTACTGCTGCTGCTTTCAGTCACTGGTTTCATACCATGTAAAGGACAGCCGATTAAATCCCTGCTACTTATCGACAACGCGCCTGCTCATCCAATTGACTTAGAGCATGAGAATATAAAAGTTGTATTTCTTCCAAAAAATACAACTTTTCTATTACAACCATTAGATCAGCGTATAATTTCAACTTTTAAGGCATTGTACATTAAGCTATCTTTCAGGCATATATTAGAACAAATTGATAGCAATGCTTCTTTATCGGTCATAGACGCCTAGAAAAAATTTTCGATATTAGATTGTGTAAAGCATGTTGCACTAGCGTACACCGAAATTAGACAATCGACCCTTCAAGGATTTTGGAAAAAATTGTGGCCTGCGGTATGTGAAAGTTCTGTATGTTTGGAAACATTGGAACAACAATATTCTCAGATTATTAATTTGGCTAATAGTATTGGAGGTGAAGGATTTGATGATTTTTCGGAAATTGATATTTTGCAACTTATGGCAGATGAAGAACTAGACGCAGCTGATTTAGTTGAAATGGTAACCCAATAAAGCCAAACTGCAAATGATGCAGAAGAAGAAAATGCGGAAGCGTTAGCCCTGACAACCAAAATTATAGTTAAAGGTTTAGAAATGGGTAGAAAATTAGCAAATCTTTTTCTATAAAATGATCCGAATGTTGAAAGGGCAGTCGCATTCCATAGACATATTACCCAAGGCATAGCACAATATGTGGAGGTTTATAAACAGCTAAACAATAAATCTACACAGTTGTTAATTACAAACTACACTTGCGTATCGAAGCGGTCTGAACTAGTCCCTAACTCATCAGAAGCCGAAAAGGAAACTACAGAAATTTTATCTAGCGACGACGAATAAATTAAATACATATTAGGATATTATCAACGTGTATATAGAATTATATGAATTACATTAATTTTAAATTTGCTTTATTTATTTTTATTTGGCTTAATTAAATTGTTTTAATTAGTTTATTTTAAGTAGTATTTTAAGTGCAAGTAGCACACACAAAAATTCTAATTTAATTTATTCTTATTATTTATTATATTTTGTTTTTATGAATAGCACTTATTTTGTTTAATGAATTAAAGTTTTATTTTTTTGTGTTCTGAGTAATCGCTTCTGATATTTTACAAACTTATTTGAAATAAATACATAATTTCTTAATAAAATAATTTTTTTACGCTATTCTGCGTTTATTTTCGATTTACGCGATTTTTCATACAAAAGTTTAAAATTTCGATTTACACGACTTTCACCGGAACGTATCTATCGTGTAAATCGAGGGATAAGTGTATACTATATTTGCCACAAGCTCCAAACACACGTTATATTTGCAACCAAACAAGAAATGATACGGATTTTTAAGCTTGTGGTAGTCCATAGTTTCACTTGTATACTCCCGTTCTTAAATGGGGGAAATTTTGATTTTTGTCACATGGTATAATATCCCAACATGGAAATAATTGCGCGAATCTGAATTCAGGAAACAAAATTAACCTGTTCCGAAAGTATTCTAAGACATTCATGAGGGATGCCGTAGTATAAGATGGTCAGGGCTCCACTGGAAAGATAAGTTGGATAAACCCCTGCCAAAACTCGGCGCGAAGAGAAATGCCAAAAAAATTTAACCCAATGAAAACATGTGATAGCGGTACCAAAATGGTTGGAAAACGCTGAATTTGAGCCAATACTCCCACCAAACGATCTTGCCTATATATATCTCGTAAACGGAGAGTCCAATCGAAAAAAATAGCCAATTTTTTCGGGTTTCTAAGGGTTTTTAATAAAAGTCTCTATTTGAATTGAATTCAAATGAATTGCATCACTTTTTTTTTCAAACAATCGCCAAAATAAGAAAATCGTTATAGTAAAAAAGTGTCTATAACTCGGAAACGGTGCGTCGAATCGCTGTTTTGTTTTAGCGATTTTTTTATTTTAAACAAAACATACTTCCACACAAATTGGACCAGTTTAAAAAAAACCCTTAGAAACCCTTTAAAATTGGTTATTATTTTTTATTTGAAAAATGTTAGTTTCCTCGATTAAAAAAAAAAATATCGTTAAAAGTTACAGAATTCCTGTGCTGAGATCGTGCATTGCCTACAAAGTTGGCTATTTTAATTAATAGAATTGAACGCTCTTTTTAGTTCAGTTTAGAAAAATGAACTAGTTCGTTCCATTAGTTCATTTTAGTTCATTACATCATATCAGTTAATCAGTTCATTGGAACTGTGATCTAAGTAGCTGATTTCAGTTAAATTTTTCGTTTTAGTTTAGTTTTAAAGCGTAACATCAGAGCGAATAATCGTACACATTGTCTAATTTTTAGCTTATTTCTGGTTTAGATATTGTGATACTTTTTTTTTAATAAATCGGGATATTTAAGCCAATATTTGATATAAGGTTACGACGAGGTCAAAATTGAAATGGCTCGGTAATTTTTTTTATTTTAAAGCAAAAGTTGCCAATATCGCTGTATAAGAAGTTAATGTGTAGAGGCTGCCTACATTTCCCTATCACATGATAACAACATTACCTACAACCTGTGCTGAGACAAGGAGAGAGCAAGAACATAATACATAATTGTTGAATCAAATGAACTACTGAATCAAAAAAGCGGAACAGTATGAACTAGTTCATGTATTTCACTAGACTGAGTCGTTCACTTGAACTAGAAAGTTCGTGAACTACACAACTCTAGTTTCCTACAATTAACGACCTGGCTACATAAAATTAACGACCTCGTTGCATACAACTAACGACCTAGCTACATAAAACTAACGACGTAGTTGCATACAACTAACGACTTAGTTACCCACAACTAACGACCTAGGTGCCTCAAACTAACGACCTAGTTAACTGCAACTAACGACCTAGTTATCTCCAACTACCGACCCAGTTACCTACAACTAACGACCTAGGTGCCTCAAACTAACGACCTAATTACCTACAACTAACGACCTAGTCGAATCCAACTAACGGCCTAGTTACCTACTACTAACGACCTAGTTATCTACAACTAACGAGCCCAAATTTGCGGCGTCAATTTAAGTACTCGAATCTCGCAGATTTTCTCTGTTTGCTCGCGTTATTATACATTTAAGTATAGTCAAATTTAAAGTGACTAAGAAGACTGGCAGTATCCTGACGACATTGACATCTATTTATAGGTATTATTTGTGATATTTAAAAATGTATCTAATGCTTCTTTCAAATTTTCGGCACAACTGGGGGAACAATTTTTGATATCTAAATCACAACATTCCAGTAATTCCAATAATTCTGACCTTCACATTACTGCAATAGCACCCAAATTTTATCATACTATCAGTTGAGAATTTATTCGCGGAAATTCATAAAACCAATTTCGCGTTATAAATCGATCACATTTATATTTTCGTTGATAAAACTAAGAACCAGCAGCAACTCGTATTAAAAAAATATTACGTTTAATCGAAATAAACTACCACTTTGTAAAGTATTGAATGAATAAGTAATCAAAATTTCTTATTCCATTCGAAATAAAATTTCAACACATTGATTGTGTGTTGATAAGATAAAATATTTTTGAATGTCTCTTTCTCTTACTTGGTGAAATTTTGTTCAAGGGGCATTTACCTTGATACACAATGTGATTGAAAAAAAAATGGATCGATTATTGATAGTAGAGCCTCGTATGGGAGCGGGAAACCACTTTTAATTTTAAATGTTTTGAAAAAATTCTACAAAAAAAATGTGACAAATGATTGAAAAAAATTTCATAAGTTGCTGTAATGAGTTTCGAAGCTCCAAAAGCTATGACATGATAAATATTTTGATTATTACAGTGGAATTTTAGTCGTTCAATGCTACAGTTTAAATGTAAACCTTTAATTTCCTAATGTTCTACTGAAACACAAAATTATCTACTTCTATACTTTGCAGGTGACAAAAGTTCGATTTATTACTGCAATTTAAGGAGCCAAACTCGAATATTCGATTCGTTTGTCAGGGTAGGATACAGTTTTCGAGTTCTCGCATGTTGGGAGCACTGCGCTATCGTAACGACTGGCAGATATTGGCGGTGCTACAAAAATCAATAATATAGATACAACGCTGAAACAAAAATGGTCCCACCAACATATTCCAGGAACCATCTATATGTTTGCAGGTATTGATGTAATGAATTGAAGATCTGCTGCTTTTTTGTTTCTCTGTGGTCTATCACGTTTTGGTTTTGAACAGTTTTCAACAATCTACACCACATTGGGGCCAGAATATGTTACATATTATAAACTATTAATCATTGGTCTCCAACATCTAATGTTGAAAAGCAAACACTTTGTGTTTGGGTACAAGTATACTGTATTTGCGACTAGCTACAAACACGTTATATTTGCATCCAAACAACAACAACTAGACAGACTCCTCAACGTGTTAATTAGCTTTTGAAAATTGTCAAGTTTTATATAAGAAGTATATTTTTATATATGTTTCTACATAAAGTCAGGTTTTTAATGAATTTAACATTTATGTCTTAAAAACATTAATTTGTTACGTTTTAAACGCAGGGTGATTCAATTGTAATTCAGATCTTTGACAGCAAGTATTTGTGACATATTAATTTATTTTTTTAAATTTTTCAGACAATTGATACTACAGACTTTGGACAACTTAGTCATGGATCGATAATCAATAGAGCAGTGCACCAAAGTGATCCAAACATCTCATGAAAATTATCGTTCTGCAAGAAGTGTATTTCACGCATTGCGTGATTTTTTCGCCAATCTAGGTCAACCATCAACCGTTTGTGTAGAATTTCGAAGAAACTTGATCTGTGCAAATCCTGACAAAATCCTTTCGTCTTTGTATACGTCTTTCTGCCGAAAATATTGCAGCTGTGGAACAAATTCGAGGTCGTGCATAGCAATTGGACCTTTCTACAGTAACGTTCGGCGGATTTTAACAAACGACCTATTTTTACACGTCTTCAACTGAAAAACGCACTGAAGCATAGAGGTCATTTGACGGGCCGCATATTTTCCAATTGCATGCTTGAACCACAAGTAGTTGATGCCGATTTGTCAAAAAAAAGATCAACAAGGGCGAGGCATATTTTTACCGAAACAGATGCGCGGCCATCGGTGGTGCAACTGTTAGTGTGCTCGGCTCTTGTACATGAGACCGTGGGTTCGATCACCTTACATTTCTTTCGACGATGGTCGCCTCGCTTAGTGATGGCGACACTATCGAGTACTTATCCATTAAAAATAGTCTCAAAATACCGTTCGGAACCGATGTAAAACTGTAGGTCAAAATCATTGAGTGTAAAAACTAGAAAGCGTGTATGTATATGTTTGTAACATTCCTGTCATGAGTTGAAGATCTACGCGTTTTTCTTTCCCTGTTGTCTGCCTCGGTTTCGCTGTCAGCACCCAGTAAACAATTTGTTCCGAATTCGGTCAGAAGTCTGGCAGACACTCTGCACAAGTTGCTGAGTCTGATGCCGATGTTGGCTAGACAACGCACAAAAAATCGTAGGGGCGATTGACAAGAATTCGGAAAGTTTTGTCGGGGGAAATTCGGTAGAGTGTGCAGATTTATAGGATATATTTCTGTGAGTATTCTGAGGGAAATTCTGAAGGATTTTTAGACGTAGCTCAACGAAGTCGGCATAAAGTATAATTAAACAGCCGACAATGGTCCGACTTATCCGATCATTTTCTGACCCTTTGTCCGATTTGTCGTACCAGTTTCGGAGAGTAATCTGAAAAAAACATCCGATAATGGTCCGACTTTTCCGATCGTTATCTGACACATTGTACTATTTGTCATGGAAATTTCGGAGAAACGTCCGAACAAATATGCGAGAATGTTAAAACTTTTCGGATCATTTACATACATATGCATTTTCATATGCACATAGAAATTAATTATTATTTTTATTTGCCGACCGCGACGTCTTAATCATTTGTAACTGAAGACAACAAACAAAATGGTGCAGCCAAAACAAATACAACAATTGAGTTTACCGAAACTATACAGTAAAAACATTTTCGGGGAATTCCCTTACTGGCGCATGGTTACACAATGAAAAGAAAATCAAATAAAGTAGAATAGAAAATTCCCTTCCCTAGAATGGGCAGAAACATCGTATGATTGTCGTATGGAATTTCATCGGCTGACAGGGAATGTACAGAAAACTCGTTTAAATGACTGAAGGATTTTTCAGATATATCGGCTAATTGTCTGATATCATTTAGGAGAACTTACAGACGTACGACACGTGGGAAACAATTGTTTACTGGGCAGTTTTCAACGAACAAAGACAAATTAGGGCCACCAAAACACATGTTATAACGTACTAATCATTGTGTCTCCAACATGTAATATTGAATAGCAAACACAATGTGGTTGGACACAAGTATACTACATTTGCCACAAGCTACAAGTACGTACGTTATATTTGCATCCAAACAACAACAAAAAAAGGTTGGTGTGGTTTTAGAGCTGGCGGAGTTATCGTACCGTATTTCATCGGAGATGAAGTAGTGAACGGTGAACGATATCGTGACACGATAACAAACTTCTTAAGGCTTGAATTAGACGACATGGACTTGGACATCATGTGGTTTCATCAGGATGATGTCAAATTCCACACAGCGCATAAAACTATGGTCCTATTGCGAACGAAGTTCCCAGGACGCCTTAGTTCACGACCGAAACATTATAATTTGACAGCATTGGACTTCTATTTCTGATTTTACGTGAACATTATGGTCTATGCCAATAAACCCGAGACGATTCAAGAGCAGAAGAACGATATCATATGCGCTGTAAATGATATACAGCCCGAACTATGGCAAAAAGTGACGATACAATTTTGCTTTTTGCTTTTTGCCAGAGCAGTTGTGGTAGGCATTTAAAGGATGTTGTATTTCGTATATAAATGTCATGGACTAAGAACATGACGGAATAAAAAAAAACTATTACAACAAATCTGCGGTCTTATTGAATCAACCTATATTATGCCGGTTTCGATAGCGTCCACGTATCTTGTCGAACAATATTAAAGTTGTTCCAGTGTTCATGTCTCAGTTGCTCGCACGGTAACGATTGTAGCACAGAAATTGAATAAAAACAATGTTAGCGGAATTATCACCACAAACATTAATATGTTTGTTTCAAAAACATTATAGAATTTAACAAATTTGTTTTGCCGTTGTAAAAATATAATTAGTTTTGGAGCCATTTTTTTTTTGTCTTGAACCAATATTTCAGTTTAAATATAAATTTTAAAATAACTGACATAATAAATCTTGAATTCAACTATAATCACTTTTGCCCCTCACTGTTAAACGTACACATTTTGCAGTTCTATTGTTTAGTGTGAGTTTCTTTGTTCATTCTAAAAGAGCACAACCACTTAGATCATATTACATGCATAATATTTTGTAATTTCATGTACAATTCGCAAAACACAACTTTGTGGGATTTTTATCTTTTTAAACACTTGAAGTCGTAATTTATTCAGTTTCTTGATTTTTGAAACACTTTGTCAAAGGTCAGACATTATGAATGAAAATTTTGATTGTTTTGCAATTTTTTTGTTGTGCTTTATTATTTTTATTGAATTTTGTCTTCATTTCTTCAGTTTTACTTTTATACAATTGCGCTGTTTTTTTTTTTGTATTTTTCGTTTTATAAATATCAATGAATTCGTCACGTTTTCGGTTTTAATAAAAAAATTTGATTTGACATTTGTCACAAAATGTTGAAACACGATTTAGTACTTGCAGAACAGTCTGCGGTGCATGTTTATAGTACATTTTATAGCAAATTGAATTGTTTTCAATATTATAGTTTTCGAGTGACAGTTAATGCATGTGACTTTAACTTTTTTTATATTTTAGATATCACTAAGTTTAGTATTGTTAGATATTTTATATTTTGTCCATTTTATGATTTGGTAATTTAATTTTACGAAATAATATTGTTCTCTTTGAAACATTCCCTTTTTTCCTTTTTAACGTTCAGGTTTCAGTATTTTCTTGATTCGCTTTGTAAAATATGTTATATTCATTGTACATTGATATAGCTTAGTTATTTAGAACAACCTCAATTTAATAGTTAAACGTGTTTGGGATACAATGTTGAAACATATAGTTGACATTTATCCAATTACACATTCCCAATATCCATTTACCAATTACCTAGAAACCCTACACTACCTACGAAACACCAAAGGATGGATTAAAGAGATCAAAAGAAATTCTTGCTTAATATTGACACCAGAAATTTCGTCCTAATTTTAAATGCAATTTCCTACCACTTTAAGGAGCCAATATATCGTAAATGACAGGTTCACGATTTTCTTAATGAAATATTTCAATTTCGTTTTTTAATGGGCGCCATTGGTTCTCAAGTGTTGTAAAGAGATTTTGCGAATGTTTTCATAGTAAGGAATTCTCAGCGAAGTTGAGTTCTCGTTTGCATTTAGATTGGTGAATATTTCAATAGCTTCATTACAATCTGAAATAGCTATACACAGAATAAAAGTGTTCCCAGCAACATATTGCAAGAAACGTGTATACACTTGCAAGCACGGTTTTCGCGAATTGAAGATCTGCTGCATTTTTGTTTCTTTGTCGGCTAACACGTTTTTGTTTTCAGCAGTCTTCGACAAACACAGCCGCATTTGGGTGACAAAAACATTTGTTATAAAATACTGATCATTGTGTCTCCAACAAACACAATGTGTTTGGACACACGTATACTATATATTTGCGACAAGCGACATTATATGTGCATCCAAACAACAAGAACAGACAGACGAAAGCGACGCTGTCGTTCGCGTGATAGAGGCTCAAACAATCGAAATGTGCTGAAAATTTGATTAGATCGAATGAGATACAGTAGAGCAAGTCCTGGAAGCCTTTTTCACGATATTGTGTTTCATTAATTTTCAATAAAAATCATAATTTTGAATAAATGTCTTTTGGTATCTTGTTTTACCTCGAAATTAAATTACGCATGAGCCAGTGAAGCACATGAGCCAATATTAAATCAGTGTTGACTCATTTGACTTCCACAATCCGCTTTAAAATTGTGTTGTCTTTCAGGAAAGAACAAAACTTATGTTCCATGGGGGCCATTTGTTCTCTCGTGATGTAAAGAGGTTTTGCAAGTATTTTTTTGTGTGTTTGTGCTTGTGAGATTCTTCGACCGATTCCTTAGTAAGGAATTCTCAGTGAAGTTGAGTTTTCCTTGCATTTAGTTTGATGAATATTTCAATAACTTTATTCCAACCAACAGCTGATAAAAACCTGGGGCTGGATCTGAAATAGCGAGATGCTAAAAAAAAACGGCCTCAACAATATATTGCAGGAAACATCTGTATATGTTTGCAAGCATGGTTTTCGTGAATTGAAGATCTGCTTGATTTTTGTTTCTTTGTTGTCCGACACGTTTTTGTTTTCATCAAATTTCAACAAACAAAGTCACATTTGGGTCGCAAAAACATATATTTTAATCATTTTGTCTCAAACATGTAATATTTAATAGAAATCAAAATGTGTTTGGACGCAATTATACTGTATTTGCAGCAATCAATATACACGTTTTATTATATATTATATTAAAAGTCCGATTTTTCAGCGTGTATACGGTTTGCCGTCGGTGGTGCAATGGTAGTGTGCGCGGTTCTTGTGCAGGAGAACGTGGGTTCGATCCCTGCGCGGACCACCTTAAATTTCTTTCGACGGCGATCACCTCGCTTAGTGATGGCGACACTATCGTGTACTTAGCCATGAATAGGCTTCCCAACATACCGTTCGTAACCGTCGTAAAACTGTAGGTCCCAATCAGTGAGTGAAAAATTATAAGGCTAACAGATCACTGGTTGTGAAAAACTTTCCCCAATCCCTTAATGGGATATAACGGGAAACCATTTTTTATACGGTTTGCCAGGTATGTAGAGAATTTATTTCACAAAACATGTATTTCGTCGGCCTTAAAACATGAAACCGACGCGGTCGTTCACGAGATAGAGGCCGAAACAATCGAAAATGTACTGAAAAATTTGGAAGATCGAATGGGATCGTTGAAGGTCAGGCGTGGAAGCCATTTCGTTCGAAAATTTCAATGATAGCCTTACCAATGACATCATAATTTTGGAAAAATTTCTGTTAGTATTTTTTTTAAAATGTTTTTTTGGCCTCTCCAATAAAATCTTAATTTTGAAAATATTTCTGTTAGTATTTTTTTTAAATCAAAATTAAAATAAATTCCAAATTATTGAGATGTAGATGTAGAATAGAGATATAGAACGATGGTCTCAGTTGTAAAGAACCCGAATGGAAAAATAAAAATCACTCTCGTAATAAATTCAACCACATATTTGTATCCATGTATTATATTGTTTATATGTTTTTTGTTGCTGTTTAATTTATGAGAACAATTTTGAAAATTTTTTAGTTTTTAATTTACTTCGAACATCTCACTTTGTTCCATTTCATTGTTTATTTCACTGTCTTTTGTTATTGTTGTTTTTGTTTTCTTAATTTTCTTATTTCTGTTAATTGCATTTTTATTTAAATTCATTATGATTTACATAAATTTGAACTGTCCATCTATAATAACAGTTACATTTAATTGCAATTTATGGGATCATTCAAATAAATGTAAATTTTCAAAGAAAACAACAGTTTTAGTTTTAAAGTTTTAAATTTTAGTTTCAAATTTCCAAGAAAAAGGGCTTTTGATTTAATTGTTTTCAATATTTATGTATTATTTTGAAATTCGTTGTTAATTTGGGGCTGTCTTGCATTCGCTTAAAGTTATAGTTTCACTTTTTTTGTTGTTTATTTTGTTTCGAAAACTGTTTCGAATGTGTTTCCTGAATGAATTTGAGTTTCATTCAATATTTTTGGTTGCCTTTTTTTTTTGGTTTTTTTGTTCGGTTTGTTGATTTTTTTTCAATATTCTTTTTATTTAATTGATATTTTTTTATTTGATATTTTTTTTATTTGATTTTTTTTATTTGAGTTCTTTTAATTTTTTTGGATTTTTTTATTTTTTCTTTTTGTTTTAAATTGTTACTTTTGATTTTTCTTACATTTTATTTATATTCACTTTATCACCGATCCACGCTTTAGCTTTATATAGTAGTATTTTGTTTTATGTTCCTGAGTTGTAGATCTGTCCGAGTGATAACATCAACTTGCTGTGGTGATGATGATGATCATTAATACAACCGACCGGCCATAAAGTCCAATGTGTTTTGTATTTAATGAGCAGTTTTAAAGCGTGATTTGCTGTTTATTTTTAGTTTTTTTTTAATTCAAAATTCACCACTCTCAGCCATAACAAACACAACAAAATAAATAAATAAAAAAAGGCAGCCGCCGAAATTGTAATCTTTGACGAGTGTAATTATTGTATAGATTGTAAATTTCGCGTGTTTAAGCGCTTTTTTCTCTCTGTCTGTCTTATATGTAACTTAGCGACGCGCGACAATCGATTGATCGGTTTTTTATGTTGTTTTTAGTGTTTAAGCGGCGTTAGTTTCGACAAATTTGTTGAGCTGTCGTGTTGCAACACTGCAAGATGTGTGTTGTTGTCGCTGGACAATCGTTACATTCGATACAGCCAGCCGAAAGAGAGACTGTTCGATTGCTGTAAAAGATGTTTAGTGTCTAGTATTTTGTCTACAAAGTTTGTTGTGCGATTTTCTTAGCTGACGCAGCAGTTACTGCAAACGTATTGCAGTTTTTATTGCAGTTACTGCATCACTCATTTGATGCAGCCTGTTTGAGGTCTTGATTCGGTGTGCTAGGAGTCTTGCTAGTGTCTTGTTAAACCTGTGGCCTCTGGTCTGTGAGTGTTGGCGTCGTTTGCCTACTAACTCATGCGTCAGTCGGTAGATTTGTGAGCTCGGCGTATTCTCTGTTTGTTGTGGTTATAAAGTCTTTCAATTGTGTTTGCGGCGATGTTGACGCAAACGTTACCACTGACGCCAGACGCTGCTATTGCCAGTGCTACTGGCTGGCGTCTTAAGTTACACATTACAACTTCAAACCTGATGACGTTTGTTTGATTTACATTAACGTTTCTTTTTCCACTGGCCATTCCATTCACAATTTATTTACATTTGAAATGGTTTCATTGGTTTTTCCTCAAACTCCGAACGACTGAGAGATAGGCCAGTGCAGTGCATCTGTCGGGCTGTCCGTCCACCTGTCCGTCTGGCCTGCCATTCATCCATGCATTGTCGTCGTCGCTACGTAGCGCGTTTGAATTATTGCAAGCGTAAGAGTGCGCGCGTTATTTAAATGACCGTGCGCGCTGCGCTGTATGACTCCTCGGAATGAACGTTGTGTTCTGGTCCGCGTAAAACTTTAAGTGCTGGACTTGACTGTCTACAAATCTAAACAATTCCCATACAAACATATAAACCAAGAGTTCTGTCGGTATCACTGCAGCTGCTGCTACTGCTGACTAGAGTTAAGAATAGTACTGTTTTTCCTTAAAATCAAGTAAAACAAATTGTAAAAAATAAAATACCAAAACACAAAATTGTACAGGAAAAAACTCTCTAACAAAGTGTACTTGATTCTCTTCTGGTCTTTGTTTTACTAGCTGTTGTACTGTTTTGTTCGACTATTCTACGATCACTTTGTCTTTGACGTTTCAATATTTTTTCGCTCTCTCTCCCTTTTCACTTCTCCAGACTTCAGTCTCTTCATCCATTGCCTTATAGCATTTTAGAAGCCAGAAAGAACTTTTGCATTGATATTGAATTGTGTATTTGGTTAGTTCTGTTATCATTTGGCGCTATACTGTCGCCTCCTCTACTCAACTCTACACGATTCTTTACACGCGACAGTGGGCACAAACAGACTACTTTTGTCACCAGTTAAACACAACGCATATGCAGTTAGAGAGAAACGCGCTGCATAGTATCGATAGATAAAAACAAACAGTAGATAACAAAGTTACTATTGTGTCAACGTCCATCAGTTACACTGCCCCCGTCTGTCCCGCCTGTGCCGTCTGCCCAATTACAATTTGTATGCGCAGTCTTAATAAATTGTTTGACGGCCGTAAAGTAAACAGTTAGTGTGACTGTCTTCGGTCAGTTGCTACGTGATGTGGTACGTTGTAAGCATTAAAGTGTCTGGCGCATGCGCATGCGCCCTACCACGCATTCGCATTAATTTGGCCACATATGGTTTGCAACACCAACGGTACGAGGTCGCTTAATGAAAAAAGACCTAATAAATCCAAAAAGTAGGAAACATAAAGCACATGCATGATGTATTTTCCCTTCGGAGTTCAGTAGGAAATCATATTTCCAAAATCCCAGTAAATTAAAAAATAAACCGAAAAAGTATTATGAGGAAGAAATAATATGATGACATAACCTACATGACATCTCCATCATAGTCTACTTTTGTACCATCTGTCAAAAAAGTATGATCTAGATTTTCATTGAACCCGCTCCCTAGAAATGCAAGTCAAATTTCACAAAAATATAAACTGTGACAAATTTAATGTACCAGCGAATTCTACTTATAATTTGTCAAACTTAAATCCAACAAAAAATACACAGACAAAAAAAAAACACGAACATATACGAAGTTACTCACATTTTGAGATAAAAAAATTTAACTATTTTCATTGAATTAGCACAATCTTTTTTGTGTGCAATTTGGTGCAGGTAAAAGTTACCCTAATAAATTGGACAACTCATCAACCTTTGCAACTATGTATTATCTTCATGCAACGCTTTCGACGCAAAAAAGTTATGTTGGTGCAAAGTCAAATTGTTTTGGAAACTGTTTTTTCATCAAATATTTAGTAAAGTACATTAAAAAAAAAAAAAAAAACAAAAACAAACTTGTATTTATTCACGTTTAGGGACTACAAAATCTGGATTTTTTTTTTATTCAATTAGCCATATCTTCTTAAAGTGCAATTTGGTGCAGGCAAAAGTTACTCTGAAAAATTAGACAACACATCAAGCTTTCCAACTGTGTATTGTAGTTACCGAAATACTTTGACGTACAAGAGTTATGTTGGTCCACAGTCGCATTTTTTTCAAACAAGTTATTTTGTAAAATATTTAGTACAATCAAACTAAATTGCATCTAATCAAAATTTATCTGTCATATCTAAGCCGAGTAATCACACTTTGTAGTAAAGGAAAATTGAGTGCAATATCTCCAAAAGTGTAGGAGATACAGTTGAAGAAATCGAAAAGAATTCAAATTTTTTCGATTTAAAAAATTATAAAAAGCGAATATCAGTAATTCGAGTAAACAATTTTTTCTTCCTATTATAAACAATTATGTATATAAATAAATAAATATTATCCCATTAGATTCAACGAAGGGATAAAGGGAGGTGTGAAAGAGAGTGAAAGATAGGCGAATTGAAAAAAATGACTTTAAATTTGATTTTATTGGAATTTATGACTTTTAAAATAGCGTTATACACAACAAATTAGTTTTGATTTGAAGAACACAACAATTTTCATTAATTTTTACTTGTATTACATCCAAATTCTAGCAAAACAAAAACTAGCATTCAACAACCGTATCAAAACTGTCGTTAGCCCAATGACTTTCGACGGGAATTTGTTGGAACTAAAACACGCATGGCTTCTCTTTAATATTTCTCTATGGATAGAGGAGAGCTTCTCAGAATGACTCAGCTGTGCGCTTCCTAGTTTTCACTCACTGTTTGGGACCTACAGTTTTATGTCGTTGCCGAATGCTTTTTTGAGAAGCTATTCCATGGCTAATTACTCTAGACAGTAGCCGTCACTATGCGAGGTAACCGACATCGAAAGAAATGTAAAGCGGTCAGAGCTGTTATCGATCCCACGGTCTCTCGATCACACAGCTCTCCGTTTCACCAACGACGGACACAATTACTTTAAAATATATTGAAAAAAAAAATAGAAGAAATAAACCAAAATTTATCTTTTCTCTAAAATCGAAAAACATTAAATGTAAAAGAAACAACTGGAATATTGTCTAAAATATTCCCCATTACGAGTATCAAATTTTGAATCCTAACATCTCCAAATATTTTTTGGCTCCTTACCTACAATTGCATTTTTACAAAACTTAAAAATGTTTTCTAGATCAAGAGATATTAATTTGGATAAGGCAGCCCTACCTCTATTCATTTCCTTATAAAATCTGTCTTAAGGGAAAGTTAGATTATCAGTGGAAATAGAACGATTCCAGAAAATAGAAAAGCACTGAGATATCAAACGATCTTTCTGCTTTCGGTTTAGGTTTACACTAGCAGTTTTAGAGAACGGCAAAAACATCTGTTGGCAAAATGGCAAAAAATATAACAGTCATATAGTAAAAATTGTAAAGCAGTAGTACAGTAAAAATAATAAAAAAATGGTAAAAATATGATAATTGTGAACAAGGATTGAGAATATGAAAAAAATTAAGAAATACAAGTTTTTGTTTCATTATCCTCAACTTCACACTATGGTATTCCATTCGCTCTCTTTATTAGCGTACGATGGTGAATTAACACTTTGTTAAAAGGAAATGGCTGAAATGCGAATATGAGTTCCCAGCACCACAAAAAGAGTAAAAATGGCCCCAGACTTTTTTCATTAAATTAGCCATATCTTCTTAAAGTGCAATTTGGTGCAGGCGAAAGTTACCCTGAAAAATTAGACAACACATCAAGCTTTCCAACTGTGTATTATATTCAATAAAATACTTTGACGTACAAAAGTTATGTTGGTCCAAAGTTAAATTTTTCCAAAAATTTATTTTCTAAAATATTTAGTACAATCACACTAAATAAGGTCGAACGCAAATTTAGATGCCATATTAAAGCCAAATCACCAGACTTTATAATAAAGAATACTTGAGAGCAATATCTCCAAAACTGTAGGAGATACAGTTGTAGAAATCGAAAAGAAGTCAAATTTTTTTGATTTTAAAAATTCAAAAACGGCAAATGTCAGTAACTCCATAAAAAAAATCCAATGAGTGTTCGAACGCACGGGTGATGTGTAAACACCTTTTGTTACACGGTACCTGTTCGATTTCTATGAACACATTTGTAAATGTTACATCATAATACTTCAAATTATTTAAAGACCAGTTCATGGTACAATTATATCTACATGGTAATAGCAACGCGCGTTGTTTTTGTTGTAGGCAGTAACAGCAGACATTTTGTTTTTGTTCTATACGCTTCAGTTGTCAAACTTTACACGAACCAACAATACAAGAATGAAAAAGAGTATAAAAAAAAATAAATGTGAGTTTGACAGCTGTAACGAAATATCACATGAAAAAAATCAAATCAGCTGTTCACATGACTTTATCATGACTATATTATTGTACCATGGAGCAGTGCAAGCACATGTGCCATTATTTTCTTGCTTAATACTTTTTGTTTTATTCCCACAACCAAACAAAGAGAATGCGAAGCAGCAGACACATGTGCATACATACATTGTTATGTGCGTAAATACGCTACAGATGTTCACACAATTTTCGTTGCTCTCATGCTATCTCATTTATATATACTTATAACCACGTCATTAGTCTCTCCGCACCCACACAAGACACAAGCCGGTACATCGTGTGTGTCGTTTTATCGCAGTCTGACATTCTGTGTTTCGCAGTGGGACAAATCTGGGTTCTATAGAGGGGTGGGTCAGCCTTATCATTTAGGCGAATGAAAAATAGATGCTGGTCGATTCTGAGACCTACCCGATATGCACACAAAATTTCATAGAAATCGGTCTAGTCGTTTCGGAGGAGTTTAACCCTGCTGTTAGATTAGGACCATTTGGTCCAAATTTTTTCTGTTTTCCCTTGTAACTTTGGAACGGTGATATATACTGACTAAATTTTTCTGCTAATGGGGTCTTAGGTTAGAGGACCATTTGGTCAATAGTACATTTTTTCATTACCAAGCGAATGTAAATTCATGTCAAATATTTAGAAGATGTTTTTGATATGTCAAATACTTGCTTTAGAAATTATTGAACCAAAATAGTTACAAAGGATAAGATAAAATTATTATTTTGGATGAAAATTCCAGTATGGACCAAATGGTCCCTCAACCTAAGATTCGTAAATTTTTTCATTACCAAGCGAATGTAAATTCATGTCAAATATTTAGAAGATGTTTTTGATATGTTAGCGGATGTTTTTGATATGTCAAATACTTGCTTTAGAAATTTTTGAACCAAAATAGTTACAAAGAATAAAATAAAATTATTATTTTGGATGAAAATTGCAGTATGGACCAAATGGTCCCTCAATCTAAGATTCGTAAGTTTTTTTCTAATCTAACAGCAGGGTTAATGCCAAACAATCTGTGTGATCGCAGTCGGACAATCTGTGTGATCGCAGTTGGACAATCTGTGTGATCGCAGCCGGACAATCTGTGTTTGGATGCATTAACTTTGTGAGTTAAGTCCATACCCGCGCCTATAGATGTTAACACATTAAAAACGTTCTTCGCATTATAAACTATTACGACAAAGTATATTAGTTTCCAGAGGGTAAGAAGATCGACCAACGGGCCTAATAATGGGCTGCCCTCCTGCAAGGACGAGAATGGAAATCTAGTGACTGAGAAGCAGTGTGTGCTCAAAATGTGGAGAGACCACTTTTCAGCACTACTCCACTCAGATTCTTCCACTGAAGATCAGGAGGTAATGATAGTGGAAGATAGTACAGATTGTACCCCCCCCCCCCCCAACCAAGACGAGATTAGAACGGCGATCTCCCGCCTGAAGAATAATAAAGCCGCGGGTGCGTATGGCCTACCCGCTGAACTTTTTAAGGCAGATAGCGAAGGACTAATAGCCCACATGCATCAACTGATATGCGGTATATGGCTGGGAGAATCTATGCCCGACGACTGGAGTCTCAGTGTATTATGTCCTGTATTCAAAAAGGGTGATCCGTGTGTCTGTTCCAACTATCGCGGTATCAGTCTTGTATCCATCGCGTATAAGGTCTTGTCGAGCGTACTATGTGAAAACCTGATTGGACCTTATCAGTGTGGTTTAGACCAGGCAAGTACACAACTGCCCAAATATTCACGATACGCCAAATCCTGGAAAAGACCCACGAAAAGCAAATCGATACATACCACCCTTTTGTCGATTACAAAGCTGCTTTCGATAGTCCCATACGGGGAAAACTGTACGAAGCTATGTCTGAACTTGGTATTCCGGCAAAACTGATCCGCCTCTGTAGAATGACGCTGACCAACACCAAATCAGCAGTGAAAGTGGGGAAAGACCTCACTGAACCATTCTGTGCCAAGCGAGGACTTAGACAAGGCGACACACTTTCGTGCAATCTCTTCAACATCTTAATGGAGATAATAATGAGAAAGGCTGCAGTAAATACGAACAAGACCATTAACACGAAAAGCCATATGTTGCTGGCGTATGCTGACGACATAGACATCATTGGGCGAAATTTGCGAGTGGGTACTGCAGTATTTTCAAGAATCGAAAAGGAATCAGCAAAGGTGGGTCTTGCTGTTAATGAGGGCAAGACAAAATTGATGGTGTCAACGACTAGAGAAACCTCTCGACTTGGTCCGCACTTGAACGTTGATAACCCATTTAATTTTGAAGTGGTAGATGAATTTGTCTACCTTGGATCCGCCGTGAACAAGGACAACAACGTCAGCCTGGAGATAGATAGGAGAATTGTGCTTGCAAATAGATGTTATTTTGGGCTCAGCAAGCAGTTTAGGAACAAAGCCCTCTCGCGACGGACAAAAGTCCAGCTATATCAGACTCTCATTTTACCTGTCTTGGCATATGGCTCCGACACTTGGGTCATATCGCAAGCGGATGAAAAACACCTGGGAGTTTTCGAGAGAAAAATTCTCCGTAAAATATATGGGCCTATTAGGAAAAACGGCGAGTAGCGACGTCGCTGGAACGCAGAGCTATATAGTCTCTATTCTGACGTGGACATAGCTAGACGAATCAAAGTGTGCCAATTGGGTTGGCTAGGCCATGTTATCATAATGGATGAAGATGAGCCAGCGCGAAAGATTTTTGATAACGTACCCGACGGAAGCAGGAAAAGAGGACGACCAAGACTCCACTGGAAAGACCAGGCAGAAGAATCTCTCCGTATCCTTGGTGTTACCAACTGGCGAGAAAAGGCGAAGGGTAGAGCCAGTTGGAAGAATATGTTGAAATTTGTTTAATTTGTTTGTTTAATTAATATGTGTAAGATGTCTGACCTCATGAGGTTGTAATATAGTCAATAAAAGTAAGTATATTAGTATAAGTATATACATGGAAAGAAAAAAAATATGATTTCCCATTACATCCCATGAAGGAATTGGGGAGAGCTTCTCATAACCTGTGAGCTGAGCGCTTTATAGTTTTATACTCACTGATTGGGACTTTTTCGCAATCACTAAGCTAGGTGACCGTCGTCGAAAGAAATTTTAAGGTGGTCGGAGCAGGAATCGAACCCAGGATCTCCTGTACAAGAGGCGCGCACACAAACCATTGCACAACCGAGAAATAAAATAACCCACTGATTTAAGACTAGTGATTCATTAGACCAGACCACCGCATCGGATACTAGAGCCGGCGCTGTCAACAAACCGTTTTGCTAGCCTTGATCCGTAGTGTTTAGTTAACAGCAGGGGCACCTCGAGCAGCATGTGGGTCTTCACCACGCACTACGGTCTTGGCAGGAACTAGGATTCAATCGACTATTGAGGATGCAAGCCTTGGGACGGGTATGAGTGATGGAGGAAATAAGGCTCGTGCTGCATTCTTAAACCTGCTCAAGACCTGGCGTTATAAAAGGATTTCGAAAAGGACGAAATTGCGAATATTCAATTGCTGCGTGAAGTCTGTATTGTTGTATGGTTGCACTATTTGGAGCTTGATGAAGCTGGCAATGAAGAAAGTCCAAATAATATTTCTCAATCGCTCTCTGAGACAAATACTCCGTATTTAGTGGCTCAGGACAATTTCTAATGAAGTAGTCTGGCAATGTAAATGCAATAGTCCTGTTGAATTGGATATAGGCAGAAGCAAATGGATTTGGATCAGTCATATATTTAGGCGCCCAACAACAGTTATTGCTGAGCGGCACTTGAATGGAAAACGCAGGGGTATCGAAGGCCAGGAAGAACACCAAATACATGGAAGCAGTGCCTGGAGAAGGTATATAAACAAAGTCGACTATCATGTGTATATTCAGAAAGCTCTTGCTCATGAACAGCCACGGTGACGATATGCCCGAAGTAATTGTCAGGTGTTAATGCCATGTATTGATAATTCGAATAAAAGCTTGTGCTTGATTAAGGTTTAATTGTTTGGGTTATTTTTTATAATTTAAATTTATATTGGTAAAAAAAACACTCTTTAGTTACATGATTTACTGAGGTAGTCCAATGTACATTCGTTCAAGATCATATAAAAAGACAAAAAAAAAAAGACAAAGAAATTGGTAACTATAAGAAAGTGATGTATTTCGATTTTATCGCAATTTCTCAAGAATTTAGGTTAGGTTAACAATAGGCTAAATGTTAAAAATTTTGCCTCCATATGACCACTACCTATTCCTGAATTTTCACATCTAGTAATTTATGTCATATTTTCGCTAAAGCGTTTCATATATTTTTTTTGCTATAGGCCCACTATAAGTGTAGTGCTAACACTGTGTCTATCAATCTCAAACAACACGCTAGCAAATATTTCTTCAGCAAACAAACTATTCATTCACCTGCAACGTGAACGATCACTTATCATTGAAGATTTATATACTACCTATTCCAAATCGCCAACTATGTTCCCGCTAAAAAGTGCAGTAGCTTGGACAATAGCCCACATTGTCCTTTCTATCCCCTTGGGCATCAGGTATCAAATTGCAACACTAAGCAAACCTACTTTCAATTGTCTTACCTTCCTTTGTTCTATGAAAAAGAAAAATGAAATGAAAAAAAGTCGCGGACACTATACGAACATTTTGAAGAGTCAAACACTGATAAAATCAAATGACATTAATCATCGCACACGAATGTGGCATAAAAATCTGTCAACATTGCAACAGCGGACACCAAGAAACCGGCAGATTGCATATGTTGCGCCACACAGGTAATATATTTTGACGAAATCGAAGACAAAGACTGGAGCGATTAAAGACTGTTGGCAGAAAGGGGAATGGGGAATGACAGAATGTGTAAGTGAGTGCGTGAATTATATTCGTTCACACCTTTAAAATGGACTCTAAGTAAGGGGAAGATTAAGTTGAATGCTAAGATTTCAAAAAGGTTCGTGTATCTGTCATCTCACAGTAAATATTACGATGAATCCCAATTAATAGTACACTCAAAAAAGTACTAACTATGAATTCAAAACTTCCCGACAACCGACCAAAGTTCCTCTAATCAGAGTACATGCAACAGAACATGAAAGTAAACGTAAGGAAACAATTGATTTGATTCCAGCCAGTGGGAATTTCCTGAAATTGGGAAATATTATACTTATTCGAACTTCAGAAAAAAAAATGATTGTTTAAAAAAGACGACCATCTATAGATGAAGACAATTGGTCGGTGGCGGGAATTTAAGCTTCTTATACGGCATTCACACCGACCATGATTACCACAATTCGAAGGTTAACTCCGTTAACCCACGCTACCCAGAAGCTTACTCATCTGTAAAAACGTAAGTTCAATTTTTAACCTCATTTTAACCTGTTGTACAATTTGATGCAACTCTGCTTATTACTAAGGAAATGCAACCATAATATAAATATACACAAAAAATCAACTGTTTAACAGACGGAAGCCGAACGACAATTTTCCGACGCGTTGCAGCCACCAAAATTTTTTTGAAGCTGACGCCGTCGCTGACGTTATTGGCTCTCGTCGGTTTAAAATGTGTGCCGGTCTGACCGACTGGCCCGATTTGACAAACTGATCCTATTTTAAATAATGCTAATTTATTTCAAAAACATCCCAAATTTGTACAAAACTAGCAAAACCAAGAGCCAGCCAATTTATGTTTTCTGTTCTGCCGCCGTCTTCAATAATTTGGTCTCTGCACAGAGTTGCTTTATATTGGACTGTCCACATAGTTGCCACCTGAAATGTGAATTTAATCTCAAATTGGATGGTGTAAACAGCAAAGATTAGAGAACAAGGATATCACTAACCCGACCGCGATACACTGTGGTCTAAATGCGGCATTGTTTAATGTTTTATTCATTGTTATTTATTGCTTTTATTTTCCTTATCATAGTTTTCGATGAAGATCGAAATAGTGAAATTAAAATAAAATAAAGTAGATGGTGAAAGTAGATATGAAACAGACATAGAGCTTGAATTTTAAATTGAAACCCGTTAAGTTAGAAAGGTCGAATAACAACCAGAGATGCAAGATAAAACTAAAAAATACACTTATCAGAAATTTGACCTGACTCCTTTTTAATTAACTGCCTGTTCCTCGATCTCGAACCTAAGCCTTCGTTCATGTTCTTGTCGAAAGAAAGTTAATTTGAGTTTCACAATCTTGTCATTTTCATGCGAGTGAAGAAGTCAAAATTTTCAAAAGTTTTCAGGTAAAAATTTTGGTTCCTCTACTTCGAATATGCTTTCATTTGGGCACAAACACAGAATCAGTCGAACGAGTATTTCGACTTAGAGTAACCCAATTTGAGTCGAATGCAAGTGACTCAGTTTCGTTTTCTTGGCTTTTCCTTCGAAATCGGGAAACATCAGTCAATAACTTGAATATTAAACTGAACATAATTATGGTTAGGTTAGCCTGGCAGTCGATGAATGACTCTTACTTACTAAGAAGACTCCAAGCAACCCAGAGGAGACAATGACCTTAAAAAATGAGGATGACATATTTCTCCAATCGGCTCGATCTTCAGGTTTTCTCTTCCAGTTGGTAACACCAAGCTCTTCCAGCCAATATTCTACCTGATCTTTCCCGCGACGTTTTCGTCGTCCTCTTTTTTGATGTCCTTCGAGTAGGTCTTCGAATACCTTTCGCAATGGTTCATTCTCATCCATTCTACGGATATGGCCTAGTTAGCGTAAAGGCATTATTTTGATTCGCATTAATACATTGATGTCAGTATACTAATTGTACAGCAGGTGGTTCATCTATCGGCGATACTTACCGTTCTGTATTATATGACCATATATTTTTTTTGGAGCAATTATTGATTTCGTGAATTGAACATCAACTGTTTTTTGTTTCTTTATTGTCTGTCACGTTTTGTTTTCGGCAGCTGTTAACAAACAAATATACATTTGGGTCACAAATACATATATTATAACCTATTAATCACTGTGTCCCAAACATGTTATATTGAATAGGAAACACAATGACAAGCTACAAACACGTAATATTTGCATCCAAACAACAAAACAGGAAAAAATTTTCAGCGTGTGCAAACATATTATATTTGTACTCAAACAACAAAAAATACAGTTTTCAGCGTGTAGACGTACGAACGTTTTCATTAATTGCGCAAAGAACTCAAATTTTTTTTCTGCTCATGGAAAAAAATTGTTTAACGGGTAACCAGGAGATTTTGGGTGAAGGAACTGCCTGAACGGGTTCAACCACTCGCCTGTTGGTTGATGGTTTTGCAAAATTTATGGGTTAAACCACTCGCCTGTTGGTTGATGGTTTTGCTAAATTTATGACGACAGATTAGGGACATACGAGCAGACGTGGCAGATCGGTTGAAAATGTTGATGCTATGAGACAGACCATCTCATATACCACGGAGAACCGCACCATTCGGCGGATATGGGAAAAGGTTCTACATGTCTTCCGGGAAAATTCCAGTTACTTGAATAAGTTACTCCTGCGGAACTTGCATTGCTCCGGGATTACGGTAGCAAAGCCTTAAATGTCAGAAGAATATTTTTAAATTTTTTATGAGCTACACAGATCAGGGTTTTCTCTCGTTGAAAATTGTGAAAGCTATTTGCGAAATTTAATGATGACAGTCGAAGTGGATTTTCAGCTCCATACCTTTCTTTTTTGTGGGCTATTTGTTCCTTGCCATTTTATTTAACGGGGAATCGTCTAAGTTGGAAATAGCGGTTGCCATTTATGGGGTTTCAGTATATTTTCAATGATTTTTTCTTTATTTTGTCCCACTGTTTTGAGGCTGTTTTGTAACTTTAGTCTTAAACCTAATTCTATTTGCTTATAATTATTTCTAAGGCTTCTGGTTTTCATATAGCAAAAAAACCAACATACGAAACCAAACAGAATACTCAAATTATTTTGAAATTGAGAACAAATTAGTATTGATATTATTGGTGTTTTTTTTTTTAGTTTGATATCAATAGAATTGTTATTTGCATATAGTCTACTATGGACAATGTCGATCTCTATATATAAAACTACTTTAGGATTTTGTGGGCTATCAACTATCAAAGAAAACCAATGACAGATGTTCCACATTACTTAGGGCGCATCCCCTTTCTCGCCAGTCCGCAATAGGCCACCAAACTTACATCAAATCGGTTCTTAAAAACCACAAAGACATGAAAGACGGATGAACGGACAGACGGTTTGCCAATATAGTTGGACGGATGTATAAGAAACCGCGACCGCAAGCAAAACCACCAGATCAACCAACTGAAAATCTAAACAGATTTTAAAAAATATGTAACGAAACCCAATATGGAAATCTCAATTATAAATCGCAATAATTATAAACTGTATTGATATTAAGCAGCAGTAATAATAAGTGCGTGCTCTGCAAAATCTTCGGAAAAAAATATTGGTAAACCGCTGGGGACCACTTTATTTGAGATACCATTCAGCGGGAAATCGCCATGTCCCACTGACACTAACAAATCTATTTAATAGATTGTAAAAGTTTTTTCGAAAAAAAATTCTAGGCGTTTTTATGTGTGTTCACTTTGTTAACATTTAGAATTGCGAAAAAAATGTAAAAAAAAATTGTTATACATAATTGAAAGTCATAATTTTGATAGTGAACGTTTTTATTTTTGGCATTGTTTGCCTTGGGTTATCGTTTGCATTTGAATCCATTATGTTTGTCTGTTATCTTTAGGAAATCTTACTCTAGGGATTTCCACTCATTGTATGTGTACAGAGCAAACTGACAAACAATAAAAAACATTGCATAATTTGATAATTATTTATAAAAATGTGTGTTTTTTGGCCAGTACAGTGAAGCCTTGATGACATAAAAGCAAAAAGAATGCAGAATGAGCGAAAAATAAGGTCTCGTAAAAAATTAATTAAAATATTGTAAGTATAGTATGACCACCTTCATGAATCCACAATAATCCCTCACGAAAACACAAAATAAATCGAATGTTAATGTATGAGAAGTTCATACTACAAGATTTCAAAGACTGAAATCTGTTTCTAGGTTAGAAATGGTTGGGTTTATTTAGAATAATGTACAGGGTGGTTCAGTCACGACTAGATAAATTTCACCAGCGTATTTCTTGGGTCATTTAATGAAAATATGTACATCTACGACCATCACCGAAAATGCCAGGGGGCGAAATGGCAGCGCTTTGAAAATTTTCGGATTGGTGGTCGGAAGGTACTAGGGTAAAATGACTAAGTTCTGAACCAGTGGTCGGATTTTTTTTTTGTTTTTAGGCTTGTTGGAAAGGCCTTTAAGAGATCTCTCCGAATCATTAGAAAAATCATAAATTTGGGGAAACAAGACATAAGAATGTGCACAGAACCCCAATTTAATCAGCCCTGTATAATACAGGAAAGCACACTCATTGGCATAACTAGTTTGGAACTCCGTGACAAGATCATTATCAGATATCTAATCACAGAATTGGATGTGGCCGTCGGTGGTGCAATGGTTAGTGTGCGCGGCTCTTGTACATGAGAACGTGGGTTCGATCCCTGCTCAGACCACCTTACATTTCTTTCGACGGCGGTCACCTCTCTTAGTGATGGCGACACTATCGAGTACTTAGCCATGAAAATGCTTCTCAAAATACCGTTCGGAACCGGTGTAAAATTTTAGGTCCCAATCAGTGACTGCAAAACTAGAAAGCGGACATCTCACTGATTGTGAGAAGCTATTCCCAATCCCTTCATGGGATGTTATGGGACACCATTTTTAATTTTTTTTAAATCACTGAATTGGTACCATTAGTACAAAATATCGTTTTTACCGTAATATTAATTTAACCGCAAAACTATTTCGCGTGCTACTTAACATTATAATCGACCGCAAACGTGGATTCATTTCCCGCAAACAAAAATCTTTTTATCGTAAAAGTTACTTCTTTTGTTGTCAACGAACTGTGCTTCTGGGGCAAAGAAAGTGTAGCGATTATTATAAACGTGATGCACTTATGCATATCAATGCATATCAGTTGATTGTCTCCTCCTTAAGAGTGAACAAATTTATGCAACTACACAAATACACACATACACACTACACTCTCTCCTAACTCGAAGCACGTTGAGTTCCAGAGAATGCTCCGTAAACTTGTATCGGACGCATGGACGAAATCGTCAATCATGATTGCGGATGATTTTAATGCTTGGGCAGTATAATCGAATAGTAGGTGGATAAAGAGGACAAAGTCTCCAGGACAGGTTCGCGACGTTACATTGCTGAAAGACGGGCGAAAAAAAACTTCCAGGAAATTAGGTAAAGGCCATGTAATAGATCTAACCTTTGTCAGTGACAGCGACGACGAAGAATAAATAGTCGGGCAGTGAAGAATAAATAGTCGGTCAGCACACTAGCCATTGCAGTGGCGTCGGTGGTGCAATGGCTAGTTTGCGCGGCTCTTGTGAATTAGAACGTGGGATCGATCCCTGTTCTGACCACCTAAAATTTCTTTCCACGGCGGTCACCTCCCTTCGTCATGGCGACACTATCCAGTACTTAACAGTAAAAAAGTTTCCCAATATATCGTTCGGAACCGGTGTAAAACTGTAGGTTCCAATCAGTGAGTGAAAAACGAGAAAGCGCACAGCTCATTGATTGTAAGAAGCTCTCCCCAATCCCTTCATGGGATGTAATGGGAAACGATTTTTTCCAGTGAACACTACACGAACAGTCACCACCAACCTATTATGTTTGAGATCAAACCTCAACGAATAAGGGGAAGCGCTCAAGCGCTTTCTCGTTTTTCACTCACTGATTTGGACCTACAGTTTTACACCGGTTCCGAACGGTATATTGGGAAACTTTTTCATGGCTAACTACTCGATAGTGTCGCCATCACTTAGGAAGGCCCAAAACGTATGGGCCCGAAGAGGAAGGGCACGGGATTACATCAAGATAGTCTCGAGGATAGGGTCACCTGGCATGGTGGAATGTGGAGATAGCTGCGCTCAGGTTAAAATATCTCAAGCCAGGCGGATAGTCTAGCAGTCTTGGGGAATATCCTATTTTGATGAATGATTGTTACGATTCAGAGCTCGGCAATTCAGAGACCTACAAACTATTGAATTACTTCTATAACCCCTCAACAGCTTAGCAGTTGTTCTTCTATGCAAAGAAAGTGAACGTTGTGGTCGTTTGTCGCAAAATTTGTTTATTATGCTACGTATACTCTACGTTGGCTGCAACAGTTGAAATGTTACCCCCAAATCAAAACATTTATCGTAGAAGTTTATAGTATAGTACGCCAAATTTTTTTATACCCTCTCATGGATAACCTTGGCCACTTGGCAGATCACGTTGTCCAGTCGGATGTGCTATCGCTAAAACGCCATAGCTAAATAAGATTCCTCAAACCATGTTTAGTTGACTAAAATTTAGTTTGTACAGAACAAAATTTTGGAACGTAGTTCCTGAAAGCACGTTGCGGGAAGGGGGTTGGATGAAGAAAAATTAAACAAAATTTGTTAACCCTATTATGCTACAACCCAGTATTAACAACTACATTGGGTACTTTTGCTGTGGTTTGTGTCTCGGCTAACATATCTTGGGAAATTTCTTGTTTAATGGAAAGTCTTCTAGGAGGAGCCTGTAACCAATATTTAGTATATATACAATGTAGTTTTGCACCCAATGAAAAGTGAATCTATAAAAGACAAAGTTAAAGAACATTTTCTTAAATAAGTGTCTTTTCTTAAGAAAAGTAAATTTTCTCAAAAAAAGATATCTATTCATATTCTTAAACAAAGAACCTTTTCTCAAAAAAAAAATATCTTACCTGAAAGAAGTGCATTTGCTTAAAGAAGTACCTTTGCTTAAAAAATTACAATTTTCTTACAAAAAATTAATTTTTTTTAAATAGCTAAGTACCTTTTCTTAAAAAAGTACATTTTCTTACAACAAAATGCCTTTTCTTAAAAAACTACATTTTCTTTCAAGAGTAAATTTTTTGTGAAACAAAATATATTTTTCTTGATAGTATTTACTCTTAAAAATTTACCTATTCTTGAAAAAAGGAGGAACTTTTAAAAGAATTCCCATTTCTTAAAAAAAACCTTTTCTTCAAAAAATAACTTCTCTTCAAACAAATACCGTTTTTTACAAAAATTTATTTTCTTAAAAGTACATTTTCTTAAAAATGAAATAATAACTTTTCTTTTCTTGTGATAAGTAGCCTTTCTGAAAACAAGCACATTTTTTTAAAAAAATAATATTTTCCTAAAAAAAAAGTACCTGTTCTTAAAATATTTTCCGAAAAAAAAGTACCTGTTCTTAAAAAATGTACCTCCTTGTAAAAAAAATCATCCTCTGGGGCTTTTTCTTCCAGAAAGTACTTCTACTTAAATATAGTACCTTTTCTTAAAAAACACATTAGCTTTTAATAAAAGAAGTACCTCTATTTAAAAAAGGGCCTTTTAGGGAATATATAATTCATATTCTTACAAAAAGGACCAAGAAATATACATTTTTATTTTATATCATGTTCAGGTGCCACCTATTGCCAAGAATTTGTTACAAAAGTTGGGAAATTGAAAAAATTTTTTAAAATTCTGAATTTTTTTTAACGAAGTGACGACAGCTGCCTTCATACTCCTTTCATTTGCTGAGTACTAATAACAATTTTATAGCAACTAACTTAATTTTTCTAGGTTAGGTCAAAATCCAGGGTAAATTGTTATTGGCTCTAGTTCAAGATGTAAGCCTACGAACTTAAGAGTTCCAGCACTAACTGTAGCGTAGAAGTTTAAAATATATATATAAGCTGTCTACAAGACATGTACACAAATCTAAGTTCTGTCTACAAAGTAGACGATAAACCAATTAAAATTACCGATCATGTTGCAGGAAATTAAAAATTCCCTACAAGTCCATTATATATCTTCCGGATATATTACGCATCTCGCATTTTCCAAGATTCACCTGTCAATTGGAATGTCAAGTTTTATAGACGACTGCATATTCAGGTAGATACGTTTCAAATGTAAATCATTATGTAAAACGTACCTAGGCCATAATGTATGTAGGCAAGCGACTAAATACGTGGGTAGTTTGATTAGGTTTCCGACAATCGTGTGTGTGAAATAAGTTTGTTTCACAATATCGACTACTTCAAAGCTTGATGGCATATCATGTATACCAAGAATTCAGTATGAAAAATATATTTGTAGGAATGCCGCGTTTACCCAGAAGTCAGTCAATTAAATCAAATAGAAAGAAAACTTGATATGTGAAAGATAAGCGATAAAACCGACACTATCGAATATTTAGCCGTGAAAAAAAAAATTGTAAAAATTATCGTTCGGAATCGGTGTGAAACTGTAGGTCCCACTCTGTAAGTGTAAAACTAGACCGCACGCAGCTCACTGGTAGTGAAAAGCTCTCTCCAATCCCTTCATGGGATGTAATGGGAATCCATTTGTTGAACGTGTTAAATCAGGAATAACAATTGACGGCCGCGTTTGCCTACGTTGGAATATATTCGCAGTCACCTGGTGAATTGGCAGTGGCTGATGTGAAGCTTTTCGTCGCAAGATTGATGAGGTTCTGGGCAACCAAACATTGAAAATTCTGTTACAATATAAGGAGGATGTCGAAGGCGGGCAAAAGATGTCAGATGAACGGAGTCATCTACATAAGGTAAGGTTGAAAACGACAAGTCGAAGCATTGGCATTGAATCATCTGACAGATGCTGCAGTTTTGCTCGTATGGAAGCAGGACAATTACAAATACAATGTTCTATATATTAATGTCCTAAATGCAGAGCGTGCAACAAATTCGCTTTTGAGGCAGGGACGGCGAAATATCTTGATTTAAAATAGTAGCTCCATACACTGTACACGTGAAAAATCGACGCCTGTAGCATTATTCTCAAACCACGTATATGTCTGGAACAGCCATATACTTACGTGCAAGCCTTGTTTTCATTAATTGCGAATCTGCAGCTATTTTGTTGTTTTTCCCACATAGGGGTTACAAAAACATATATTATAACAATGCAAATTATTGTGTATCCAACATATAATATTGAACAGCAAACACAATATGTTTAGACAAAAGTATACCAAATTTTCGCCCAGCTACAAACACATTATATTTGCATCGAAGAAATAAAAATAGACAGATGTTTCAGCGTGTATTTAACGACCAATTTTTGCAGCTAAATAGTGGTTACCATACAAAAAAGTATGCTATACATTAAGCATGAAACTTTTCGAACCACCTTCGTATTGTGTACTTTTATCTTCTTCTTCTAAATACATATTTACGTAGTAAACAATAATCATAATAATAATTGCGATTTTGTCGTATTTATATTTATTATTCTTATTTATTGATAACTTATGATGCAGTACAAGAGAGGGGGAGAGTGGCACTGGTTGGGGAAACCTCTTCTGGAACACTGCTTCACGTTCGAATACCTTTGGCTGGTGATAAGCAGTAACTGCTGCATACACAACGCCATTACGGCGCAGTGGCGGTGGCAACCAATTGATCGCAACTTTGGAGCAGCAAGAAATGAAAATGGAATGTGGGTTGTGTTGACATTGTATTTTTATGCTTCTTTGCGTCAAGTCTTCAGATAAAGGTTGCCAAATTTTATAATGAAATTGTTGACAATACAATTATTAGTAATCAGACGAAATAGAAAGGTAATTACCCGCAATTACAAGAGATACAATGATATAGGAATGATATTGGAAGGGTACGAGTATGTATTGGGAGTAGGGAAACTGCAGTTTGAAAGGAATTGTCCAATAACCGCTTGAAGTACTCGGGAGGTTGAGTCATTAAACAAGTACTCTCTTGGATATTATTAATAACTCAAAATTCATACAATCTTTATTGACCTGTAATCCATTTCATTTTTAGAAAGTTAGCACTTTGTAAGGAAATATCATTAAATTGACAGTGTCACTTTGACATCTGTCAGTTGTTGTGTTAAGAGTTTGATGATGATTCTATCAATCTATTCATTTGCTGTCAATGCTGCGAAGATGTTAGGCAAAAAACGTTTGGCAATGTCAACATCATATATGTACACATTAGTGCACAACCGAAAGTTGAAATTAATTAAACAAGTATGTCAATAATAAAACCATAAACGTGCCACCATTAGGTATCTAAAGGGTGATTCATTTAGCTAAACTTTTCCAATAAAGATATTATGACGGCACCGTTTCAGTGCTTTTTAAAAGCTTCAAAAGATCGACTGTCTTCGACTAATATATTGTTCAGCGATAAGGCACATATCTGGTCCATATCAAAATTCCAGTATTTCGGCTGAGGGGCAACCCGAAGAGATTCAAGATCTGTCATTCCATCCAGACAAAACACTGGTTTGGTGTGGCTTATTGGATGGGTTCAAAAACAAATAAAAATACATGTTTTCCCATTGCATCACAGGAAGGGATTGGGGAGAGCTTCTCACAAGCAGTGAGCTCTGCCCTTTCTAGTTTTATACTCACTGATTGGGACGTACAGTTTTACACCGGTTTTGAAAGGTATTTTTTAAAGCTTTTTCATGCCTAAGTAGTCGATAGTGCCGCCATCACTAATCGAGGTGATTGCATTCGAAAGAAAGAAAGCATGGATCGAACCCACGATCGCATGTACAAGAGCCGCGCACACACCATTGAACCACCTACTTCCACATCATCATTTCAAATTTCTTCAAAAATGAGGCTGGCGGTAACGTGACAGTGAACGGAAATATGTAATGTCTAAATTCCAAGAGGGAGCTCAACATGTATTTAGATATTTAGATGGATTGCTCATTAATAACCCGTAATGCCTCTCGAATTTCACGAAGGAGTAATCGTGACTAATTTCTACCGAAATATGTCGTCACTCATGTTGGCGCAACGTGCATTTCAGCGAACATTTCCCGGCTATTTTTCCCCAATTGGACAAACACTACGGTATTTAGCCGCTCGCCTCGAAGACACTGAGAAAAGACGTGGTGACAGAAGTGTCACCGGAAGGGCTAGTAGAGCTCATTCTGACAGAAAAGTCGCAGATGTGGCTGAATTGTCGCGGATGAGCCATCAACGGCGACCAGACGATATAACAGTCAATTGGCCATTACACGTTCGTCCCTGCAACACATTTTCGGTGAAGGACTTAAAGATATTCCTTTAGAAAATGCTAGCAGTCCTTCAGCTACTGCCTGCAGACAGTCAGTAGCGTTTAAACTACTCTCGGGCTCTCCCGAACCTCACCGACGCAATGGATGATTTTCGGTAGAAATTTATCATGAGTGGCTAGAGATCCCATTTTCATCGAACGGATGCAGAAACAAAGACAATACTCACATCTGCGGCACTGAGGATCCACGTATGATTTATGAGGAATCATTAGATCAACCCAAAGTTACTACATATTTCGCCATTTACGCCGGAAGTGTCATCGAGACTTTGTTCTTCGAGGACCCCATGTGTAACACGGTAACGGTGACTACCGATCGATACAAAACCACGATCGATCACAGAATTTTTTATTACTGCAAAGTAACGAACTGGGACTGGAGGACATGTGGTTTCAACAGGATGGTAATCACTGCACACACAGCTCACAAGACAATGAGTATGTGGGAGGTTTCAGTTCCAGGTCGCCTACACGCCGAAAAATAATGGCCCCAGCAACATATTGCAGGAAACATGTACATGTTTGCAAGCATTGTTTTCATGTATTGATGATCTGCTGCCTCTTTGTTTCTTTGTTATCCTTCTTGTTTTTGTTTTTAGCGGTTTTCAACACACAAAGTCACATATGGGTCCCCAAAACATATATTAAAGCCTTTCAACCATTGTGTCTCAAACATGTTATATTGAATAGCAAACACGATGTGTTTGGGCACAAGTATAGTATATTTGCGACAAGCAACAAACACGCTATTTTTGCATCCAAACAATAAAAAACGGCCGATTTTCAGCGTGTAATAGCGCCGGATTTGACCGCTAAAGACTTCTTTCTTTTTAGTTTCTATAGAGTCACGGGTCTATGTGAACAAGTCACAGCCAGCGCAAGCTCTCAAAAAGAATATGCGAGAATGCGAGAGATTATCGGCTGAATAGATCGCCAGAATGATTGAAGAGGCAGCAAATAGAGCCCAAAGGTCATTAATAATGGCGGGACATTCTTGACCGATATCATCATCGAAAAAATTTATGGAGTAAAGTTCAATAGCTTGTCTCTCTATCTCGAACGAAAAGCTAAGCGAAAGAAAATCAGTCACTCACATTGGACTCAAATTTGTTTATCCGTAAGTGACAGCACATTCGAAATAGAGAAACCAAAATTTATACTAAAAAGTGTTATGTTTTCATTCGACTTGAAACGACAATATTGTGAAACCCAAGTCAACTTTTATTCGTCTAGAATACAAACGAAAGCTTTCGTTCGAGATAGAGAAACAGGCTGTAAAGGTTTAAATAAACATTTCAAAAAATTGTGAAATTGTATCGCTTTAAAGATATAAGAAGCCTTACCGGGTGAGTGTGTTTGGGGCACCCAATATCTGTTTGATCTAACAAATTCAGGCCAAATTGATTGAAATTCTTGCAGATTTTGACAAAGTTTTTAGGGTTCCAGTTTTGACTAATGATGTGGTAACAGATTTGAAGTAATAAGATCGCTTAAGTTCAAAACCGAAATTATCTTACTCAGTGCTTACACTTCGGTTCAAAGTCTGACTCATCGGTATTTTAGTTAGATTCTAGAAACCACGGATCTACGCTGACTAAAAACCGGACCCAGCAACATATTGCAGGATGCATGTATATGTTTGCAAGCATTGTTTTCATGTTTCATGTTTGTTGCTTTTTTGTATGGCAAACACAATGTGTTTGGACACAAGTATACTATATTTGCGACATGTTACAAACATGTTATATTTGCATCCAAACAACAAAACAGACAGATTTTTCAGCGTGTATGGTATTGAAGCCTGGACTCTAGCCGACACAAAATATTCGAAGCACGATTTAGATTATATCCCGAATTGATAGTAAAACCACCTTCGGAATCGGTGTAAAAGTGTAGGCACCAATGAGTGAGTTTTAAACTTGGAAGCGCACTGATCACTGAATGTGAGAAGCTCTCCCTTATCCATTCATGGGATGGAACGGGAACATAAGTTAATCAATCGGCGATAAAGTTAACCAGCGTCAGTTGTGCAATGATTGTTATACGCTACTCTTTTATATAAGACCGTGGGTACAATACCCGCACATACCACCTTATATTTTTTCGAGTAATTAGCCAGAAAAATCCTTCTCAAAAAACCGTTTGGAACCGGTGTAAAAGAGTGATGTAAAACTTAATGCCTGTAAAACCACGCCTCATAACACCTCGCGCCTTGTAACACTGCACCGTTTGCCGTTTATTCCGATAGGCAATATGAATGAACAGTGTGGAGATTTAGTCATGCATCTTAGTGAGTCATGGATCTTAGTGGCGGTTTAGTATGGCGATCTCAGCTTTAGTCAGCTTCAACTTTGCAGACATTTACTGACTTCAACCTATGCAAACTTAATCAAAACTAAGGACTCCGTTTTAGCACGGAATTTGGATTGTAAGGCGGAATTTTACTACAGGTCAATGTTGTTCTGTCTTATAGGTGTTAGACAATCTATTTGAAATCCCAACTGAAATGTATACTACCGTTACTGTTGCATCTTTGACTTATAATCCCAACTCAGATATTTACTAGGACAATTAAATTGACGTCATATGATTTCGGATATTACATACACTCTGAAAAATCGGTCTTTTTATGTTGTTTGGATGCAAATATGGAATATGTTTGGAGCTTGTGTCAAATATAATAAATTTGTGCCCAAACACATTGTGTTTGCTATTCAATTTTACATGTTTGAGACACAATGATTAATATGTTATAATGTATGTGTTTGCGACCCAAATATATTTGTATTTGTGATACAAATGCAGCTGTGTTTGTTATAGACTCTCTCGAGAGCAAGAGAATAAAAGAGGGAAAACCAGAGCGTCTATCTTGTAAGTGTGTGTATTTATTATTGCATTATTCTCTCAGTCAGTGATTCATAAATATTCCTGTGTGTAAATTGCAGATGAAGCCAGTGTTTCTTATAGTAGCTGATTTATTCAGCAAAAAGTTTAACTTTCGCTCAGACCAATTTAAAAAAAAAATCACAAAAAAAATATAACGGCAAATATCTAGCCTGAGTGCAAGTAATTGCATTTGGTGCGGAAGGTGTTTTTGCAATATCAAAAATGTAAAGACACAGTTATTCATACTTTTCCATGCCCTACATCATACTCCGAGAGAATTCGCCACAAATAAAAGTGACTAACCGTAATGTGCAGGTTTGTGGGAAACACGCATATGTTTCCACGTAAAAGCATACATGCTTGGCAGTAAACATGGTACTGTTTACATGTAAATATAAGCGAGATTGGGAGTTGCAAACATATGAATGCTTGAAGTGTGTTCCAAACATAAACATGGTTCCTGCAGAATATGTTTGGAAGAATATGTTAGAGAAGCCGATATTTTTCAGCGTGTAGAGTCTTGCTCTGTTCATCGATATCTAAAGAAAACCGAGATACTTGAATTGGACTGAATTTGAGTTTCTATAAGTCATACGTGTGGTTCGGCTGACATATCTAAAGACTTTTGAAATTTCATCCTAAGAGAATTGTAAAATTCCCAATGTAATGATAAATTTCAAAAGTTGGCAACCCTGACGCATGTAAAGTGCTTAGAGATTCAACTGTTTCCTTTATGGTATTGACATTTCAAGTGCTAATAAAACACAGAGCGAAAAACAATGGCAACATTAAGGGCAGCAGTATGGGGTTGGCCACCTTCGGTGTACGTCAGTTATGGGGGATTGAATGTGCGATGAGGATAAATTGCAATAAAATTTTTGAGAAAGTTTACAAACAATGTACGAAATCTTATCGCTTTCTGATATTTAAAGATAAAGAAATACAATAAAATTTGGCATTCCCAAAAAAGGCAGTGCAACCGAATGCGTCATGATTGGAAACATTTTAAATTTGGCAAATCTTCCACAAATTGTCTAAGACCCCTTTAAGAAAATAAGAGAGGCAAGGGGAATCCCGTGAATTGATTTACTAATCACGTGACTTTGTGGGCATTTTTCTTTCACTTATTGAACAACAAATTTAATTAATACTTTCCACTAGAAACTTACAATCATATAAACATTTCTCTCTCTTTCGTTTTGATATGGCGGCAATTTCGCTTCTTATTTGTTAGAGGAAAAACTGTCAGAAATCTGTTCCGCTTGTTAGGAATGAAAATTAAAGAAATTGCATGATTGCAATGACTTTACGTCAGCAAATGTAAAATTAACACTCATGTCTGTAGGTGGGGCCTGATAAGACCCAAAACAAGTAATCTTATTGGGACAGGACTCCTACGATGTCGGAGTTGATTCACTTCAGCGAATGTGGAAGCTACATTTAATTGTGTCATTGGTATATAGGGAGTCACATTGACAAATTAGTAGTTGGAACCACAACAAACATTTCAGTCGGGTGAACCGACATAAACACACCCTCACCCTAAGTCACCCACTAAAGTCTATGGACTTCTATAGGTTCTCCAGCAGAGAAACGCCCCAAAGGGCCTCTGTTATTCAACCTCTCCGTGAAAAGTATTCTGCTGTATCTCAAGAAGATGGGTTCCAAGGCAGATGACGTGGGAATAGCGATTAGACGGAAGTTTCCAATAAATCTAATCGAAATCCTGCGGCATGCCCTTCATACCCCTTCTTGGGGTGAACCTGATCAAGAGAGAACTGATTCTTTTCAACAGGAGGTATAAGATTCCAATTGTTATACCTGTCTCCTTAGGGGGTATTGAAATTCGCTTCTCCGAAAGAGCAAAATACTTGGGTATTTATTTACTCGAGAGTAATAGAAAAAAGATGAAGTTCGCAAATAGTTCATTGGTTGTATACGGCAGTACTTTGACCGATAATGATGTATGCTGATAATGCGTCTGAAGGACGGCTCCACGGACATCCGCCTACTGCGCGATACTGGGTAAAATTCAGCGAATGGCTGGTTTGTGTGTCGCTGGTGCGTTGAGAACGACAACGACTGACTACATTTACTACATGTAATACCGCTGGACATTATAGATTGTCACCATGCCACTGCTACTGCTGTTAGACTTAGAGTACTGACACTTTGGTCAGCAAATGGATTCGGGCACAGTGTCATCCTCAACATGATGCCTGACCTTCCAGCTATTGTAGATTACACTTTCAGCGAACCACTCTTTGATAGGGAGTACCGCACTCTTATACGTAAAAGATCGGTATACAATTTTGCAACCCTGAACCTAAGAGATTCCTGAACTTCTAAACAGATGATTGACAACTTGACGGTAAAGTAGGCGTTGGTGCCTTTTCTAAACACCTAGGGTTATCCATCGCGAATTAATTCCCTGATCACTGTAGTTTATACCAGGTAAAAATAGTAGCTATTAGACAAGCTGCGAAATGGCTGAGAAGAAATGTGACTAAAGTTAGAATCAACATTTTCTCTAATATTCAAGCTGCCATCAAATTCCTGTAAACTGTCTTCCTGAATTCTAGAACTGCCTTCAACCGTCGCAAATCTTTTGATGTGATGGCTGAAACGATCAATGTTCATCTTATTTGGGTGCCAGACAACATGGACATACCAATGATCTGCAAAGCAGATGAACTTGAAGGGCTGGGGACCACCTTACTTGCTCCAGGGGAACTAGAACATGTGAGAATACCGCTAACAACTTGCAAGTTCTGCTTGAGGAATTGTGATCTTATGGAAACTAACGGTAGGTGGTCACTAGTAGGGACCCACCAGGCAGATGTGGCCCGCCTAAACTTGAAACGCACCAACGCCGGCCTGCCGTTATCGAGACCGGGCGTCTCACTATCGTGTCGGACATGTTGGGCCACTGTTTAATTGGATGTCACTTAGAGAAACTGAAATTCTTAAGAAATTACTTTTTTAGAAGCCGGGGTGAGGAGAAGCCGGAAGAGGAGGTGGAGTCTACAGAACACCTCTTGTGTGTGTACACCGCTCTTTCCAGAATGCAGCAGGCCACACTAGGCTCTCATTTCTTTAGCAAGTTATTAAATCTGGCTGCTGTTTGCATCCCACAACTCTTGGGATTTTTAAAGCAATCAAACTGGTTCAATGGGAGGGACTGGGAAAATCTCACATTTTTTCGTCTGTTTAATGGACTACAAGTTGTAAGTGTTCCTGACATGCAAGCTGCCACCCTAACCCAACCTAACCTAACCTAAGTCACCCATTGGGTCGGAGTTCTTTGGTTGATCACCTACATTTTGTTTGAATGTTTGGAACACCAACACCAATACCAACACCAACACCAACACCACAAGCACCAACACCACAAGCACCAACACCACAAGCACCAACACCAACACCAACAACAACACCAACACCAACACCAACACCAACACCAACACCAACACCAACACCAACACCAACACCAACACCAACACCAACACCAACACCAACACCAACACCAATACCAAGACCAATACCACAAACACCAACAGGAGAACCAACATCACATCAACACCAACACCAATACCAACACCAAACCCAACACAAACACAAACACCAACCCCAACACCAACACAAACACCAACCCCAACACCAACACCAACACCAACACCAACAACAACACCAACACCAACACCAATACCAAGCCCAATACCACAAACACCAACAGGAGAACCAACATCACATCAACACCACCACCAACACCAACACCAAACCCAACACAAACGCAAACACAAACACCAACCCCAACACCAACACAAACACCAACCACAACCCCAAAACCAAGACAAACACCAACCCCAACACCAACACCACCAGCAACGCCAACACCAAATCCAACACCAATTGCATTTCAACCAGATGCCGAAACCCATCGAGGGGTAGGAGTTAGATAGTCTCCGTCCCTAGCCGAGGAAGAAGCCATGTCCATATGCATGTTTTTTTTTTGATACTCGTATGTTTCGGCATACGGGGGCGCTGGACGACGCATTGTATTCACCCTGTGTTAAGGGCGCTGTGAGATGAGGCCATTGTGGCAGGTACTCACATTAATGTGGTAACACATAGCCACAGTATATGGGGAAAACAATGGGCAGTTACCCACGACTAAGAGGAATTACCCACAACGATTACCCATTACACATGGGGAATGGTAGGCGGCCGTTACCCAAGGCGATGGGTAAGGGTTTACCTCATATTTGATCGAAAATATGAAAACATGAGAATAAATGTTAATATTTCAGAAACGGAGAATTCAATTGAACAAATAATTAATGTTTATGGGTTTCTAAATGGGTTTTCATAAAGCGGTCCACTTGTTATGAAAGACATTTTTTTAAAAAAATCGCTAAAATCAAAAATGACCTTAACTCGGAATCGGTGCGCCTAATCGCAAATTTAATAATTGTTTACCTCCATAAGAGGCATTCAACAATGTATGTCTTTGAAATGGCATCACGTTTTTTTTTTAAAAAACAATCGATAAAAGTTAAATTTTTTTAATAAAAAATCGCTAAAACGCCTTTAGTTTATATTTCGGAAACAGACCGACCAATCGATAAAATAACAACAACAAAGAAAAGTAATAATAAAAATAACAAGTTTCTAAGTCTTTTTCATAAAGTGGTCCAATTCGTATGGAAGACTTTAAAACAAAAGGCCAAAATAAGAAAAGCGCTAAAATATACAAACAGCTTAAACTTGGAAACGGTGCGTCCAATAGAAAAAATAACAACATTTTGCAAGTTTGAAAGGCTTTTTCATAAAGTGGTCCAATTCGCATGGAAGAGTTTTTTAAAAAAAATTGCCAAAATAAAAAACCGCTAAAATAAACAAATATATGAAACTTGGAAATGTTGCGTTCAATCGCAAAAATAATAAATTTGTTACCTTTAGATGAGGCGTTAAGCAGCCGATGCCCGTTGAACGTCATCACTTTTGATTTTAAAGAAAACATCGCTTAAACTAAAATTTTCGTACAAAAAATCGCTAAAACGCTTATATGTTTTTATCGCGGAAACGGAGCATCCTATAGAAAAAATAACAACTTCTTGCAAGTTTCTAAGGCTTTTTCATAAAGTATTCCAATTCGAATGAAAGACTTTAAAAAAATCGCCAAAATAAGAAAATCGCTAAAATAAAGAAATAGCTGAAACTTGGAAATGGTGCGTCCAATCGCAAAAATAATAAATTTGTTACCTCCAGAGGAGGCGTTAGGTGTGGATGCCCTTAAAACGTCATCAAGTTTTATTAAAAAAAATCGCTAAAACTAAAATGTTTCGAATAAAAAAATCGCTAAAACGCCCTAATGTCCATGTTTCGGAAACGGAGCGAAAAAATAAAAGCATTTTGCATGTTTCTAAGGAGATTGCATTTACTGTTCCAAATCGAATAGAAGACTTTTACAAAAAAAAATCGCTAAAATATACAAATAGCTTAGACTGGGAAAACGTGCGTCCAATCGCAAAAATAATAAATTTATTGCCTCCAGGGGAGGCGTTAAGCAGTGGATGCCCTTAAAATGTCATCACTTTTTATTAAAAAAATCGCTAAAACTAAAATTTTTCGAACAAAAAAATCACTACAACGCCTGTGTTTATATTTCGGAAACGGAGCGAAAAAAAAATCAAATTTTTACAAATTTCTAAGGCTTTTATATAAAGTGTTGCAATTAGTATGGAAGACTTTAAAAAAATCGCCAAAATAGGAAAATCGCTAAAATGAACAAATAGCTTAAACTCGGAAACGGTGTATCCAATCGCAAAAATATTAATTGTTTTTACTTCCCTAGGAGGCTTTAACCACTGCATGTCTTTAATACGACATCACTTTTTTTTCGTCGACTCACTTCTTGGTACATCTTGTCCGAAACGGAAATCGGTTGCGAATACATAACGAATCCGTTTTCATAACGAATCTGTTTTCATAATGAGTCCGTTTTCGTATAAAATATCTTGTTTTTTCTAAATTTTCAGAACAGTCTCGAACTCAAAACGGTCCTTATATTCGAATCCGTTTCAAGTTCGTTTAAATTTAAATAAAATGGATTCACTATTAGCAATTTTCTGAGGATTTGGCACTGAATTGTTGGTACTTGCATTTTTTGTATCACATCACATATCTACTAACCACATCAAATACACTATCACGTTTGAGGGTTAAACGTTGAAATGCCGCCAACTGATTCATTCTCTGTTCCACTCAACCAAAGTCGCACACACAGCCACACACTATCGATGGCATTCGAGCATAAATAACTTCAATAACACTTAATTGAGTGCTGAGCGGCGCTTTGGCTTTTGGAGAAAAAAAGGCCCGTACTACTTAAACCGGTAGACATGCATGTTGATTTCGTTGACTTTGTAGTCGAAAAAGCTTCAATGCATTCCCAAATTGCATGCAGTCAACAACACATGGCTAAGAGTGTTAAGATAACCAATAGAGTTTATGGGTTTCCTTCAAATATAACCCCAAAATTAGTCAAAAATATTCAATCTTCCGCAGCGCTGGTTGGATGGTCACGAAATGTTGAAACCTACCAAAAACTACTCAAGCAAGGCACCTTAGCACAGTGCATTTTCAAACCAGAAGATCATTTAACATTTCCTTATGCACATGCACGAATCTCCCAAAGTGCCACCAGAAGTGGATTCAAAAAAAAACACACAAAATGTATTCCAAATTTGATTTAAAGAAGCAAGAAAATAGTGCTGATGTTTGTAAAATTTTGAATCGCTCATTAAGGTTTCCCATTCAAATGTTTGCAGGGCGGGTTTTTTGTATTTCATGGGAATACTCAAATGAATTCTCACATGCATCAGTCAGTCAGTCAGTTCGTAGTAGGCGGTTTATTCTGACGCTGAAATAAAACCGTTTAAGTTGTTTTTTTTATTTTTTGTTAGAGAGAATAGTTGCTGAATCATTTCGTTGGTTCATTAACATCACTGACGTCGTGAAGTGTAGAGGATAAAACGGAAATTTAAACAACAACCTCTTGATATTTTTGGAGCTGAATAGTGATTTTTATGCGTCACAACAAATGCAGTTGTAAATAGAGGTTGTTGGCGTGTCGGAGAGTCAAGAAATGTTACAGTGTTGATATGAGCTTCAAGCGGGAGGGTATTATGGGTAATTTTGTACACCCTTTTCAAGCAAAGTCATACGTTTATGGGTTCGATCAGAATTCTATTTTATATTTAACGGACGACAAAACCTGAATTGATGTTAGTCCAATTTTATATTTATATATATTTTATATATAAGAATTTTATCTATTTAAACAAAAGAATAATAGTTTACTCTAGCGAATAATATACGACATTTTGATTCCTTATAAAAGTCGTTAAACCTGTTTGCAATATAACAATTGACAAAGATCACGGGGTGTTTCTCATACAATTTTCCAAAAAACTCACTGCACACAACAACTTGAAAAAAATGGTTGGCCCATACATCCCATGAAGGAATTCGGGAGAGCTTCTCACAAACCAGTGATCTGTGCGCGTTCTACTTTTACACTCATTGATTTGAGAAGCTTTTTCATCTAAATACTTGATAGTGTCACCGTCACTAAGCGGAGTAACCACCGTCGAAATAAATTTGAGGTGCTCAGAGCAGGGATCGAACCCACGACAAACACAGAACACATTATTGCCCAAAAATATCAATTAGGACTTTTGTTCAAACACAAAAATCAAAACCAATCACTTATTAATTGAATCAATTACTGGAGTATTTGACTGAACAAATTTACGAGAAATCAGCAAATAAATTAATACCAATTACCACTTCACTTGGGTCAATTATTTGTATATTTGAAATTTCAAATTACTAAATATAAAATTACAAAATTCAATTATAAGTCTTTAAATCAAATTTAGTAGTAAAGTATTATTTTCGAAATTTTCGCACTACTTTGTATTGAAACAATTCTCATTAAGTCTAGTTTTATTTATCGCTATAAAGCAGCAGAATCGAAATAAATTAAAAATATATATAATTGGTTTCCTATTACATCACATCAAGGAACCGGGGATAGGTTTTCACAACCAGGGAGCTGCTCGCTTTCTAGTTTTTATACTCACTGATTGGGACCTACAGTTTTACCCCGGTTCCGAACGGTGTTTTGGGCTACGTTTTCATGGCTAAATACACGATAGTGTCGCTGTCACTACGAGAGGTGACCGCCGTTGACAGAAATTTAAAGTGGTCAGAGCAGGGATATCGACATCTACTCTGAACTTTAGGTTGCAAAAGCTCTGCAAGTAGTACTACTGATTCAAGAAGTGTCCATAACTGCCGCACATCTCTAAAGTAGATGGCCAAGCAATTCGATATCCGTGTTAAATGGGTACCGAGGCGCAGGAACATACCAGGTCACTATGGAGCGGATGAGGTGGCAATTTTAGGGACCACCTTACCTATTCCACTGTATACGGAGTATGTGGGTATACCCCGATCTGCAGGCTAGCTGACACTTAAGGCAGAACTTGCAGGATTGCAGGCATAGCTAAAGATCACATGAGAAAGTAGTGTTTGGAGTCTGTTCTAAATGGGTGGGTCTATAACTTGCATAGAGTCTGGTAGTATCTTTCAGGAAATCGGAGAAGTTACTCTTTCAACGTACACAACCCTTTCACTGGGACGAAATGTCATCCCTGCCTGGTGTAGCAACATCTACTCTGACATTCAGGCTGCTATTAGATCTGTACAATTAGCATTGCTGACTTCAACAAATGCCCACAACTGCCGCGTGTCTCTAAATGAGATGACTAAGCACTTCGATATCAACCTTGGTTGGTTGAAAAGGCTGCAAGACAGCACGCTGTCTAGCACACTTAAGCTAAAGAAGCCCATTGTGTACCTGCAGTTGCCTCTATAGCAACTATTGACTAGTCGTCTAGCCAATTTTCCCTTTCAATGAATTTATCTATAAGACCTACAGGAATATCCTGTACGGCTATCGTCCTAACTAAATGTGTTCCGAATATCCTACTTCTCAGTCCTGCCAGAGCAGGGCAATCCAAGAGAAGGTGTTTTTGTTGTTTCCAGACAGAGAGTGGAGTTTCTCTGTCCCAATCTTAGGGCGTGTTTTCCTACAAGACAATGTGCCGTAAGTGTTCCTATCATTGTGGATAAGCTGCCTCTTGGCAAGTTAAGTAGTCCTCTTCCTGTCCACCTGAGGCCAGAGGCTTGTTTGCAAGTTGCAGGCTTGTTTGCAAGTTGAAGTAAGTCTACACTTGTCCTTGGACACATTATCGGCCCACTGCCTGATCTGCAAACGGCAGGTAGAGACTGACATACTAACACCTTCTTTTGCAGGAAGAACTTGTGCAGTAGTACCCTCTCTAGCTAACTCATACGCTACGAAATTTCCTGGAATGTCGCTGTGTGCTGGTACCCAGAAGAGACTAATGTCAAAATTATCTGCCATCACCCTAAGTCTTCCAGGGATTTTATGGCAGCCTGGCTGTCTGCGTAGATACATATTCTCCGGAGGGTTGTGACACTAGTATTCCGTAGTTCAGCAACCTCCAGTATGGCGGTAATTTCCGCCCGAAATACACTACGATATCAAACTTACATGATGACGAAATTTCGTCACTGCCTGTAGTCGCTGAAAATAAACACGGCCCCAGCACCATATTGGAGGAAACAGGTATGTATTTGCAAGCATTGTTTTCGATTTATTTTTTTTTGTTTCTACGTTTTCTGTCACGTTTTTGTTCCTAGCAGTTTTCAACAAAAAAAGCTATATTTGGGTAACAAAAACATATATTATAACCTATTAATACTTGTTTATCAAACATGGTGTTATTGGGTACCCAACACAATGTGTTTGGAAACAAGTATACTATATTTGCTACAAACTACAAACATGTTATATTTACATTCAAATAACAAAAAAGACAAATTTTTTCGGCGTGTACATAGTTGATGCTCTAGAGCATTCAATAAAGTTCGGATTGGGGAAGGAAGGAGAAAACTATTTATATTGACTTTCTCATTGAAATTTTGTGTCATTTTTCTATGATTCCTTTTTTTGATAATTGATAAAAAGTATATTTTATCCCAGCAATTTTTATCAACAATTGGCTAGGTTAAGGTTGATAAAAAAAAATCAGTGAGTGTTCGAACTCACGGGCGATGTGTTGACACCTTTTTGTTCGATTTCTATGAACACATTAATAAATGTTACATTGGAAAGTAAAAAAGGAATAGTTTTTGTGCTGAAAGCTCTTTTGCTATTGCGCTTTCTTTTTTCTTACATCTGCATTAACATTAGATGTAATATTCTTACAAAAAATAAAGCAATATTTAGTTCACTAAAATAATTGCGTTTTTTTTTGTCATAAACAGAGCGACGCCAAAAAGTATTGAATAGTATAGGGAACTTATTGCACTGTTTTTCCGCTCTCATGTAGAGAGTCTGAGTAAAAGAGCATAAACGAGTCTTATTCTCTTTATAGAATATTTCAATAAAAATGCACCATTTCGACAATGTTATTACATAAAACAATACAAAATGCATAAATGTTTCAAAACGCATCAATGTTTCACAGCAAAATTATGAATGGGCCAAGTTATAACAAAAAGAGAGTAATACGTTTTGAATCATTCGACAGATGTCGCCAGTGCTTTTGAATCATACGATTCGTTCCATGCGTTCTGTATACTATTCAATACTCTTTGGCTACGACGACCTGGTTGTTTGTTCACTGCCGCTACATCAATCCCCTCATACTTATTTGCAGGCAGAGACTCCATTAAAAAACTCCATTAAAAAGGCTACTGTTGTACAATTTTCACAGATATTAGTCAATTTAAAGATGAACTTCCCAAATACACTCGTCATTTTGTACTGCCTAAAAATTTCATTTCATTCATCTATTGTATTTAATGAAATTAAAATTTTCCACATCAAATCGATTCAATTTTCTATATGACACCTTAGCTCAAATACGAGCATTCAACAGGTACCTGAACTCTTTGCCCCCCATCAGATCAAAAGATGTGCGTAAATCAGTTTTTTCATAGTTTCAGCGAAATCCCTTACAAAATTAATGTGTTTTCACACAGTTGCGAACAATGAATGAAGTATTTTTCCTAGCACTTAAGTGCTATTTCTTGAACCTTGAGTGGCGTGTTTAATAGGCCTAAACAAACACCTTTTGTCACGCAAAGATCACAATGCCTGCATATTACAAATGCGGCTGGTGCGATAAGTAACAAACAGCATTGAAGGCAATTTATATAGAGATTTTTTCATGGGTGTTTTTGGCGGAGGCATTATCATGCAAAATACTCGTAGTATGTAGATCTTTGTGGAATTTAACAGTGAGATGTGAAGACAGCGGACTGGCAGGCAGGTACTCTATTGCATATTGATGGAAGCTTGCTGTCAGGGTTAGTTAGGTTGGAGGAACAGACAAGCCTCTATTTTTACGTTTAATGAGTATTTTAGAAATGGGAAAATTGGTTATGAATCAGAGTTCAATTTCTTATACTTGTACATTAGCGCTTCAAACAGAAGATGATTGCCTTTTTTAAAATGTTGACAAATTACACAAATAAATGAAAACTCATCCGCGGTTTATTGCTTATAATGGGAAAAAACAACTACGTCACTTGGCGGATAATAAAAATTAATCACGGTAAGCAAAGCAGGGATGAAACTAATAAACACGTAGCATGAAAACCACAGTGTAGAAAATAAATAATCGTTTAAAAATATATAGAATGACATAGTTTTTCTTAGCGTTAAAGGGAATTAGTTTTTCCGAATTCCTGCAAACTGTAGAAGGAAAAAATATATTGATGATTGTCGACTGTTCATTAACATCCTGTACTTCTCTTATTTAAATCTGCCACAAATGAGTGTCTTACAACCCACCCCAAAAATTCATTTGATGGTGTTTAACATATTTCGACAAGCATAAGAAACAAACAAAAGAATTACAATACCCACAAAATTCTTATAATAATAACTTGTGAATATATTTTTCGTTGATTGCAAAACAGTATGTTTGCATCCAATATTATAATTTGTTTCTCACACACATATTATGGTTCATGCGAACAGTGTATGCACAACCAAAAATAACATACGTTTGCTTGCAAAAATATAATTTTCATGGCATAAAGATTATTCTGTTTGATTCCAAGTATAATATATTAAGTTATCATATTTTCCCCTCCGGTAGTTTTATTATTTGGTTTGGTTTCGATGTCGTCCAACGCCCATTTTGACCTTTTGGGCTATCCCAGATATGTGTGAGTCGTCGTCACACGCGATTTCAATATCTTCGCAGAAATTTCTCCAATACCTCTTCTTTGCAGATCTTAAAACTCTATTACATTCTTTAATTTTAATTTTATACACATTCAAAAGTTTTCTACAAGACTGCATTTGCAGATCCTGGTTCCACCACGTAGGTTTGTTTTTACTTCGGTAGGAACCGGTGGGGCTTGCGGAATCAAGGAATCAGTTAAGTGGTGAGGTGAGAGGAACGGTAAGATCGTCATCCTCAGCAGCATTACCTGGTTCAGAGAGAGAGAGAGAGAGGAATGGCTTGCATAATACCATCCGAACTTTATTTGCACTTGGTGTGGTTTGTTTTACAAAAGTTTCTGGGAACCGACCAAATGGCTATGTTCTGCCAGTTTAAAAATTTGAAGTAGCGGTGGTCGGAAAACAAAATCTGTCGCGACATCTTTCATCCTTGGATCAACTCAAAGGTTTCCTGCGATGCAAAGGTAACACCAAGGACCTTTTGTCGATCTTTTGTAATATATGTAGCATATGAGGGCTTATTGCCATTGTGGTCGTCGTTGGTGCAATGGTCCGTGTGAACGCCTCGTGTACATGGGATCCTGGGTTCGAACCCTGCTCCGACCACCTTCAAATTTCTTTCGCCGGCGGTCACTTTGCATAGTGACTGCGACACTATCGAGTATATAGCGATGAAAAAGCTTCTAAAAATATCGTTCCGAAATCGGTCCCAATCAGTGATTGAAAATTGGAAAGGGCACAGCTCAGGGTTTGTGAGAAGCTCTCCCCTGTCTCTTCATGGGATGTAATGGGAAACAATTTATATTTATTTATTTATTGTCATTGTTACGAACATAATGATTAGTAGACAAAACATACTCTAGAAACGTCGCTCCTCTATAATTGAAAGTGGTACTTCCCCAAATTGTATGGTGCGCACTAACGTCCACACAAAGGACAAAGCCCATTTTATCCTTTTCCGCCTTCCTTTAAATTAGCCTGGAATGAACCACAGATTATGTGGGCCGATTCGGATGTGAACAAGACCAGAAGGTTGATAGAGACTAAACTGAGCCGAGTAATGGACCTCCTAACTGGACACTATACTCTGCGGGTACATCTGTATATTATTGAGCGGAACAATACAACCGAATGGTGATAGGCCGTGCGAGGAGGACATCAAAACGATGGAACACTGTCTCTATCATTGTTCCGCTTTTGCAGTAGTAAGACTCCAATACATCTCAGACGAAACAAAATTCTCATTCTGGAAACGGATTGGATCACACTGAGGAAATTTATGCGCATCTTCTTTTTCCTATAAAATTTTAAGTTTCTCTCGGGAACGCGAAGAGCTTGTGCGCTCAAAGGGGTCATAAATCAAGACGCAAATGCTTTGAATCCCCACTCTTAACCGAATCTAACCTAACCCATTGACCGGATATAAAGAATTATGCCACACTCTAGTGGTGCTATGTTCTAATTTGCGGTGATGAAGGTAAACAGATCGCTGAGGTTTCAAATATGTAGGATAAATATAATATACAGGGCCATACCTTGAAGGCAGGAATGTGATTTGATGAAAATACTTCCGCATTTGGAGAAGAGCAACTAGTCTTCCACCATGCCAACATGCTAATGCACAGGCAGTGTTGGCATAAGTGACGATTTATCGTCATTTTGTCGATTTTTAGTCACAAAAACATAAAATGACGATTTCAGCTTCTGGAATGACGATTTTTAGTCTATTCCAAAATTGAAATTGTTGGTAACATAAGAGCGACAGCTTTATATATTTAAACATAAACTTTAACCCATCAAGGGATATTGGGTAGAAAAATTCCCCACAAATGGAACCATTTCTGAAATAATAGAATTATCGAGATTTAATTTCTGTAGACGGACTGAGGAAGTATAGAACTATTAAAAACTTACGATATTGATGTATAAAACATACCGTGTCAATAATATACATAGTAAATACCCCAAATATTGTCTGTGTGACGTTTAATCAAATTCACACAATTGAATCGGGGGTCAGCCAATTAGGGGTTAATGAAAATTATTCTTGAAGGCCAAAAACTGCATCGACTCTTCGTTTTTACCCTATAAAATATAAATTTACAATTCCTGTTCACATTTCTTTCAGAAATTGTAAATAATTTAATTTTAATTGTCAGAAAAATAGAAAAACGTTTTTCAACACATACCCATTTTTATATTAAGCCGCCAACATTCTGCGTCTTGACGCAAGGGATATAAAAAGAATTCTAATGTTTGTCGTTTACGCCAGAAGCGACGTCAAATGCCAGCTTTTGTTTTTGTTCCATAAGAATACGTGTAAAAATTTGCACCGCCTACGTTATCGCTCCGATTTTGTTCGAAAACATATTTGTCAACTCTGTTCGTTGGTTGTTTGACCAATAGTTGAAAACATTTCGGAATTGAGTTTAAATAAAGATATATGAATTTTAAAAATATTACTATAACATATTGATTTAATTGCTTTGATTTACTGTTTTTCCCCCCACAAAAATATTGGAATTTGGTACAGCAATTGCAGTTTTTGAATGTTGACGATTTTTTTGACGATTTCGAAAAATTATTTTGACGATTTGACGATTTCTGCACCTCCAATTTGACGATTTGTGACCGACTTAATCTGGCAACACTGTGCACAGGAATGTAGTCGGCATGGCTAAAACCTATAAATCGGACTCCGAATTGATAACTCATCTGCCACAGATATCAGCTTTATCTTCAAACCTGAAGAAATAGATCGGCGGGAAGAGATTTGGGTCGAATGATGACTGAAATAAACGCTTATTTTGAGGACCTTGAGGAACGCAATTATTTGGAAGGAATAAACAAATTGGAACAACGACGGACAAAATGAATAGAACTAAAAGGAGACTATGTTGAGAAATCACTCGATTTATTTATTTACAAAGTCACGGACTTGTTACACTACCTTCGTTCAATATACGACCTCCTGAGGCCCAGTAGCATAACTTACCACCATATCCAAATGACGCCAGAAATACTCAATGATTTTTGATGTGTTAACATCTATAGGCACGGGTAGGGCAATCTATCAAAGCGAACACATGCAAATAACGCACAGCGTTAGCATCACATATGTGGTTCTTGTACAACAATAGTCTCTCCTGAAAATATGTATGATGGTATTGATGTAGCGGCAACGAACAAACAAGTAGGTCGTCCTCGCCAAAGAGTATTGAATAGTATAGAGAACTCATGGAACGAATTGTATGACTCAAAAGCACTGGCGAATGATTCAAAACGTAGTACTCTCTTTTTGTCATAACTTGGTCTATTCACAATTTTGATGTGAAACATTGATGCATTTTGAAACATTTATGCTTTTTGTACTGTTGTATGTAATAACATAGTCGAAATGGCGCATTTCTATTAAAATATTATACAAAGAGAATAAGACTAGTGTATGCTCTTTTACTCAGACTTACATGAGAGCGGAAAAAGAGTGCAATAAGTTCTCTATACTATTCAATACTTTTTGTCGCCGCACAAAAACAATTATTTCAGTGAGCTAAATATTGCTTTATTTATTTTACCAATATTACATCTAATGTCAAAGCAGATGTAAGAAATAGAAAATACAATAGCATAAGAGCCTTCAGCACAAAAACAATTTTTTTTGCATTACACTGAAATGACCAAAAAGCCCATACAACTAACAATTTAGTTATCAACACAAATTATTTTCTTTATTTTCCAATGTAATATTTACTAATGTGTCCACAGAAATCGAATAGGTAACGTGTAACAAAACGGTGTTAACACATTGCCCGTGAGTTCGAACTCTGATTAATTTGTTTTATAGCCGAGTCCAATTGAATCTAAGAAAGCCGAGTAGTTAACACTAGTTCTGAACCTAAGAACATTTGATAAATAGTTTCAAGTTCGCGTTAGATTCTAGTTTAACCCATCGGTTGTTTTTGTACCAGATTTACTTGAGTTTACCTTACCGCATTCACCGATATCTACCTGTTGCAACACTAAACCTTCTGTCCAAACAAACAAACGAAAAACAAAACGCAGTCATTTCGAAATTTCACAAAAATGCAAATATAAACAGAAATTGAAAAAAAAGACAAAAATCGCACAAGAATACTATAATTAGAAACAACAATATAGTCTTGAGAAATCACACCGAGAAAAACCCATCAGAGCTCTTAAGAAAACAGCTGATGAGACAAGGCACCACTGCATCGCTCACGGCGACTTAAGAAGTCTGTATCTCCGAGGCTAAATACAAACAATAACTGCACACAACAACAACTACAACTACAAGTCCAAACTACTGTTGCCAATACAACAACAATAACAATAATAAATCAATAAACACTAACAAGTAACCTAAGTAACTGGCGCGGACAAGAGCGCAAGCCAGAGCACCAACTAAATATTTATAACAGTGGGTATTTCTAGCCTGAGCTTGTCATCATCACTCACCACTTTGTTTGTAGTCAAACAATAAAACTAAGATTTACTGCAAACCAGAGAGAATTGTTTGGTTGAATTGGTTGTAGTAAAAACATATAGGTAGTAGTTATTTTTAGAGAGGTTACTTAAGTTTGTTTATAAGAAAAGAGAGAGCATGAAAAAATATACAATAACTACATATTTATGAATTGGAGATGGGAGTTATGAATAAGGTACCATTTATTTATAAGGCCAAACGCGGCATGACCTTTACATAAAACCAAAAAACCGGTTTTTCGTTTGTTTCATATGACAATTCCGGTTTCCCTATTTTTTCCTCATCTTACAAATTGATTGGCCGTTAGTGGCCCAAACGAGAAGTTTATCGGTTTTTGGTTTAGCTTTGTATATCTCTAGTCAAGTTACAGACTTGTAATTGATTTCTTTCCAAAGAAATTCTGATCAATCAAAACTATGATTAATAAATTAATTTGAATATTGATGAATCATATTTAAATAATTTTAGTCGTTAGTCAGATTAATTTTGGAAAACATACTAAAGCGAACCACCGACTTGTCATTCACGTATCATATCCTGTCGTTTATATTTATTGTCTTGATACCAAATACGCTGAAAAGTTCGTGTTTTTTAGTTGTTTGGGTGCAAATATAACGTGTTTGTAGTTTGACACAACGATTAATACGTTATAATATATGTATTTGTGACCCAAATGTGGCTTGACATTTGACAGACAGTAACTAAACAGGAAGTAGAGATCTTCTAGTCACGAAAACAATGCTTTCTAATATATACATGGTCCCTGCAATATGTTGCTGGAACCATTGTTTTTTAGCTGGTATGTTCATGTTCAAGGCACAATCCCGACGGTAGCATCGTCAATTCAGGCAAATGCATGTGTTTCGGCTCGAAACATATCGTCGCAAATTGGAGTTAGCAGACGGTCATTACAACGGATAATTCACGATTACTTAAGCTGGTTTCCGTACAGAGTCCAAATTACAAACATAGTAAACCCTCTGGATTTGCCAATTCGCCTGGTATTTTGCCAAAAAATTATTGAAATGGCCCAAGCAGACAACAAATTGATAAATTGCTTGTTAATGTCTGACGAGGACTATTTCGATCAAAATGCCAATGAAAACAAGCAAAATTGCCGTATGTGGAGTGAATCTAATCCAGAAATACTCCATGAGACAGAAGTGCGCCCGGAACGAGTGACTGAGTCTGTGGGGCACAGTTTCATCAAGGTGCATTGTGGGGTCATACATACGGCTTTAAAGAAAACGGTGTAACAGTAACTGTCAATGGAGACCGTTATTTAAAGTTGTTGCCAGGATTTTTTTTTTACCCAGAACTGCGCCGAAGACGTATCCGCTTCAACAGCATTTGGCTCCAGCACGATGGAGCAACTGCTCACTTAGACAGACCGGTTATAGCGGACCTTTAACAAAAATTCCCAAACAAGTCATCCAGAAACTTCTCTTTCCGTTTGCCCCCAAGGTCACCTGATCTGACTGTACCTGACTTGTTTATGGGGTAATGTCGAGGAAAAGGCGAACAAAACGAAAACAGGGAATTTGACCGAATTGAAGCAGTCCATTAAAACAATAATGGAGGCGATTCCGAATTCAACCCTTCAGCCCGAAATTGATAATTTTCTGATCAAGTGTCGCATATGCATGGATGAGCATGGAGGTCATTTATGGTCTATCATCTTCTAAACCAATTAGTTATATAAAATGAAATTCAATTTTCTATCCAATAAAAATAAATAAATGAAATACATTGATTCCAAAAAAAGAGTCATTTGAATTTCTTATTGTAGCACAATTGGTGCGCCACCCTGTACTACAGACCAGCATTGTCATTTCAAATATTAGCACACACTCATCACATTTTCAATCTTGAAGACACTTTTACCATCTCCAAAGCAACAAACTTGTGGAAAAGTTTGTTGCTGTCTAAAGCCTTGTTATCGTGCAGAAAAGTACCTTTTGGTATTTTTGTACTATGAGGCAGATGTTACGCACATCATGTCTGATGCAAAGAAATCTTAAGGTAGCAGCTATTAATGGCTTGGAAAAACCTCAAACCAATTCATTGACTATAAACACACTGGGTGAGTAAGACAGTTGGCTTGTTGTGAGAGCACAAGAGAAGGTAGAGAGCGTGAGCAAACACGCGCGCGTTGTAAGCGCAAATCGGACACCTTTAGCTAAGCCAATGCATAGAGGCTTAAGTTTAGTCATAGCGAACACTTACGCGGCGAAGGTGGTCGCTTCACGAACGGTAAAACGATTAAAAGAAAAACGAAAAATAACAACCAAAAGAAAATCAAAACAACAAGTGCGCATGCGCCACAACGAAACTCAAGAAAAACGATACAAAAAAAACGGGATTTTCTTGAAACGAAAAACGTACTTAACGGTTAGTTTACAATTTGAAACTAAGTGAAAAGGTTTTTGAAAAAAAACAATATAAAGAAACTATTTCTTGCCAAAGTGAAAAGCTATGAAGCGCTTAAAAAACTTAGCACGCATCACCTTTGACCTGTTGATTTTCGCTGGCCTTTGCCTGTGCGAGGTTGGCTTGCGCAAATGGTTGAAACCGCATAAACGTGGCTTCTTTTGCAACGATGAGTCACTGCAATATCCCTATCGTGAAAGTACCATCACCGTCTTAATGATGGTCTGCATTGTGTTGGCCGTACCCAGCTTAGTGATTATGGTCATAGAACTGTTTAAACAACTTTCACCTGCTCCCTTGTCAGCGGGTGAGAAACGTAAGGCGGCAAACTCTCCCGCCTCCAATCAGGGCTGTCGCTTGGGTGAACGCTTAATGCACTGCTATGCCCAAATTGGCTACTATCTGTTTGGCTTGGCCTTGACCTTAGTGGCTACACATATAACCAAGAAGTCGATAGGTCGCTTAAGGCCTCACTTTTTTGCAGTGTGCCAACCGCAGTTGCCAGATGGTTCGACCTGTAAGGATACTTTCAACTTTGGACGTTACATAGAGGATTACCAGTGTATGGGTCAAAATGTCACCGATTCCACGATTATTCAAGTGGGGCAATCGTTTCCCAGTGCGCATTCCAGTGTATTCTTTTATTCCATGCTGTATTTGGCGTTATATCTGCAATCGGCTTTAAGTACCAGAGCCTCGAAATTGCTTAAACATCTACTGCAGTTCATCTTTATTATGTTTGCTTGGTATGTGGCCCTGTCGCGTATCTCAGACTATTGGCATCATTGGTCTGATGTCTTGGCGGGCATTCTACTGGGAGCTGTAGTCGCCTTTATTGTGGCCCATTATGTGGCTCATATATTCGTAAGAAAGCCTATGCGCCTGAATTCCAATGTGGGTCCTAAGCCACCGGCCAAGCCTACCGCCTCACCGTCAGGCTCCTCGTCGAAATCAAACAACACGCCGCCTGTCTTGCCTGCCTACACTTTTGGGACACTGCCATACTTGCCACATCCACATGCCACTGCGGCGGCTGTTGCAGCGGCTGCTGCTCAACAGGCTCAATATGCCCAAACCTATCATAATTATGGCTATGTACCATAGCTCGGATAATTGGCCCCCATCATGTCAAAGTCTGCCAATGTGAAAGTAGTCAATCGCCCGTCCGTCACAAGCAACATCATCATTATCATCATCATCATGAACAGTAGCAGCAACAGCATCAGCATCAGCATCATTGGCCAACAGCCTAAGCCCAATCGCCAACATCAACGAGTGGTGTGGCATGCATCAATGCTAACGAGTTGCAATTTTTTCATTTTCGAAAAGTTGAAAAATTGCAAACCCGAATCCATAATTGCGTGCAAAACAAAATGTTTTTTTTACCATATTTTTCTTCTTAGTTTTAAGCTTTAATTTAAGGCGTTTTTAGTTTCGTTTTTCATTTTCACAAATCTTCGGTGCAAATTCTTGTTTTTACCCCCGATAAGGTGAAAAATGCACTTGCAAAGTTGTAATGCTCACAGACATCTCAGAAGAAAAACATACACACTGCAACTACTAGGTGTAGGAAAAAGTTTGTGGCCTCTTGGACAGCTGAAGTTGAAAAGGGTTTGGATAAAATACTAGCCAACAAATTCAAGGACTTAATGCTTTATTAATGCAACTTTGTTATAAGGATCTTAGGAAGGAGATCATGTGCAAATACTGTTTTTAACACAACAGCTGATTTCCTTATATCACGCGCGGATTGGTTGAAGTCAAATTTCTGCTTAATACCTGAACACACAGCAATCAAATTCTCATGTTTCGTGATTTCGTTTAACCAAACATCTGTTTTTCAATACAATGATTAATTAATTCATGTGGCAATACTGTTTTTAATACAACAGCTGATTTCTTTAGACCACGCGTGAATTGACACAGCAATTGAATTCTCATGTTTGGAGATTTCATTTAAACAAACATCTGTTTATCAATACAATGATTAATTAATTCATCTGGCAATACTGTTTTTAATACAACAGCTGATTTCTTTAAACCACGCGTGAATTGGTTGAAATCAAATTTCCGCCCGAGCCATGAACACACTGCAATTGAAATCCCGTGTTTGGAGATTTCATTTAAACAAACATCTGTTTTTCAATACAATGATTAATTACTTCATGTGGTAATACTGTTTTTAATACAACAGCTGATTTCTTTAGACCACGCGTGAATTGGTTGAAATCAAATTTCCGCCTGAGCCATGAACACACTGCAATTGAAATCCCGTGTTTGGAGATTTCATTTAAGCAAACATCTGTTTTTCAACACAATAATCAACTGTAAATTTTCGCGAAATCTCCAAATGAGAAATCTCGCTGCAGTGCGAATGCAGTATTAATTTGCATTTCTACGGCAGTTTATCCCTGCCAGGTTAGCGATAAACCTGTTCCCTAATCTTTGCCGTTTACACCACCCAATTTGAGATTAAATTGGCACGTTAGGTGACAATTTTGTGATTAAACCAAAAACGACGTACGATAAACGATGTCTCGATTCAAATGGCAACAAAGAAAATGAGTGAAGCGTTGCGACTCTCTGCTCTCTCTCTCTCTTAATCTCTTTATTGTATTTTTCAATATACGAGCAGATTTTCGATGAAGTCATTGTATATAACTATACAACTAACTATACAATTGAACCCAAGGCTGATCTAGTAGAGGTTAACGCATTAGAACAACTGATTTTGCTTTCTTATGACTCTACCTGTCAAATTCAGTGTATTTAGTTATTGTACTTTTTTTTTACTTTGTTTGGTCATATGTATTTGTGTTGAATTTGACATTTAGAGTCATCGAACAAAAACAAAATCCCTGTTGTTGCTGCCCACAACAACAACAAATCGTACTGCGTTAACCTCTACTAGATTGAACCCATGCTTAAGTAAAAACTATGAAATAACAAAGATGAGATCCTGGGTTCGAACCCGGCTCTGACCACCTTCACCTTCGCGAGAGAGAACTGCGTTTGAGTGAATTGTGTCGACGTTTTGGTTCTCTTTTACAAGGGTTGCCAAATTGCGGACAACTTCTGGTCGTCTACTTCCCAATCGTCTTTCATTAGGCCAATTTAGGGCAACTCCGTGCCGAGGCTAAATCATAGAAGACGGCGGCACAACAGGCAATTAAATTGGCGGCTCTTGGTTTTGGGATGTTTTGGAAATGACGGAACCTTTAAAATTGCATCTGTCGGGTCATTCGGTCAAATCGGCTAACATTTTAAACCTGTAATCGCCAGTTATATTGGAGGCGGTGTGCGTTTTAAAAAATGTTTGGTGGCGTCGATGTGTTGGAAAACTTTCGAACGGCATCCGCTTGTTGCATCAAATTGTACACCAGTTCAAAATGAGGTTAAAAATTAATTTTGCAGATTAAAAATGTCTGTGTTATTCTGGTTTAACAGAGTTAACCTTCGAATGCAGCTAATCTTTGCCGGTGTAATGCCGCATTAGATTCATTCAAATCACAGCTTAAGTCCCAGCATTACTTCAGAATAAAAAAAGGGAGATAACCCAGTTTATATATGGAACATCTGGTAACGTGGCTTAAAACAAAACAGCTGATTTCGTTAATTTTGTTTGTTCTGTACTTATAATTTGAGAAAAGAGCGAAAGGTTGTTGCACTTAAAAAAATCATAATTTACTAAGTTCATTTACAAAACATCTGGCAACACACTTTAAAAGAAAACAGCTGATATCCCTAGTTAGTTAGAAGTAGGATGGAGTCAATAAAATTTCAAATTCACTGGATAAAATGCGATTATTCATTGCATCATCATGTCATAATATATTCGTAATACAGTTGACAGGCGGAAATGAAATAATTTACATATCGACTATGTGGCTACACTGCTTAGAATGAAACAGGGGATTTCCTTCGTTAATACACGTTGGATGGAGTCATTGAAATTTAAGTCTCAATTGACAATAGTGTTTTCTTGTTGCATTGAAATTTCGGAAACATATTTAATACAGCAATTCGAACGAACTAAGGTTCAGAACATGTGGTAACAGGGTGTATGAAAACAACGCTGATTGATTTTACATGTATTATGACTTCAGTTAATTAGATCTATAATATCCGCATTTCATCCCAAGAAATTTTAAAGGGGATAAATGAATCTGGCTTGGAATTGGCACAAGTGTTTGGTAAAACTATGCAGCTGAGTCTTTACTCAGAAAATGGCCTGACCGTTTCATCAATATAATTAAAGGTTTCTTACTTCCACCATAACTACTGTGGCATCCATGGTACGTGGTCCATTCTGAACGATAAATTTTGTAAAAATTTTTCCTAACATTTCGCCCGGTATCTCACGAATGACATGCGTAATGTTGTCTTTCATGGCAGCCTTCGTGGTTGGCTTGTCCCTATGGCCGAGAGACATCACGTGCCCTCACAAGAAACTGTCTAGTGCTGGCAAGTCGCACGAACGAGGCGGCAAATTGACAGCGCCACAACTTGAGATTAATTGCTCACCAAACTTGCCTCTTCAATTGGTTCCTGGTATCGCTTGCAGTGTGGCATGTGGCACCGTCCTGTTGAGACCACATGTCAAGCAAGTTCAAGTTCAATGAAAATTACAAACTAAATTTATATTTCCAAATCGACATCAAAAAGTTAAGTTAATACGAGTAGTTCTTGTAACCCAACCTGGTGTAAGTCAGTGTTCGTCAAAAATGTCTCACTAGCACAAGCCAAGGCAAAAAATATTCTGCAAATCGTTCTCCTCTAGTTTACACTTTTCCACTAGCTCTCCCCAAATGCAAATTCTACCATATCCAACGATTTATCTAATAGTCTAACCCCAGTGTGCCAGAAATCGAATGTGGATCCATTTCGATCACGTAGCGTGTCAGTAAAAACATAAAAAAGTGAAACGATAGATGTGGAACCCATTTCAAACCCGTTACAAGTCTGTAAAAGCGTAACAAGGGACACAGTGAATTTGAAATTGGGCGGATCTGTTTCGAGCCCGTAAAAATGTCAGAAAGAGAATCAGTGAAATTGGGGTTTGACGGATCCGTTTCGAACCCTTTACTAGTCTGCGAAAACATATAAACGGGAGTCAGTGAATTTGCGATTTGAAGGATCTCTTTCGAACCAATTACGAGCTTGTCAAAGCATAAAAGGCGAAATTTCATTGACCATAATGTGGCGGTCATCATCGTCTTTGAAGAAGTACGGTCCAATGCTGCCGCAGGCCCAAAAACTGCACCAAACAAGGCATTTTCCAGGGAGCATTGACATTTCGTAAACTGCCTTTGGTTACTCTTCAATTCTGTTTATTGACGTCCTCATTCGAACTCACGGGCGATGTACTAACACCTTTTTTGTACACGGTACCTGTTCGATTTCTATGAACACATTAGTAAATGATACATTGCAAAATAAAAACAAGTATAGTTTTTGTGCTGAAGGCTCTTTTGCTATTGCACTTTCTCGTTTCTTACATCTGCATTATCCTTAGATTTAATGTTGTTAAAATAAATAAAACAATATTTGCTCACTGAAATAAAAAGTATTGAATAGTATAGAGAACTTATTGCACTCTTTCCCGTTCTCATGTAGAGATTCTGAGTAAAAGAGCATAAACGAGTCTAGTGTCTTATGATAAAAAGATAGTAATACGTTTTGAATCATTCGCCAGATTTCGCGAGTGCTTTTGAGTCATGCAATTCGTTCCATGAGTTCTCTATACTAATCAATACTCTTCGGCGACGACGACCTGCATGTTTGTTCGCTGCCGCTACATCAAGGCAGAGATTATTGGTGTACAATAACGACGTGTGTGCTGCTAACGCTGTGTGTTGTTTGCATGTGTTTACTTTGATTGATTGCCCTGCCCGTGCCCATAGATGTTAACACATCAAAAAGGTGACTTTCTTTCATCTCCTCTAAGGACCATACCCGAAAAGACGACGCGTTGTTCGTTTGTAAGTTTATTCCTGAGGGAATGGCAAGGCATTCGAACCATTTCTGTTTTTAACACATGTCACGAATTACGCGTGAACTGGGAAAAATTTAACACTGAAATGCCATGATATGATATAAATAGAACTCTGAGCAAGCTGTCGTGTATGGTGAAAAAACGATCCCTGTAATATTATGCAGGACCCTTGTATATGTTTGCAAGCATTGTTTTCATGAATCGCAGATCTGCTACTTTGTATACCCTCACTCATAGGGAATGATACAACTAAATATAAGAACCAACAAGAGCCACAAACTTTTGCCTACACCTAACACCATCTACATGAGCAATTATCGACTGACCACTACTTTTGTACTTAATAAAATCAGTTGTGTCTCCCGTCCACCTTCACAGACTTTACTGGCAAAATACCAACAAGTACAGTAAAGTCTCATTTGGCTATTAGAACCACATTTTTGTCTTCGATTTAGTTTTATAAGTTAACCACCATTCTTGACTTTTTTTTTCTTCTATAAACTTAGGAAAAACTACATACATATATAAATTTATATAATTTTTTTTTATATAGAACTCTGTGTATTGTATACATGAGTCTTATAGTTTAGTGTGTAATTCTTGTTTTGTTGCAATTTTTTTTTACAATATACATTTTTTTTATTATTGTATTCGTATTTTAATTTATTGAAATTTCGTTTTCATTTGATGTTTATCGTATATAAAACTAGTGGAATTCTTAAGAAATCTCCAAGGAATTATTTACAATTTGGTACTCGAACTTGTGTAGTTTTTACAAAGAAAAAAAAACCAACAACCTCCATATGAAGAGAAAAATTCATTGGATGTTCGAATATGTGTGCATGTGAAATATACAAAGTGTTTTCTTGTTTATACATTAAAAGAAAAAAATTAAAAAAAAAAAATGTTTTAAAGACTGGATTTATGTTGAAGTTTTTCATTTTATTTGTGATTTCTTGGTATTTTGGATTTTGCAAGTGGCAAGACTGTAAAACCTGTTGGTCCAAAAGCTAAGTGTCGTTATTGGTTGCAGCAGCTTAACTTCACCATTAACTTGGGCATTTTTTTTTTAAATTTTTGTTTTGGTTTGGTATGCAAGACATGTTGGGTTTTAGGTTGCAAGCATTTGAAATAATGTCGATCGGTCTGTCGGTCTTACAAGTATTATCGCCATTAATGATCTGTGCAGGTAGTTTGGTTAATTTGCTCCGGTGGCCTAAGGCTCGTTTTGAATTTCGGTTTATGCGAATTTAGGTGATGAGAAAATCTTTGTGTTTACTAACAACTTAATGCGTCAATGTACACGCTGCAAAATACCGGTCCCAGCAATATATTGCAGGAAACATGTACATATTTGCCTGCACCGTTTCCATCAATTGAAGATCTGCTGCTTGTTTGTTTCTCTGCTGTCTGTCTGGTATTTGTTTTTAGCGGGTTTCCACATTTGGGTCTCAAAAACATAAATTATAACTTAATAATCATTTTGTCCCAAACATGCTATATTGAATAGCAAACACAATGTGTTTGTGCACAAGTATAGTATATTTGCGACAAGCTACAATCACGTTATATTTGCATCCAAATAACAAAAAAGACAGCTTTTTCAACGTGTAGTAAGTGGGTGAATTCAAAAATAACAAAATTATCATTCTGTTAATTATTGAGAATAAATTCACAAAAATGTTGGTTGTCTGTTCCAAAGGTATTTTGATAAAACTTTATAAAAAAATAGATCCAATTTTTTCCCACTTCGATACTCACACAGTCGCTAAAAAAGACGTTTAAAAGCACGACTTTAAGTTGTCGGAGAAAGAAATTGATGTAACCAATTTGAAAATTAAAATAAAAGGTTTAAAATGCAAAAACCTACGAATATGTTATAAGGCTATACCACACCATTCCTACAGTTGAGAAGCTTTTGAAATCACCTTCAAAACACCGTATGGTACAGTAAAATAGAACAAGTATTTCGGGAATTACTAGCGTCAGAAAGAACAGACCTATTTGAAAACACCGTCATTTCACCAAAATTATATTGGTTATACCTTTTGAAAAAAAATCACTTGACGTGTCAGGGGACACTCGGTTGGAACGAAGTTCCTTTCGCTATATATTATGTACTAGGTAGTTCCAACACGCCTAAGGCGATCGTTGAAAAATACGATAATTTAGATGGATCTTTAAGAAAAGAGACTATTTGGAAAATGGTAAACTTTTTTTAGGACTTTTTTTTTATAGAAAATATTTTTTTTTCAAAATATTTTTAGGTTCTTGTTTTCAGAATATGTATTATATTTTTCCGAAAACGTCGTTTTATAAAGAGAGGTACTTCTCTCATTAAAAGCTAATGTTTTTGTTGAAGAAAAGGTACTATTTTTAAGAAGAAGTACTTTTTGTATTTTTAAGAAGAAGTACTTTTTTTTCTACAAAGAAGTATTTTTTTTAAGAACAAATAACTTTTAAAGAAGTAGTAAGCTTTTTAGGAAAAGGTTATTTTTTTACGAAAATTTACTTATTTTCAGAAATGTTACTTATCTCAAGAAAAGAAAAGGTGTTATTTTATTTTTAAGAAAAGGTACTTTTAAGAAAAGGAATTTTTGTACGAAAAGGTATTTTTTTAAGAGAATGTATTTTTTTAAGCAAAGGTTTTGGAACGAAATTCCTTATCGCTCGTTGCGGGATTGGGACTAAATGAAAAAAAATTACACTACTTTTTTTTAAAACTATTATCCTACAACCCAGTATTATCAACTGTATTGGTTACTTCTGCTTTTTTTTGTGTCTAGACTAACATATGTTGGCGAATTTCTTGTTTAATGGGAAGTTTTCTAGGTGGAGCCTGTAACAAATATTTAGTATATATTTTAGTTTTGATCGCAGTAAAAAGGTATTTTTTACGAGAAGGAATTTTGTTGAAGAAAAGTGTTTTTTTTTAAGAAATGGGATTTTTTTTTAGAATTGGTCCTTTTTTCAAGAACAGGTACAGTTTTAAGAGTTGGTACTTATCTTAAGAAAAGTTATTTCGTTTCACAAAAAAGGTACTCTTTAAAGATAGGGCAGTTTTTTAAGAAAAGGCAATTTGTTGTAAGAAAATGTACTCATTTAAGAAGTGGTACTTATGTAAAACAAAATTTTTTGGAAGAAATGGTACTTTTTGTAAGAACATTTACTTTTTATTAAGAAACGGCACTTATTTAAGAAAATTTTCTTTTTTTTAACTTCTTTTACTTTGGCTTTTCAAACTTTACTTTTTATTGGGTTCAAAACTACAGTAAACTAAATATTGGTTACAGGCTCCACCTAGAAAACTTCCAATTAAACAAGCAATTTCCCAACATATGTGAGACATCTAGTTAGTCTAGACACAAACCAAAGCAAAATAAATAATATACTTGATAATACTGGGTTGTAGCATAATAGTGTTAAGAAAAATTGTATAATTTTTTTTCTTAGCAGGGATGAAATAGAATACGTAGAGGGCCCAGTGTGCAAATTTCCATAAAAATCGGATCCTTGCGTTAAATTTGTTCATAAAATCGTACCGTTTGCCATTGAATGACTGATATAGTTATTAAGCAAACCGCAATTACTTGGCTTTAAACTTTTGATGACCATATATTTTCGGCCGAAACTATTATTTTTTGAATCACGATCTACGATCAATAAATAAATAAATACATAGTTCCCCATTACATTTCATGAGGAGATAGGGGAAAGCTTCTCACAATCAGTGAGCTGTGCGTTTTCTAGTTGTACACTCACTGATTGGGACTACAGTTTTACACTGGTTCCGAACGGTATTTTGAGAAGCATTTTCATGTCTAAGTACTCGATAGTGTCGACGTCACCAAGCGAGGTTACCGTCGTCGAAATAAATGTAAGGTGGCCAGAGTAGGGAGCGAACCCACGTTCTCATGTACAAGAGTCGCGCACACTAACCATTGCACCACCGATGGCCCCATCTATGGCCAATGACGGCGCAAAAAATGGTGGCAACAAGTTTATTTTTTTTTAATTTTAGCTAAAAGCACAAATATTTTACCACACCAATGTCCGGTCCGTGTTATCATTTTTAAATTCGAGCTTACATTTTTTAAAAGTTGAGGTTACGACTCAAAACGTGCCTAACGTTGGGTCCACGTGCGCCCTTTTTTTGGATTCGTTGCATCCCTTTGAACTACCACCACTTTTTGACCTACTTAGGGGTTAAACTCAATCATTTAGAGAATTGACGCCTACTACCCTATTGTTGGCCCTACCATCTACTATAAATCGGCCATGGCTCTATCTGATACATTTACAAATATACGTACCAAAAACCTTAGGGCAAACATACTGGCCTGTGGTCGTCAAAGGGTTAAAAGAATTGGGTGATCCGGTATTTATATTAACCCTTTGACAACCACATTATTTTATGACAAATCAAACAGGTATGCTATTTTTGTTCAGTATTGTTTTGGCATTTCATTAGGGGAAGCTCAACCCGGCACTAGTCCAGTCTTAGGGGTCGTGAAAAGCGTGGACCCACGGAAAAAGTAACCTAATTAAATAAATGAATGGTTTCACATTACATCCCATGAAAGAATTGGAGAGAGCTTCTCAAAACCTGTGCTTTCTGGTTTTATACTCACTGATTGGGACCTATAGTTTCTACACCGATTGGAAATGTTATCTTGAGAAGCTTTTTCATCGATAAATACTCGATAGTGTTGCCGTCACCATGCGAATTAACCGTGACGAAATTTCGAGGTTGCCACAACAACATTAGATATCATCGCATCCGAACTGCAGGTTGTCAAATTAGCGCTTGTCACAATCATAATAGAGGTTGTCACCACCCCATTAGCGATTGTTACAACCGAATATGAGTAGTGGGAACTAACTACTACAGTCTTGGCAACCTCAGTTCGTCTGTGGCAATTGCAAGTTGGTTACGGTTACGGTTACGGCTAATACAACCTCTTTTCAAGCAATTAGTTCAGTCAGTACAGAACATCACTGTGTTAGACCAAAGTGGTGTTGGTGCATTGAGACCCATTCTGGTGCTCTTTATCGCGCCAAGACATCAAACTTTTTGCCTTTTGGCAGGTTCAATCTGCTATTGAATATGGGCGATTTTTCGTGGGACGTACATTCTGGTAACTGAAGGTTGCTCCGCTTAAAAAAAAAATATAAACCATTTTTAATAGAATACGGGTGAGGGTATGTTTAAGTCGGATAACTCGACTGAAAGTTCTTTACGCAAGTAGTCACTGCACAGATTTTAGTATTTTATAGAACGTAAACGCCTATCAGTGTCTGGCTGCGTGTTACGCTAGCGTTTTATAAAATACCAATAATATTTTTCAATTATTTTTTGAATTTATTAAAAGCCTTTGCTGGATTATATTTTCCTATTAATTATTAATAAATAATTTATTTTTCCAACATTGTCTTCGATTATTGACAGCGAAAATTTCCATTGCAACACAAATGATTGTGAAATTCAAAATTCAATTTTTTCAGAGTTACGTTTGCGTTAAACGTTCGTTCACACATCGAACGCATTTACGTTTTATAAAATAACAACTTCGAAGAGCAAAACAGCTTTGAACAGTATATTTTCAATATATATTTGGAATTTACTATAATTAGTTCTAAACAACGTAGTTCAAATTCAAGCCATGACTAAGTCAAACCAAATTACTCCAGTTAGTCATTTAAATGCCATATAGTTTAACTCCATAACTATTGAGTTAATTTCATTATCTTAAACTAAGTCAGTAAATATAGTAATTTCTCAGCATTTTGGCGTTTCCGCATGATTATTTTGATTGTAAGACAGACAAAGATGGTCAAAATAAGATAATAAAAGCGATTAAATTTAATTTGCTCGCTATTAAGATAATAAGAAGAAACAACTTACTCGAAGGAAATTAGATGATAACAAAATTCGAAAACTTGCAAGATTATTGAACATACCTGAAAAGAAATTGAAGAAAAAATAATTGAAATTAGTTACCGATCTTAAGAAAGTTGTTGAAGTTGTATTAAAAATTAATAAATAAAATCCTTTTCCAGAACTTTTTCAAGCATTAAAATGATAGTGGTAATTACTTTTATTTTGTAAAAAAAAACAAAGTACTTAGTTTACATCAATCAGGCTCTAGCAGAGTTCGTATAAGCTGGGAGCCCGTGTTGAATATGGTGGCTCTCCGGAGTCGACAACCTGAAACTTGCGAGCCCGGAGCCGACAGGTTAAACCTTCTGGTTTTTCAAAATTTAAAAATTATTATTCTAATGCCGTAGATAAATATCGGGCGGACAACAGCTGCATGTAGACTACACGCTGAAAAAAAGTCCCAGTAACATTATACCGGAATCATGTATATGGTTTGAAAATTGTTTCCGTGAATTGAAGATCTGTGGCTTTCTTGATTATATTTTGTTTCTCACATTTTTGTTTCCAGTAATTTTCAGCAAAGCCAAATTTGTGTCACAAAACACATATTATCACATATCAGTCATTATGTCTCCAACATTTAATATTGCATGGCAAACACAGTGTGTTTGGACACAAGTGTATACTGTATTTGCGACAATAAAAATATTTACTTCCTTACAACAGAAAACGACGGAGTTTTCAGCGTGTGTAGGCCCCTTCGTCGTACAGTACCCCTTTTACACGATTATGGGGTCACTGTGGCTTTGCGGTTAGTATTTAACTTGAAACTAATCTACTAGTCACAAGTCACACCTACACGCTGAAAATCGGCTCCTGTAACATTACGCAGGAACCATGCATATAAAGGGAACATCTACACACTGAAAAATCTGTATTTTTTTGTTGTTTGGATGCAAATATAATATATGTTTGGAACTATTCGCAAACATAATATACTTGTGCCCAAATGCATTGTGTTTGCTATTCAATATTAAATGTTTGAGACACAATGATTAATATGTTATAACATATGTGTTTGCGACGCAAATATATTTGTGTTTGTGATAGAAATAAAGCCGTGTTTGTTACACTGATTATGCTCTGTCGAGAGCAAGAGAATAAAAGAGAGGCATCGATTGTGTATATCTTGTAAGTGTGAATCTGTATTTTTGCATTATTCTCTCAGTGAGTGATTCATAAATATTCCTGAATATTGGCGAAAATTGCAGATGAAGTCAGTGTTTCTTATTTTGGCTGATATATTGCGGTTTAATTTAATGTATTCAGTCGTCGATGGTTCACCGGAGAGAGGATATCAAAAGCGCTTGATCAGTGAAAAAAGAAAAAACAAACACTCGGACGGTTTAAAGGTTTGTGATATTGCTTTGGTTTTTGTGCATGTGTTTCGCTTCTATCTATGTGTGCTATCAAAGTGAGAGACGATTTTGAGGAAAGAAACTAAACTGGAAAGGACAACAACCTGTATCCCTTTTTCTACTCGAGCCTCTACTGAAAAAATCGGAACAGCGGACCATTTGTGAAATAAACAAAAACACACACAATTAATAACGGCTTGTCTTGCAGGAACTAGGTCCATTTTAAATATATTAATTTTTTGCATTAATTATTTATTTTAATTATAATAAATAAAGAAGGAACGAATAATTCGTTTCTAAATATTATTATATTTGGGACAAAATACGCATATGTTTCCACGTAAGTATATGGAGGTTTGGGGGAAAACATGCGAATGCTTCCACTTAAGTATATGGATGTTTGGGATGAAGCACGCATATATTTCCACATAAAACATAAATATTTGTCAGTAAACCTGCTAATGTTTGCATTTAAATACACCTGATTTGGGACTTGCAAACATATAAATGTTTGAAGTGTGTTCCAAACATATACATGGTGCCTGCAGAATATGTTTCGGAGAATATGTTACAGAGGCCGTTTATATGCTTACGTGTATATACTTACGTGCAAGCATAGTTTTCATGAATTCAAAATTTGCTGCTTTTTTTGTTTCTTTGGTGTCTGTCACGTTTTTGCTTCCAGCACATTTCAACAAACAAAGGCATATTTGGATTACAAGTATTTTGTATCAAACTCTGTATAAACTTCATAGAAGTTAAGTTTTATATTTTTAATTTTAAAGTTTTATTATGGTCGAAATCCCATCCCATGAAGGAATTGGGGAGAGCTTCTCACTACCAAAAGAAAGACATATGTTATAACTTATTAATCTTTAAGTCTCCAACATGTAATATTGGATAGCAAACACAAACACATTATGTTTGTATCCAAACAACAAACAAGACCGAGTTTCAGCGGGTATTTTCTCTTATAGGCTCATATGCCTTCCGATGGCGTTTTTGCAGGATTAAATTAATATTTCAGATAATTGCCTTCAAACTCAAGTGACAGCTGAAACTCATACGTACACGCTGAACAACGGTTCCTGTAACATTATGCAGGCACCGTGTATATAATTGGATCATTTTTGTGCTATCATTGTTTTCATGAATTGAAGATCTATTGCTTTTTTGTTCCTTTGTTGTGTATTAAGTTTCTGTTTGCAACAGTTTTCCACAAACAAATCCGTATTTGGGTCACGAAAATATATGTTACAACACATTGGATAGTTAACACAATGTTTTTGAACACAAGTATATTATATTTGGGATAAGTTACAAACGCCTTATATTTGCATCCAAACAACAAAAAATACATATTTTCCAGGGTGTAGATATCTTGCACTATCCTGTAGGCAAATGCTTCTACAGGAATAGACAATGGGTGAATATCCGGAACCTTCTGGTTTCTTTGTTGAGCACGAGCTATGCTGTTGTTGCTAAAGGCTGAAAAGTCTGTATTTTTTCTGGTTTGGTTGAATATGTAACGTGTGTATGTAGCTTGTCTTAAATATAGTATACTTGTGCCCAAATACATTGTGGTTGCTATTGAATATTACATGTTTGAAACACAATGAATAATATGGAATAATATGGTGGTTGGGTCACTGATTATTTAAGTTTTTGCCGCGATGCTCCGTCGAGACCAGAATTATAAAAGAGGGACAAATAGCGTTTAGGACTTACAACTACATCAATATTTGAAGTGTGTTCCAAACATATACATGGTTCCTACACAATGTGTTTGAGAGAATATGTTGCAGAGGCCGTGTTTTCCAGCGTGTAACGCATTTTTGTGTATTTTGTTCAAATGTGAATGTAAATAACATTAACCTGATAATAATAACGTAACATTTTGTTTTTCCTACAAATGTTGTTCGGCTTAATCGATTGATTTGAAATTAAACCTTTCATATATCTAAATATAGTGCCAGATCTGAATTGGGTGGTTGTGCATTTCGGATGCAATTTCTTTATTATAAGAGATTCAACTATTACACTATGTAGTGCGTTGTTGTTGGCTTTGCCAATGTCTTGAAATTCCTACACTAATATTGAAACTAGTAGTTGACCATAAGTCACAACTCTCAAATGAAACTCTTTTATCTGTTTTATTAATTAAAACATTAATAACCTTAACAAACCAGTATATACACTGGTTATTTATGCAAAATAAAAGCCCAACCCATAATCCCTAATATACCTAAAAACTATACAATCTAGAAACCACTTGTCTTATCTTATTTTACATATATAAGCAGCTCTTGGGAATAACAATTCTGTAAAACTCTAAAGTCGCGCCTGATTAAAATTTACAATGGTAACAGTTCTTTGATTTATAAACCATTCTATTGTAATTGTTCTAGCAAAAATGCTGTCATAGGATTTGATATCAAACAACAAAAAAAGTATTTAAACTACGACATGGAAAGAAATAACAGTTTCCAATCTTGACACCTTAACATGGTTTAAAATCAACCGTTTTTAGTTGCTTCATATGGAAATTGTGCGATTGCGATTGTTGTTCTCGTCAACGTCACTCACGACTTTTGACAATTGAAGTATAACAAAAATATCAATTGGTAGTCATTTTAGATTTGACAGAAACTTTGTAACCCGTCACTAAAATTTGAAATCTAATCATTGTTAGTTCGGGCAGATTCTTGAGGCCAAGGTTTCACGTTAAGAGAACACTTCGTGGTAGAGATGCACGTTCACCATTGCGTTGTTGCATTTTTTTTCAATCGAGCGAACCCATCGCTGCCACTCTTACCCTACCCCACCGACCCAGAGGGCCACGTCCCCATAATGTGAGGACAGCGTACACATTATAGACCGGTCTATAACGGGAAAGAAAGGATCATAAGCATTGAACAGTGTTCTGCTAGAGTTGAAGGGATCATGCTACATAGCCGAGGCATCTGCTGACGACTTGGTAATTGCAGTGCATGGAAAATACACCTCCACCTGCAGAGATGTACTCCCGAACTTAATCAGGAGACTCCCTAAGTGGACCGCGGAGTATAGATTGGGAGTAAGTTCAGAACTCTTTACTAGGAGGCAGAAGGTTGCATACACTCTAAAACTTTGTATTAATTTTTTGCTGTTTGGATGCAAATATAACGTGTTTGTAGCTTGTCACAAATATATGATACTTGTATCCAAACACAATGTATTTACAAACATTAGTTTCTTGAATTCTAGATTTGCTGCAAAGGCAAATTGCTGCAAATGCGTTAATCCGCCAAGGACATTCTTCGAAATGAATCACCAGCCATGCCATGGTCGTTAGTCGATTTCGAGGAATCTGCAGCTATCCACAGTAATAGTCGACTACATGATACCCACTTCAACCATTGACAGAATATTCTTCACTCATATTCCGGACAGACTAGAGTGGAAAGGACGCATACCATGTTATATATGGTAATTAGGCTTCTCACTGATGGCCCCAACCTATGTGGTATAGGGTTTAGAGTCTATTGTAAAGAGTTGGGTGTTGACCTTGCACAAAACGTCTCAGATAATTGTAGTGTCTTTCAGGCAGACGTCATGGCAACCGGAGAAGGAACGAAACGCCATCACCGCCTGGGGTATTACCATCCACTCTGACAAGCAGGCTGGAATAAAATCTCTGCAATCTGTGTTTCTGGCTTCAAGAACCGCCCACAACTGCCGCGCTTCTCTATATCAGATGGCTAAGCAGTTCGATATTCACACTATATGGGAGACGGGGCACAGGAACATTCCAGGGAACCATAGAGCAGATGCGCTGGCAGGATGAGGAACTAAATTACCTCTTCCACTAGATATAGATCATATTGTTATGCCCCTTTCTGTATGCAAGCTCATGCCAAAAACGAAAATCTCTGGCATGCGAATGATACACGGTATGGTGGTTCAAATTGTAGGATCACCAGTCAAATATGGCCAATTTATTACCTGAATCGTACGCTAAACCTGATAACTATTCCTAGATACGATACCTCTACGCTGGAAGCTGTGATCACTGGGAACTTTTTAATAGGCCGAGTGTCTGACTGGGAAATTCAGCTCATGATTACTGCCGAAGTTGTTTGGATGAAGACGAGGACAAGAGCGTCGATTACCTCATATTCCCGTCGTTTTGTATAAGAACGGACATTCAGGATGTTAAGCTCAATGATACTAGAACCTTTCTGCACAGTACTAGTGGGACAAATGTATTGACAGGTACCAGGGACCAATGTCTCATCCTAGAATATCAGGATAAGGCATTCTATGGTCCTTATTTACTCGTGAGCAGGGGCATTTTACTGGTTCAACGATGGGACGGAATTGATGTCCCGGGCATGCTGTAAAATAATGGCCCGAGAAACATATTCCAGGAAACATATACACGTTTGCAAGCCGTGTTTTCATGAGTTGAAGATATGCTGCCTTTTTGTTTCTTTGATGTCTGACTCGTTTTGGTTTTTAGCTATTTTCAACGAACAAAACCACATTTGGGTCCCAAAAACATATATTATAACCTATTAATCATTGTGTCTCAAATTTGTTATATTGCGTAGCAAACACAATGTGTTTGGGCACAAGTACAGTATATTTGCGACGTTATACTCATTATATTTACATTCAAACAACCAAAAAAAGACAGATTTTCAGAGTGTGGTATCACAACAGTCGGTGTTGCAATGGTTACTGTGAGCAGCTCTTGCACCCAAGAACGTGGGTTCGAACCCTGCTCTCTGACCACCTTATATTTCTTGTAGTCTCCAAACAAATGTATGATTTAAAGATTAGTTGAATTGGATTTTTTTGTCGAAATTACACTCACAAAAATGGGTGAGTTACAACAGCAAAAAAGGAAAGTCAAAAGGTGAAAAGAAATATGTTTGAAATTTGATCAATCCGCATGTCTGTTGTTTTAGCAGACATTTCGCCCGTTATTTCATTAAAACTGAATGCAATTTGTTGTTATGTCAGTACTTGTACGGCCAGAGTAGACAACTTTGCCTGCAGAGAAGTTGCAAACAGTGTTTGCATGTTATAGCACGGGTGTGGTCTTTCCCAATATTTTTAAAACTCCAAGTGCAACTAAGAGATTTATATATTCCTAACATTAATTCCTACTCCAACTCGGACGGTTGAGCACAGTGCTGCCACGACAAAAGATTGACATCTTACGAGTAGTATTCCCCCAGCAACATATTGCGGAAAATATATACATGTTTCCAAGCATTGTTTTCATGAATTGAAGATCTGCTGCCTTTTTGTTTCTTTGTTGTATGTCTTGGTTTTCTTTTTAGCGAGTTTCAACCAGAAGCCACATTTGGGTCTCAATAACATATAATATAGCCTATTAATCATTGTGTCTCCAACATGTAATATTGAGTAGCAAACAGAATATGTTTGGGTACAAGTATAGTATATTTGCGACAAGCTACAAGCACGTTATATTTGCATCCAAACAACAAAAAAGACAGATTTTGCAGCGTGTGCTTTTAGTTTGGTGTATATGAAATTTGTAGTAATTTATTTAACATGGAGTCGGGCTTTGGAGTTTCCTAAAATTTTGAAATCCCCTCAATTTTTAAATTCTAAACTTCCACTTCTAATCCAACTCAGGAGCTTCATGATTGAAATGCCAAATGATTGAAATTTTCCGGGTAGTTTTGTGTTATTCGATCCGTTTCCATTTTGATATTTGTCAAATTTGTGGTAAATTTATTAACGCGGTGTAAATTAGTCGACTCCTGCAAAAATTCCTGAACTCCGAATTCTAAAGTTCAACACCGACTTCACACTCTAGATAAATTAAAAAGAATTGTTTCCCATTACGACTTGATAAATAGCAACGTTTTTTGTGTAATACACGTGATTTAGCTGGGTCTACATTTTGATGTAGCTCCCATACAAATGTGGTCTTAAATTAGGTAACAAGGGTTCAAGTTTGATCTACGCTGAATGAAAACAGCTTCATCATAGAAGTGAAACATGTTTATTAGTACTTTGCTGCAATAACAAGTCTCGTACATTCGATGATTTTTTCGTTACTGCATTCAGTTCGATCGTAGCTGCAATGAATTTGTTCGTTGCGTTAACGAATCTATATGTTAACTGATATTTGACGAAACAATTCGCAGAGGTGACGAAATGTTACCATTCAGTATAACATATATACCATATATGGGTCCAAATGTTGATGTATCTCTCATACAAATGTGATCTTAAAATAGGTAACATGGGTCCAAATTTGAGGTACGTTGAAGGACAAATTCTTCCTCATAGCAGTGAAACATGTCCATTAGTATGTTTACTTTGCTGCAATAAACAGTTTCGTATATTCGATGATCTTCTCATAACTGCACTCAGTTCGTTCGTGGCTGAAATGAATTGGTTCGTTGCGTTAACGAATCTATATGTCAACTGACGTTTGATGAAACATTTCGCAGAGGGGACGAAATATTGCCATTCAGCGTAGCTCCAACAAATGTAACACTGAAACTTAGTTGTGTAAGATAGGGTATTGCGTAGCACCAGCCGTGTAGGGTGTCATATGGTAAGGCTAGATTAAATATGGGTGTGCAATTAAAAATTGGTCGGTAAATTGCCAATAATACACATATTCATAGGATATTATTTTTGGGCGAAATGGAAGATTTAATTACGGCAGATTTTTGCAGTGGGTTGTACTTTTTAAGTAAAAAAATAAAAACTATAAATTCTGATTTGTGAGTCTTTTGTAGTTAGGGTGACACGATAACGTCAATTCCAGTAGAAAATTCCGTTTAGCCTTCGGCTTCTATGGTGTAGGGTATCACAGTAATGCCCTACGGTCCCAGTAACATTTGGCAGGAATCATGTTAGGAACATCCGAACATCGATATACTTACGTGCAAGCAATGTTTTCTTGAATTAAAGATCTGCTGCTTTACTGTTTCTCTGTCGTTTATCATGTGCAGTTTTCAACAAACAAAACCAAATTTGGTTAAAAATCGTATGTTACAACATGTTAATCATTGTGTCTCCAACACGTAATATTGAGTAGCAAACACTATGTGTTTGGAGCTACAAACACGTTATATTTGCATTCACACAACATCAAAAATACAAATTGTTTAGGGCGTGATAGCCTCTGTTTAAAAGTTTGTCTTGTTAGACGTTGTTAGTTAGTAGTTTGACCTAATTTAGAGTTTCTAGCATTTTGTTATTAAATTCACTTCAAGTTGGCATTGCAATGAAAGAATGCATGCAGGGTTTTAACAATTCGTCTTAGCCTGTTTACGATAAACCCGATTGGTTTTTTAAACTTTTTATGTCGCCACTATGTATACGAACAGAATCGCTAATATTTAACAAATTATTTGTTTAATATTAAATATAATTCACTACCTATGACAAGATGACACCCAAAAAACGTACAAAAGTTATCGAAAGCTTAACGCTTTTAAAATCCCCCAAATCGATTTAAAGACCAACTCATCATCATCCGGTCGTACAAGAAATACAAAATAAAATTAATGCTGGCAAGAGAAATGAATGAATATATTAACATAAAACAAAGAGACAAAACGGCAAGAAAATACAACTGTCCAAAATCTGCCGGAGGGGACTGACTAGATTGAAGATATTTGGGAATTTCGAAAATAACTTGGCAAGATCGAAACTAGTTTCAAACGGGCAACTGAAACATCAACAAGCAAGAAAGTATAAACGAAGACACGACAACGATAAGCGGATAAAGTTAAACACAAATATTAAAATAAATCAATTAAAAAAACCCTAAAAACCCAAAACGAGAAGGGGGACAAAGATAGGCAACGCCCAACTCCCAAAAAAAATAATTAAAAAATACTTACGAAATAAGAAAAGAACCAAAAAAATAAAAAAAAGTGTAACAATCGTAATATAGTTTTTCAATCAACATTTTTATAAAATAAAAAAACATCCAATCAAAAACTAATATCATCAAACATCTTTATGAGTTCTTGAAAACCGAATCCATTAAATACCATGTGCACTAATCCCAATACCCGTCTGCTAATGCGACTTGTCGTCGATATCCTGTTGCTGTCCGCCGTTTTCTGTGTGGCCTTGGTTGTCCTGCCACAATTGTTGGGAACACGCCAACGCGGTTTCTTCTGTGGCGACGAGTCGCTCGCATATCCTTTCAAACAACAGACAGTCCTTAAAAGGATTCATGTTACTATCGTGGTAATTGCCGTACCTACTGCCTTGGTTATTATAATCGAAATGTTACGTGTGGCATTTCCTGCACCGAAATCCCTGGGATCAGCTAAATCCGGACACGTGTCAAAATCACCGCAACAATACGAATTTGTGGGCGTTACAATACCAACTTTTGTCAGTGAGTGCTACAATTTGATGGGCGTCTACCTGTTTGGCTTAGCCTTAGTCCTCGTCGCCACTACATGTACGAAACATTTTACCGGTCGTTTGACACCCTACTTTATGGATGTTTGTCAACCTTTAATAACAGCCAATGAAACGGCCTGCTCAGACTCATCACACTTTGGCCGTTTCATTGAGACTTACACCTGCTCCTCGCTAACCGCCAGCTCACAACTTTTAACGACCATGCGCCACTCTTTTCCCAGTGTCCATGCAGCCACCACCTCGTATGCCATGATATTTGCGGCCATCTATATGCAGATACGCCTTAAAACTGGTTGGATTAAATTATGGCGATGCCTGCTGCAATTCTGCGCCGTCCTTATTGCCCTGCTGGTGGCTTTGGAGCGTGTGGCCTCTTATCGCCATCACTGGAGCGATGCCTTAGTGGGTGTGGTTGTTGGGAGTCTAATGGCGTTCTTCATGACCTACTCGGTGTCGTCTTTGTTTAAATTAGCACCTTTAAAGGTGCGCAAGGTACGTGATGAAACGGCATCTAATATTTATGGTTATTATTCAGTGATGCCAAGACCGCGGTATTATTATTGAGAAGACGTATGGAACTGATGTAGATTCTTAAGCTAGACTAAACTAAACAAATTTAATAATGTAAATAAATAAATTTTATAATTTTGTAAAAAAAAAATTAAAAAGATTGCTATCATTTTTTAGATGAACATTTATATTAACCAGCTATAGTGGTAATTAACCCCTGTCTTCACAATGAAAACTTAGCCACCGGCTGTCGTGTGACTACCGATGGCTACCAACTCACAACACTTCAATTAGAGTGTGTCCATCGTGGTGCTGCCAAGCGAACGAACACACGCTAACTTTCCACGAACACCTGTCGTTTTACTAATAACAGTCCTGACTATGAGAGTTGCATTTTAGCGAAAACAGATATGTTCAACCTAATGCTGGACAGTAAAGGCCCGTATTGAGTTCTTGCGAAATTTTGTTACTTATCTCTAAACGTAATTTTTTGTAGCGGAGAGTTACCACCTATCTCTGATTTACCTTGCAAATATTTCATTTATAATTCCTCTACGCACCCCGTGTTATTTTTAACGCATGTGGTGGTACTTTTGCTTGTTAAAATTAAAGAAATGTCAAAATTCCGGTTCCAAACAATTATCAAACAATTGTTTTTGTACGAAATAACTTTGGTGTAACAACCCTGTAATTGATTTTGCATACAAAATTTTCGCAAGCAGCTGAGTATGAAGCAAATGAAATGTGAGCGAAATTTTCGTTATTTTTTATTCACGTACTTCTTATGGCAACGAAAATTACATAAAAACTGAATACCAGGTTTAAATAGGAAACTCTTGTGAATCAACTCTTTACTAACGTGATGCTAACACTGAAAACAACATTCTAGTTAGACAGTCTTTCCACGGAGCGTACAACCAGCGACTAACTAAAGAGTTACTAACAATAACAAATATTATAGTTAGACACTCTTTGCAATATCTAATCTTTCGTTATGTATATAAGGGTAAGTCTGTATTGTACATCAGAATAAGGATTTGCCACGCCTGCTAGTACAAGACGACTACAAACCTCTTAGTCCTTGACACAATATTAAGGAAGGTCATACAAAATGCATCTCAAGAAGCTATCTTCCATAAAACTGTGGTAAGTATGAGCCACTATGCTATATCAAAATATAGGTTGCGAGCCCTCACGCTATCATTACTCTCCTAACCTGGCCCCTTTCTAGGAAACTGGGATACTCCTATGGAATCGACTTCAAATATCATCTCGCAAAATTATTGATAGTGCCACAATGATTATATAAAATTCTTTCATTCTAAGAAGCCCTGTGATATCCTATAAAGCAGCATAATTACCATGGTAAAGCTTCAGTCAGTTGCATTGCGAGTTCGAAAGGGAATCAAACAAAACATAAAGATAAAGTGCAAGACCTCTTTAACGAGAAGAACACAATAAATTGCATTCGTCAAACGGGATAGACGGTATTTAAGTGGATAACATGTTTCACTAGAAAACAATCTCAAGACGTATGGGCAACGCTACATTCAGTTGCAACGAGAGCTTCATAAGTGAGTTCAAAAGAAAAGAATATGTGGTTCATTTATAGCTGAATTTTTCAAAAATATAAAATATTAAATTTTACCGGGTTATCGTCATTGTAGTATAAAATCTTCATTCTTAATATTAATTTTTTAAATTGAAGAACTTGGCGGAACAAGGTGTTAACTTTATTTAAACAATATTTGCCTTCTTTTAGTGTTTGCATGGTATTTGATTTTGTTTTAGAAAAGAAAAAGTCATCATCTGATATTTAAATTATTAAAATTAAATGTTAAATTTAGTTTTTAATTTTTTTTTAAAATCAGATACCATGGAAACATTGAAATAAGGAAATCCTATTACAGGATTATAAGGTCACTATGACTATCCTGATTATATCCATAGTAATTGACTTGAAATTCAGGTGTCAGTCGAAAACCAAAACGGCATCTGTTTTTTGAACATACACATACTTACATACAAGCAATGTTTTTATGAATTGAAGATCAGCTGATTTTCTGTTTCATTGTTGTCTGTCTGCTGTCTGCAGTTTTCAACAACCAGAGCCATATTTGGGTCACAAAAATATTTATTATAACATAGTCATCATTGTGTCTCCTACAAGTACTATAGACTAGCAAAGATAATGTGTTTGGAGACAAATATTCTATATGTTTGGATAAGCTGCAAACACGTTATATTTGCACCCAAACAACGAAAAAATACAGATTTTTTAGTGTGTACAACATCATGGCAAAACTGTAGCTTCAAAATAAACCTAGAATCATTTTGACCATCTCACACCGTTGTTATTTTATTTAAATTTCTCCTCCTGTTGTTCTTATCCGGCTACTCTATATTATATATTGGTTTTTATATTATAACAGTACATACGGAAATCCATTAGAAATTGTTTCAATTTAAAAATTCGGTCGATTTTAAAATTCGGCGAAATTCTCGAGTCCGAGTGGAGTCCGAGTCCGAGTGCTAAAAAAAACACAGCCCCAGCAACATATTGCATGTTGAACTTGTCTGTCACGTTTTTGTTTTCAGCAGTTTTCAACAAACAAAGCCACATTTGGGTCACAAAAACATATATTATAACATATTAATCAGAACATATTAATCATTGTATTAATCAAATAGCAAACACGATATGTTTGGACACAAGTATACTATATTTTCGACAAGTTACAGGCACGTTATGTTTGCATCCAAATAACAAAAAAAAGACATATTTTTCAATGAGTACATACACGCAGAAAAATAACGGTCTCTCAAACATATTCTCCCACACATACTCTTCAGGAACCATGTATATGTTTGGAACACACTTCAAGCATTCATGTATTTGTAGGTCCCAAACTCACTTGTATTTAAATGTAAATAGTATCATGTTTACTGGAAAACATATATGCTTTTACGTGGAAACATAGGCGTTCTTTATCCCACACGTCAATATACTTATATGGAAGCATTCGCATGTTACCCTGAAACCTGCATATACTTACGTGGAAACATGTCCGTATTTCCTCCCAAACATAATAATATTTAGAAACGAATTATTCTTTGATTTCATTATAAATATATGTATTTCTTATTATAATTAATATTATCAATATAAATCCACGTTTACAAATAATTAATAGAATTAAAACGGCCGCTTTTACGTTCATTTGCATTGAATGCATTATTTGTTTTTTTTTTCAAGAAATGTTAATCTGCTGCTCTTTGACTTCTCCTTTCTGTGTTGTCTCTCACGTTTTTGTTTTCAGAAGGTTTCAGCTATGCGTTGGTAAACAAACAAGATATTTATGTACAAATAAAGTTCATGCCAGCCAAGCGTGGATTAATTACTTGTTTTTTTACAGTTGCTTCACAAATGGTTCGCCGTTCCGATTTTCTCAGTAAAGGCTCTGACAGACAAAGGGCTTCACGTTGGTACCCTTTCCAGTTTCTTTCCTCAAAATCATTTCTCACTTTAGTAGCACACATACATATATGCGAAACACATACTCAAAAACCGAAGCAACATCACAAACCATTTAACCGGCCGAGTCTTCGTTTATTCCTTTTTCACTGATCAAGCGCTTTTGATACCCTCCGTCCGATGAAACATTAACGATTGAATACATGAAACTAAAACGTAACACATCATCCACAATAAGAAACTTTGACTTCATCTGCAATTTGCACGCACATTCAGGAATATTTATGACTCACTGACTTAGAGAATAATGCAAAAATACAGATACACACTTAGAAGATAGACTATCTCGTTGTCCCTCTTTTTTTTCTCTCGAGAGAGTATAAGCAGTGCAACAAACACAGCTGTATTTGTATCACAAATATAGATATATTTGGGTCGCAAACATATATATTATGACATATTAATCATTGTGTCTCAAACATGTAATATTAAATAGCAAACACAATATGTTTGGGCATAAGTATATTATATTTGCGACAAGCTCCAAACACACTTTATATTTGCATCCAAACAACAATAAAATACAGATTATTCTGCGTGTAACGACATAAATGTAGCTTCATAATAAACCCAGAATCTATTTGATGTCTGGTTTGTTGTTTTACTTGAAAATGAAAATCTATTAGGAATTGTTTTATTCAAAGTTTTGCTGGAGACGACGTGGAATCGTGCATTTTAAAAATGCTGTAGTAGGGGTGGTCAAACTTCGAACATACACCACAGCCCTTCTCAGTTTAGTTATAGATGAATTCCTACAAAGGCACACATTCCCGATAGAAAGATCGCTAGAGCAGTAGAAACATTTTCAAGTTTCGGTTAGTGATTCCATCCATTTAACGGGTTTGAAATATTTAATAAAATTTACAACAAATTTAGTAATATATGCACATATCATGAACACACTACCTCATCTTATATTCCTAAATTATATTCAGGTTACTGGAGCAGCTGCTTTATCTACGGTAAATGCTACTATTTTGCATACGTATTTTGGTAATATTAATAAACTCGAAAGACAAAGGTTAAGTAATCACCGTAAACTGATACCAAAAACGAAACTATGAATGAAATACGAGTAGAAGCAAATTGAGGTTTAATAAAACAAGTCACGTTTTAGCCACCCAAGAAAGGGGCGAGTAAATATTTTGAATATTTTGTGATATTGTGTAGCCAACCCACCTTCATAATAACTAAGAGGTGGTAGGTAATAATCGTAAACTAGTTTACATTAAACTAGTCAACAGAGAATGATAACAGAGCGTTAACAGCGTAACCACTGTTGTAGTTACAGCAACAGCAACAGCAAATGATGCTTAGCAATTATGTGATGTTGCTTACTAATTCGTTAAGACTTGCGATGACATAGCTTTATAGAAATTCCAAATATTCCGCAATAAATGACACCAGAATACTGATGTTGACTTGACGTCTTATTGCTGGACGAGTCTTAGTGTCTTTATTCAAAGTGTTATCTTAAACTAAGAGGGTGCGCGGGTGGCTAAGATACAAATCAGACATGATTTTGAATATTCTTTGAAAAATCGTGAGTGTTTTTTTGTGTTATTTATAAAGTAATAAATTAAATTTAATAGAATTTTTGTTGAATATAACTCTCTATGTATTCATGCAATTACAAAGATTATTGTATAATATTTCAATTTTATAGCTAAAATGTAATGTATGTACGTACGTACAAGTATGCCCTGTAACGTCATATGTTTACGACGACATATTGCTACACAAAATCTCACACGAATTAATATATTTTTATAAGACTAAGACCCTCAAACCACAAAAGTCATATTCCAGTTTATACTATAACGTAGAAAAGTCATCGATCGTATTTCATATCATGAAATGTAAATACGGAATTAAATATATAACGTAAGATGAGCTACAATTGCTAAGATGGTAATATTTATTATAGCTTTGGAATACGACCGCCTAAGCTGTGAGTTGTAGCTTCAAAGAAGGCAAAAGTTAGTTGAAAATTGTTTTTAAAGAAGATCCAAAGTTTAACGGGTCAATGACTAAAAATTATCCTTCGCAACTATAACGAAAGCTTTCATAAATATTACGAATTCCTTCATTAACCATTCATTGGATTAAAATTTCATTGAATCTATTAACGACATTATTCAAACAATTGAATTTGGTCATAACATATTAAGTAATACATGATGTCGTTTATGTTCCAGGCCGTTGTTTTTGACCGCCATTTCTGTTTGGTTGACATTTGTCACTTTGTACTTATGTTTGACAGTTGAGCAGAGCAGTCGATAACAATTTATTATGGAGCATCTAACGCACCAACAACGTGCTGAAGTTATTGAAACATTTTATCTAAATAATCGTTAAAAAACGCGAACAATTCTGCTGGATTTTTTTTTGGTTTAAATAATGTGCCGATCAAGTCAACCATTCAGCGTATTGTAACGAATTTTGAAAATTTGTATACACTGGGAGATAAAGTGAAAGCTCTGCCAGACTAGCGTACGTACATTGAAAGAAAATCTTTATATCAAATCGACGATAAATGTCCATCAATTGTTCGTCATTGAATTAATGACAAATTTCATCGACTCAATGAAAAGGTTCTTTAGTTTGAAGATTGTGCGTTTCTTAACATTTTCCAGCTTCATTGAATTGATGATATTTTTTACACTAATCTTCATCTTTGGAATTTATATGTGATTAGTGGGTTCGATTCAAAATATGGGCGTAGTATTGAAAAAGGAAAGAGAAAAAGAAACAACTAGTAGAAAAATGAAAATTAATAAAGGAGTTTTCAACAGCGACGCTACAAAAGTAAATCGATAGGGACAGCAAATGACGGGATATTTTTTCCCGCTCTTTTGACATTTCTCTTCTGTAAGGTTTGCCATTTCATCATGGAAAGATATACGAGCCACTAACGAGTCGAACTTATTAAAATTTACTACCGAAATTTGGAGTCAGTAGCCTCAACTTTAAGAGGCCAACTTTAAGAAGTTTCAACAATCAGCGATGAGGCTCATTTCTTGCTGAATGGCTTCGTCAATAAGCAAAATGTGCATTATTGGTCAGACAGCAATCCACATGTAAACCATGAGTCTTCATTGCATCCCGAAAAAATTACGGTTTGGTGCGGTTTATGGGGCGGCGGCGTCATTGGGCCGTACTTCTTCCGTGATGATCAAGACCGGCACATTACTGTGAATGCGAATCGCTACCGTTCAATGATAAGCGAATATTTTTGGCCCCAATTCGATAATATGGACTTGGAGGACATGTGGTTCCAACAGGACGGCGCCACAAGCCTCACAGCGAATGCCACAATCAATTTATTGGAAACCAAGTTTGGTGAACGTCTTATCTCACGAAAAGGCCCAGTCGATTGGCCGCCTCGGTCGTGCGATTTGACGCCGTTAGATTATTTCCTGTGGGGCTACGTCAAGTCTATGGTCTATGCCAACAAGCCAGCGACGATTGATGAACTTCGTACGAATATCGAAAGTGAAATTGCAGCAGTATCGGCTGATTTATGCTCGAAAACAGTCGAAAATTCTTCTGAAACGAAACAAAAGAAATCGAGTTCCATACATAATGGCATCGAACGTACTTTCACAGGAATAAAGAATTTCAATGGTATGACCATGCTATGATCATTTATATGTGGTCTTATACCCTGTTATTGTGAATGTTTACTATGAAAAATATTCCAAAGAGCTAGACATTAACAATCAACCTACATCAAAGGTATGACCAATTTACATCAAATTGGTGACAAACATACAACAAATTGATGATAACCGCACATCTCATTGACAAAAAATATACAGAAAATTTATGAAAAATTTACATCAAATTGGTGTAACGTTGTCGTTGAATCAACATAAATTATTGATGAAATATGGGTGAAATATTGACGACAAGTTCTTCATCAATTCAATGAAATGAGTCGTAGGTTGGAAAATGAGGAAATGTCATAAATTTGATGAATGTTTTGTTTTCAGTGTGCGGGAAAAAATATTGCTGCTGTGAGAGCCAGTGTTGGTGAAAGACACCGTGCAAAATAAATGTCAAATGTCATTGTCAACTTTGTTCAAAATACTCCAAAAATAAAACTAATGGATAATGACCATATGCGCAGACGGAGGTGGAGTGAAAAGGTAAAAAAAACATCGGCCTGGAACATAAAAAACACCCTGTACTATGTTTATACGAGAGCTCATATTGTGCTATCATATCGCGATATGTCAAAAAGGCACTTGATACTTGCATGAATTTTACAGACATATCGAGATATGATATCACAATATAAGCTCTCGTGTAAACTTAGTATAAGAAACATTTTCATTAAATCTAAATATCAAATTCTCCCTATAAATTACGAAACCCTTTTAAAATACTATAAATTCATTTATTTGATGTCCGCGTTTCGTTAAATCTCGTTGAATCTATGAAACTAATTCATAAATTCTATGAAATGACAATTTAGAGAATTTATGAAATTGTACACACAATCAATGGTCTGTCTTTCTTCATAACAGTTTTGAAACACTTTCTTTGAATTTATGAAAACTTAAAATAAATTTTGCAAAATACTATGAAATGTTTCAGAAATAATAGACATTCCTCCACACATTTTCAGCCAACGAAAAATTTCATTACATTAATGGAATTTATAAAGATTTTGGTTAAAAGAATCTGCGGAATTCATCGTACAATCAGTGTAGTTTTTCATAATATCTATGAAATATTTTCATAAATTTTAGGATCGCGAAAACAAGTGTTCCTAAATATTACGCATTTTTCTCAATCATTTTCAGCCTAAGAAACAATTGACTGAATTAATAATAAATAAGAACGTCTGCTTCCAGTGAAGGAATTTTAAAAGTTTTCCTGAAGCTTTAGTCTATTTATGGAAGTTTTACGTATCAAATTTTCGAAAAATTTCATAGGATTAAAGAAGAATATTTCGTAGAATATTTTTCAGTGTAGAAAAACACCGGTTGCAGGTGGCAAGTAACGTGTAAGTAATGGTATAATATCACTCGATGTAACGACCAAAAATCTTCGAATGGGGACCGACTCCGTTGCCATAAAAGGCTAGACGCTGCTTCACAAACATCGAAACGATTCTTCATCGACTGTAGGATCATATTATATTACCCGCAACTATTTCAAATTGTATTCACTAACGAAAAAATTATCTCTTAGCTTAAATATATGTGCGCGGTGGTGCAATGGTTAGTGTTCGCGGCTCTTGTACATGAGAGCGTACGTTCGATCCCTGCCTCTGACCATCTTTCATTTCTTTCGTCGACGGTTACTTGGTGCCTAGCCATGAACCGTTGTGAAGCTGGAGGTCCCAATCAGGGAGTATAAAACTAGAAAGCGCACAGTCGCTGGTTGTGAGAAGCTCTCACCAATTCCTTCAGGGGATGTAATGGGAAACCATTATTTTTAAGAACATCGGTCGCAGCCTAAAACCAATTACAACTATCTATAGACAAATTGATGCTGCTCAACGTTTTTCACGCGAAAGATCTTTGTACTCGGCTTGAAACATGACAAGTCGGCTATGATTTATATTTCACCCTTTTGGTAAACGAGAAAAGAAGCAATAGCATTTGTATCATTCAATTTTGAAACAGTTTCAACTGATGATAGCAATCACATACTTTAAAACCATACGTGTCACAGTGGCAGTAATTACTGTGCGCGAATTTTGAAATGCGACCATGGTTTACATTTCTGCATTTGCGTAAGCGAAAAAGGAAGCAGTACCATTGTTTGATTACTATCATTTCGAAATTGTTTTAACCGATTTTTTTTAGTCCAAAGATGTGCAATCTGATTGTTTAAACCAATAGCACCGACGACAGCAACCACATACTATAAAGTCCTACGCATGAGAGGGTTACTATTTTGTAAGTTTTTAAACACGACTGTGACTTACAATTTAGCATTTGGGTAAGCGAGGAAGGAAGCAGCACAATTTGTTTGCCTACATTTTGAAATAATTTTTACCCTTGTTTAGTGAAAATGTACAAAACTGGTATCCTAAAACAGTCGCACCGGCGATTGCAACCACACACTCTACAGTCCTGCGGCTCAGAGGACTAGCTGGAGTTGCGGTGCGCGATTGCTATTCCTGAGACCGCGAAAAAATACCCACCTCACCGACCATCTATCATCCCTATTAATATTCAAAATGTGTGTCAGTAAAAAAAAAATGTCAAAGTGTGCGCATTTAAAACCGGAGTAAATTGAACGATCCAATTTGATGATCTAAAATCTAAAACGCAGTACAACTTCAGGTCCCAGTGTCACAGATGGGTGGGTAAATAGGATGAATACTAAGCAGCGGAAGAAAAATCTGGACATGGCAAAGTTTACCCAAGCGATATAGACTAAACATCAACATTGTGCAAGATGTAACGACAAGAGCATTTAGAACGCATGAGAGACAATAGGTCAATAAGGGGCAGTTCAGATTGAAACGGGACTTGAACATTAATTAAGTTGGGCACCGAAGTTCTACCCCAGTTCAAACTGAAGTCGCTGTAAAATTCTGTTTTCTGCACACGTTGAAAAAAATGGCCGCAGCAACATATTGCAGGAAACATGTGTAGGTTTGCAACCATTGTTTACATGTATTAAATCTTTCTTTTCTGTTTTTATGTTATTTATCACATTTTTATTTTCAGAAGTTTTCAACAACTACGGTCACATATGGGTCACAAAAACATACATTATAGCCCATTAATCTTTGTCTCTCAAACATGTAATATTGAACAACAAATACAATGCGATTGAACACAAATATTCTATATTTGCGACAAGCGACAAACGCGTTATATTTGTATCCAAACAACAAAAAAGACAGATTTTCAGCGTGTGGATGGCGGGCTGTTGAAGATTGTAAGGAGGTCTCATCGATTTAGTCAGACAATTCACAAGTTCGTTCAAAAACTTCACTGAAAATTTAAATTTGTTTAAATTTGTAGGGTTTCAACTCAAGTCGTTGTTACCTATCGCTATCTACTACCAAACACTTGTTCATCTGGTATCATCCACAAGTTGAGCCGCACTCGCATACTTAGCTGTCATTAAAGTTTTCTAGCATTTGTCTTGCTCAACTCTAGTTCATCTAACCCAGCCAGCCGGTTGGTTGGCTTGTTGACTTATGGTGTGTGATGCCGTCGTATGATTCAGGGTCACAAAATGTTAAGTGGGTCTCCCTCCCATACCCAAAAACAAAACACGAAAGAGCAACAAGAATGACAACAATAATGCTGCTTACAAGAGATTCCGACAACTATTAATAACTTCACAGCTATTTTTAATAAAATAATTAACTAACAACAAGAATTTCCTACATATTATGATGAGGAGACAACGTTTTCTTGCTGTCTGTTTGTATTTGAATTTAACAAGATGATTATGAAAGCTTTGGTGGAAGCTTTGAATACAACTTTTATTTCTGTGCCGATCGTTTGAGTGAGAATGCTAATGAGCGAACCGAAGCTTACAGTCCACAGCTGACTAAGAATTCAGTTCGAGTTGAAATGTTAGTAATACAAAGCACTTTGTTACAGTGTTTCCAAATAATGTAAATATACACTTGTAATCCGTTTTAAATGGCGTCATAACGTGAACTGCTCCTGAATAGGGCGATCAAACCCGACGCTAAAACACCGGCGAATCCGGGTATAAATTTTTAATAAACATATTTTTCGATTAACCGAAATCCCGGATTATTCCCGCTCAATTCAGTTCCACTCAATTCAATTCAGCTCAGTTCAATTTACTTCAATTCAATTCAACTCAATTCAGTTCCACTCAATTCAATTCAGCTCAGTTCAATTTACTTCAATTCAATTCAATTCAACTCAATTCACTTCAGTTCAATTGAATTGAATTGAATTCAATTCAATTGAATTCTATTCTATTTTATTCAATTCAATTCAATTCAATTCAATTCAATTCAATTCAATTCAATTCAATTCAATTCAATTCAATTCAATTGAATTCTATTCTATTTTATTCAATTCAATTCAATTCAATTCAATTCAATTCAATTCAATTCAATTCAATTCAATTCAATTCAATTCAATTCAATTCAATTCAATTCAATTCAATTCAATTCAATTCAATTCAATTCAATTCAATTCAATTCAATTCAATTCAATTCAATTCAATTCAATTCAATTCAATTCAATTCAATTCAATTCAATTCAATTCAATTCAATTCAATTCAATTCAATTCAATTCAATTCAATTCAATTCAATTCAATTCAATTCAATTCAATTCAATTCAATTCAATTCAATTCAATTCAATTCAATTCAATTCAATTCAATTCAATTCAATTCAATTCAATTCAATTCAATTCAATTCAATTCAATTCAATTCAATTCAATTCAATTCAATTCAATTCAATTCAATTCAATTCAATTCAATTCAATTAAATTGAATTGAATTGAATTGAATTCAATTCAATTCAATTCAATTCAATTCAATTCAATTCAATTCAATTCAATTCAATTCAATTCAATTCAATTCAATTCAATTCAATTCAATTCAATTCAATTCAATTCAATTCAATTCAATTCAATTCAATTCAATTCAATTCAATTCAATTCAATTCAATTCAATTCAATTCAATTCAATTCAATTCAATTCAATTCAATTCAATTCAATTCAATTCAATTCAATTCAATTCAATTCAATTCAAGTCAATTCAATTCAATTCAATTCAATTCAATTCAATTCAAATCAGTTCACTTCAATTCAATTCAATTCAATTCAATTCAATTCAATTCAATTCAATTCAATTCAATTCAATTCAATTCAATTCAATTCAATTCAATTCAATTCAATTCAATTCAATTCAATTCAATTCAATTCAATTCAATTCAATTCAATTCAATTCAATTCAATTCAATTCAATTCAATTCAATTCAATTCAATTCAATTCAATTCAATTCAATTCAATTCAATTCAATTCAATTCAATTCAATTCAATTCAATTCAATTCAATTCAATTCAATTCAATTCAATTCAATTCAATTCAATTCAATTCAATTCAATTCAATTCAATTCAATTCAATTCAATTCAATTCAATTCAATTCAATTCAATTAAATTAAATTAAATTGAATTCAATTCAATTCAATTCAATTCAATTCAATTCAATTCAATTCAATTCAATTCAATTCAATTCAATTCAATTCAATTCAATTCAATTCAATTCAATTCAATTCAATTCAATTCAATTCAATTCAATTCAATTCAATTCAATTCAATTCAATTCAATTCAATTCAATTCAATTCAAGTCAATTCAATTCAATTCAATTCAATTCAATTCAAATCAGTTCACTTCAATTCAATTCAATTCAATTCAATTCAATTCAATTCAATTCAATTCAATTCGATTCAATTCAATTCAATTCAATTCAATTCAATTCAATTCAATTCAATTCAATTCAATTCAATTCAATTCAATTCAATTCAATTCAATTCAATTCAATTCAATTCAATTCAATTCAATTCAATTCAATTCAATTCAATTCAATTCAATTCAATTCAAATCAATGCAATTCAATGGAATTCTATTCGGATTTATTCAATTCAATTCTTTGTATGAACTGAACTGACAAATATTTAACTCCGACTCCGAGCAAATTTTCTGAACTCCGACTCCTCCTAAACTCCAACCATGATGCTACCCCCTGAATTTAAATAGTTATTTTTGCAGAGGTCATGCACTTGTGAACGTGGGTACCATCCCTGCTCAGACCACCTTGCATTTCTTTCGACGACGGTCACCTCACTTAGTGATGGCGACACTATGGAGTATTTAGCAATAAATGCTTCCCAAAATACCGTTCGGAACCCGTGTAAAACTCTAGTTCCCAATCAGTGAGTATAAAACTACAAAGCGCACATCTCACTGATTTTGAGAAGTTCTCCCCAATCGCTTCGTGGGATGTTATGGGACACAATTTTTTAACGCACTTCTGCATGTTAGGCAATTTCAACTCCTGATTTTATAATGAAACTTCATAGGGTGAGGGTATGTTAAAGTCATGCACATTGACTGTAATTTTTATACTGGTTTGTGGGAAACAGTGTATTTGCCAGCTGTCACGACACTCGTTACTTTGGGTTCCAGTAAACTGACCACTGGACAGGTCTATTATTAAATTAATAAAATGTACAGAAAAAGGGGTACAACGCGAAACCTCGTCAAGCACTTTTGATCTCTTAGAGGAGAGTACGCCACGAAGCTCATTACAATAGTCAGTGAGAGCAAGAGAAAGAGACCCTAAGTCACAGTGAGTGTTGGGCTTTAATTGTCTGTGGGATTTTAAATGAACGGCGCTTGAGGGAACTCTTGACTTTAGTATTTTGGAAATGATGATGGTGGGGAACTGACTGTCATCAATAACACGCTGGACGGACAAGAGGAATAACAACAATATTATTGTAAGCAACAGCACGATTACTATACTACTGCTGGTCACACACTGGCCGGTGTAGTGCGATTCGAGTGGCAGAGTGTGTAGCCCGAGTAGAATCCAATGAGGCATTTAAGTGCAATTTCAAACATTAATCAACATTAAGAGGCGTTCGACGCGTTAAGAATGAATTCGAGCGGAAAATACGAGAAAAAATAAGAAACGGAAAAGAAATTGCAGTAAATAAGAAAAGAAAAAAAAATCAAATTTAAATCAAAAAAGAAGAAAAATCGTTAACAATCGCTTAAGAAAACTGAGAGTTTTCAATGAAAAGTGTGCAACAATCTCAATCTTCAATTTACGCACCAACTGAAAAGAGTCGATACTTGACTAAATCAAGATACTGCTGCCCCACTTGAAATTGTTTGGTTGGCGTGCGTTTTTTTTCTAAATTGTTGAAAATTGTTTAAGGCGATGATGAGTGATTCAACATTGTGGAAAATTGAAAAATTGTTTTAATGATCGCAAAAAAAAGTATTAACAACTACTGCTGTGTGAAATTGTTACTTGTTCGTTTTCAAGTTCATATTGTATGATTGTAAAAGCTGCTCTTGATAATTGTCATGATCAGCGAAGCGTTCAAACAGATCTTTTATTTGGAAATGAAAACTGTTTGAAAATTCCCCTCACATTTTGTGGTAATATATACATATTGTTTCTGAAATGTAATTAAATATCAAAATTATTAGTAATACTACTCTAAACGAAACGAAGACACTGAGAAAAGGAATGAGCGCTTATAGAAAACCTGTCAGAAAAAGTGAAATTTCGCGGTTTATCAATGTGAAAATCATCGAATTGAACACTAAAAGATATTAATTAATTTCCAAATTGAAATCGTAGTGATTTGAAATCCTCCAATTAATACTTCAACAAATTTGATGAAAGGTGAATAAACAGACTGTAATAATGTGTCTGTATTAAATAGGCTGGAATGTAAGGAAATCAAAACTCCAGGTAATCCAACGAATTTTTTAGCAATTCAAATCTGCTAGACCTGTGTTCAATACAGTTTTATTACAAACGCATCTTTACCCGTACAACTCGCTCGATATCCATGAGCCGTAAAAAAACGAAACCTACTTGGTAGTCGTGAAATAAAAAAATCTATGAGTGTTCGGACTCTCGGGCGATGTGTTAACACCTTTTTGTTACACGGTACCTGTTCGATTTCTATGAACACATTAGCAAATGTTACATTGGAAAATAAAAAAAGAATAGATTTTGTGCTAAAGGCTCTTTTGCTATGGCACTTTCGTTTTTCTTACATCTGCTTTAACATTAGATGTAATATTGTTAAAATAAATAAAGCAATATTTAGCTCACTGATATAATTGTTTTTGTTTTCTCATAAACAGAGCGACGACAAAAAGTATTGAATAGTATAGAGAACTTATTGCACTATTTTTCCGCTCTCACGTAGAGAGTATGAGTAAAAGAGCATAAACTATTCTTATTCTCTTTACAGAATATTCCAATATAAATCCACCATTTCGACAATGTTATTACACAAAACAATACAAAAAGCATAAATGTTTCAAAAGGCAACAATGTTTCACATCAATATTATGAATGGAATAAGTTATGAAAAAAAGAGAGTAATATGTTTTGAATCATTCGCCACATGCTGCCAGTGCTTTTGAGTCATAAAATTCGTTCCATGAGTTCTCTATACTATTTAATACTCATTGGCGAGGACGACCTGCTTGTTTGTTCGCTGCCGCTACATCAATACAATCATACTTATTTTCAAATAAATAAATGGTTTCCCATTACATCCCATGAAGGGACCGGGGAGAACTTCTCACAATGACTGAGCTGTGCTCTTTCCAGTTTTCACTCACTGATTGGGACCTACACTTTTACACCGATTCCGAACGGTATTTTGAGAAGGTTTTTCATGGCTATATACTCGATAGTGTCGCCGCCACTATACGAGGTGCCGCCGATAGAAATTTGAAGGTGGTCAGAGCAGGGTTCGAACCCAGGATCTCATGTACAAGAGCCGCGCACATTAACCGTTGCACCACCGACGACTTGTTTCAGGCAGAGACTATTGTTGTACAACAACCACGTATGTGATGCTAACCCTGTGTGTTGTTTGCATTGTGTTCACTTTGATAGATTACCCTACCCGTGCCTATAGATATTAACACATCAAAAAATTTAAAATTTATGACTCCAGAGCACGTGTGAAAAAGAAAACAAACAACGAACGCGTCCGCGAGCGAACTGCGTGCGTTTGTTTTAGATTTGGATCAACGACGTTCGTTCACTAGTTCTCAAACAAGTTCAAGTTCACGAATACTCGTCATATCGAACATGTGTATTATGTTGGTGAGAGCCAAATCTGGTCACCCAAATGAACTATGTACATATATCGTTCATAAACTACTACCCAAGTCTACTTTGTTTTTATACATTTCCGCCTGCGTATACATTTTGTCTCAAAGAAGAAAAACGTACGGCTCGGGCCTAGCTAGCTTACCACACGCGGGACATAAAAGCTAATAATATATGAATTTGGATCGATGTTCCCGTTTATTAACATAATTTGTAGCAAAAAGTACATACAATTAGCACTAAGTTCATAGCATACTCCAGAAAGTACATAAAGTGTTGCAGAAGGTACATAAATCTTAACTAAATTGAAACAAAAAGAAACAAAATGCACCAAACGTATGTAATGGATATGAAATAGTTCATAAAGCGATCGATAAATTACGTCAAGTGTACCAAATAATATTAAGCGATAATTTTGCAATTTACTTTTTCATAATTGAGGAAATCACAAAAATTGAATGAAGTACACGCCCCAGTAATATATTGCAGGAACAATATACATGTTTGCAAGCATTGTTTTCGTGAAAAGATCTGCTGCTTTTTGTTCCTTTATTGTCCGTCACGTTTTTATTTTCAATCATTTTCATTAACAAAAGCCTCATTTGTGCCACAAATACATAAAATAGGTTCTGTCACAAATATATTATATTGAATAGCAAACACAATGTGTTTGGACGAAAGTATGCTATATTTTTCAACAAGCTATAAACACGTTTTAGTTGCCTCCAAGCAATGAAAAAATACAAATTTTTCAGCGTGTATAGAATGATTTATATTTTAATAGCACCATTAAGCATCTGACCGCTTTGCCAAAGATCAGAAATAATAATAAATAAGATAATTAATAGGTTATAAAAAATGTATTTGTGAACAAAATGTGGGGTTATTTGTTGAAAAGTGCTGACAACATTGCTGCGTGCACAAAAAAGAAACAAAAAGATCACGAAAACAATGCTTGCAAACATGTACATGGTACCTGAGATATATTGCTGGGGCCGTTATTTTTCAGCCTGTACATAACGAATCCTCTAAATGCGAGGAGAATTCTATAGTGATTTACTGCCTATAGTGAAATAGTGATCCCATTCTTGAATTACACTTTTCTTCTTTCATCAAAAAGAAACAGCTAATCCTAGTAATCGTGTAGTGTTCGTCTTCGTGCAATGCTACCATTGGTTTGCTGAATAGACAGGCGGACTTGCAAATATAGTGCCTGGGTTCAACATCTCGTGAAAATATAAAAATTAATTTTCATTCAAAATTCCAAAAAAAACCAAACACCTATTCACGATGCCGGTAAATTGAAGCATTTAGTAATGTTGCCTGAAATTGAGATGAAATTAGGCAATCATTTTGACAAATATGAAATTAAGAAATTATGGTCAATTTCATTGAAATTGACATGAAATTGTCGAATGCAACGCTGATTTACTGCCAAAATTAACTAACACTTTGTTTCCATATAACAGCTGGTTGTGACGTATATACAAATATAATTGGATAAAACAAAAAATAAATCATCAAACTAAAATCTAAATTTTTCATTAAAATGAATTAAGTAGATAATGTTAATGAAAAAGAATTCGCCAATGAAAATGTAAACAACTCGCTTGGAAACAGGCAGTTGCCACTTTGCAACGATATTGATTTAAATGCTTCAATTTCTTTCGACAATTTCAATACGAAATTCTCAATTTCGAGGTAGCGTGAACGCGACATACATACTCGTGAGTGTAAACTTCAAGCTGTAATATTTTTTATGTTCCTAAAGCACATAACAAATTAATTCATGTGATACAATTAAAAATAAGAAAATTATAAATGAAAAAAAATAATAAATTAAAAAAATATTCTTTATTTTTACGGCGATTTTTAAGTGGAGCACTTTACAGCAACCGATTTCCATATCAAGTCTTTCTTGTCCCAAAAACTTAAAAGTTTGTTGGCGCAAAAAAATCCTTAATGGAAGTTTATATATCGTTTGTGGGAAACGAAATATATCTTCGCAAATAATAATAAATAATGTTGCTAACCTGGATTTGTTGTTCGCCAAATTGGATTGAATTGAATTGAACTGAATTGAATTGCATTTAATTGAACTGAACTGAACTGAACTGAATTGAATTGAATTGAATTGAATTGAATTGAATTGAATTGAATTGAATTGAATTGAATTGAATTGAATTGAATTGAATTGAATTGAATTGAATTGAATTGAATTGAATTGAATTGAATTGAATTGAATTGAATTGAATTGAATTGAATTGAATTGAATTGAATTGAATTGAATTGAATTGAATTGAATTGAATTGAATTGAATTGAATTGAATTGAATTGAATTGAATTGAATTGCATTGAATTGAATTGAATTGAATTGAATTGAACTGAATTGAATTGCATTTAATTGAACTGAACTGAACTGAATTGAATTGAATTGAATTGAATTCAATTGAATTCAATTGAATTGAACTGAGCTGAACTAAACTGAACTGAACTGAACGGAATTGAACTGAACCGAATTGAATTGAACTAAATTAAATTAAATTGAATTGAATTGAATTGAATTGAATTGAATTGAATTGAATTGAATTGAATTGAATTGAATTGAATTGAATTGAATTGAATTGAATTGAATTGAATTGAATTGAATTGAATTGAATTGAATTGAACTGTATTAAATTGAACTGAATTGAATTGAGTTGAGTTGAATGGAACGGAATTTAAATGAATTGAACTGAATTGAATTGAGTTGAATTGAATTGAATTGATTGGAAGTGAATTTAAAAGAATTGAATCGAATTGATTCGAAATGAATTGAACTGAATTGAGTTGAAGTGCATTGAATTAAATTCAACTGAATTGAATTTAATTTAATTGAATTGAACTGAATTGCATTGAATTGATTTAAACTGTATTGAATTGAAATAAAATTGAACGGAATGGAATTGAATTGAATTTGGATTGAATTGGATTGAATTGAATTGAAATGAATTGAGTTTATCTGAATTGAATTGAACTGAATAAAATTAATTGAAATTGAATTGATTTTAATTGACCTGACCTGACCTTTCCTGAAATGAAATGAACTGAACTGAATTGAATTGAATTGAATTGAATTCAATTGAATTGAATTGAATTGAATTTAATTGAATTGAACTGAATTGAATTGAATTGAATTCAAGTGAATTGAACTGAATCGAATTGAATTGAACTAAATTAAATTAAATTGAATTGAATTGAATTGAATTGAATTGAATTGAATTGAATTGAATTGAATTGAATTGAATTGAATTGAATTGAACTGTATTAAATTGAACTGAATTGAATTGATTTGAGTTGAATGGAACGGAATTTAACTGAATTGAACTGAATTGAGTTGAGTTGAATTGAATTGAATTGATTGGAAGTGAATTTAAAAGAATTGAATCGAATTGATTCGAAATGAATTGAACTGAATTGAGTTGAAGTGCATTGAATTAAATTCAACTGAATTGAATTTAATTTAATTGAATTGAACTGAATTGCATTGAATTGATTTAAACTGAATTGAATTGAAATAAAATTGAACGGAATGGAATTGAATTGAATTTGGATTGAATTGGATTGAATTGAATTGAAATGAATTGAGTTTATCTGAATTGAATTGAACTGAATAAAATTAATTGAAATTGAATTGATTTTAATTGACCTGACCTGACCTGACCTGAAATGAACTGAACTGAACTGAACTGAATTGAATTGAATTGAATTGAATTGAATTGAATTGAACTGAATTGAACTGAATTGAATTGAATTGAATTGAATCGAATCGAATTGAATTGAATTGAATTGAATTGAATTGAATTGAAATGAAATGAAATGAATTGAATTGAACTGAATTGAATCGAAAAGAATTGCATTTGAAAATCGCATAACCGGCAAGCGGTTATTGGTTACACTCTAAATTACTCCCTATTTGCATCATCTCTTTTTTGCCTCAAGTTTGATCTATGTTTGTTCAAAAATAGAGAGCAAGAACTAGTGATTATATCTTTCCAGACATAATATGTATGGCAAAGCTATTTATATATAAATATATAATATATATTAGGGCGGGTTAATTTTTTTTTCATGAAGCGTATAGCAAAAACGTAATCTATAGGTGATTTTGAGAAATTTTGCTCAAGAGACCGTAGCTCTAAGTCGGATTTGGAGCCCCCCAAATTTCAAAATAGATATTTTTCCATATATGCATATGTACATAGAATAATTTAATTAAATTCGTCATAAAATCGGATAGAATTATAGTAGATTTCTCAATGTGGGCTTGATTGAAGGGTATTTTTATCAAATTTCAGAATCTGTATTGATACCAATTTTTTTTTTATTTTTAGTAGAGATATTAGGAATTTTTTGTCCAAAAATAGCCTAAAATGAACTTTCAACTAATAAATTCTGACTTTTCTTCAATTTTTTTCTTCAATTTTTTTTTGCAGATTATGAAAGTTCATATAATTTTCAACAACTTTTATTACGATAAATTTTTTTGTTTTCGAACTCCTTTTTGTAGGAAAATCGATCTGAAAAAATCAACATTGTCAAGGTTTCAACAAAAAAACACTATTAACACTAATATCTATTTGAAAATTTGGAGGGCTCCAAATCCGACTTAGATCTATGGTCTCTTGAGCAAAATTTCTCTGAATCACCTATAGATTACATTTTTGCTATACGCTTCATCAAAAAAAAATTGTTCCATACAATTTGACCCGCCCTAATAAATATATATATTAAAATACCTGACAGTAAGGCCTGAAGATGCATTTTTTAAATATTGATAGACTAAGAAAATGCTGGCTTTTAGTTCACAGTTTACTGTTGTTCCCTCATTATTGTAACCGTTGTTTAAAATGACTCCACTCTAATGGCAAAACTCATTCTATTAATTATCTTTAACATAAATCTAAGAAAATTAACAAACTTCCGGTTTACTGAAGAAGTGAATATCATATTCCCAAACCACAAATTGACGCCTTCTTTGACAAAGCTCTTGTTTAGACCTAGTACCACTTAAATTCCCGCAGAAAAACGCAAGTCTACTCCACAGAGAAGAGACAGTCATGTGCAGAGATAAACAAACTAAAGTTAATATAGATTATGTTTATTAAGATTAATGTAAACTGCCAATTTAAATGCAGTTTATGAGTAAAAAAACAAATGATCATTTATCAAAAATTCAGAGGAACTACTCCTCCCTTAGAATTTTAGCAGATAATAGGAGGGTTACAAGGAACTAAAATTCACATTTAGCCTATTGACATTTAAGTTTATGGGTGCTGAAGTGACTGACTGACGTTTGAATACTCTCGGGGTTGACAATGACGCCTCGCACTTCAAATGCAGATCAACTTCATCATAATTGTAGTACAAGTATGAATTTAACCCAGCGCCCGTCATGTGATTAAGAACAATAGGCAACATGTTGCAAGAGTCCGTCACAGTCCACTCATACTCATGAGTTGGACTCTTCGTTAACATAAACATTAAAGTTCAACTTTGATCATTCGCATATACAGCCAGATTGGTGGACAGACAATGTCGTATATAGTCCAAGTGTGAGTTGTCCGGGGTTACAGTCTGGAATGGAAATGGGTATGGGGGATGATCGTTGATTAACCGTCAATTAGATTATAACAATTTATTTTAACGAGTACATTGTTGTTTTTTGTTGCTGTTTTGTTCTCGGGAATAAAAAAATTTAATTAAAACTGAAAATGACTAAAGTTTTGTGTTGTGGTTGGTTGAAAAGAGTGAATAAAAAACGCCAGTCACTTGTAGTGTGGAGCGCCTAATGTGACCTCGTTTTTTCGGTAGGATTGTCTGGAGTTGTCAGACATTTTTGTTTAATTTTATTAGAGTTTTTTGAATTTACATTTTTGGCTGTTTTGTATTTCGATGAAAAGCTACCAATGCAGAAATTGCAGCCGTATAAACCGAGCAAAACACACCCTCACCCTTTGCACCCACTAGGTTCGGAGCAGGTTCGTATTTCGTGGGTAATGTGTTAGCCTGGATATGCCATTATCTATCGTCGTGGGGAATGGGTAACGACTGATAAAATTGTTTTCAAAAAATCAATAAAATAAAAAAGCCGAAATAATAAAAATATATCTTTAACTCGGGAAAGGTGCGTCCAACCGCAAAAATGGTAAAACTTTCACGTTCTGTAGAGCTTTAAACCGTGATACTTAGTTCTCACTTTTCATGGGTAACTATCTGTTATTATCCCCATTGTCCATATGTAGTGAGTAAACAAAATGGAGGTCTACCAATCGCTGTGTGTAACTACCCATTGTTTCCCTATTCCCCACGGGTAAAAGGCCATCACCCAGTCTCCATGGAGATGCATGTGGGTTTCACACGCGCAGGGTTCGTAAAACTTCGAGAGCGAGCTGATCCCGAAAAAAAATCAAGGTCGAGGCAATTCCACCTGAGGGCTCGCAAATTAGGCAACCGCGAACTGACATTACTAGTATTGGCTCCCGGCTCGCGAGGTCTAGGAGCCAATACTAGTTCTATCTGGTAGCAGGGCGACGACAAAAAGTATTGTATAATATAGAGAACTTATTGCACTCTTTTTCCGCTCTCATGTAGAGAGTCTTAGTAAAAGAGCATAAACAATTCTTATACTCTTTATAGAATATTTCAATATAAATGCACCAATTCGACAATGTTATTATATAAAGCAATATACAAGTCATAAATGTTTCAAAAGGCATCAATGTTTCACACCAAAATTATAAATGGATCAAGTTATGACAAAAACAGAGTAACCAGATGTTGCCAGTGCTTTTCATGCAATTTGTTCCATAAGTTCTCTATACTATTCAATACTCTTTGGTGACGACGACCTGCCTGTTTTTTCGCTGCCGCTACATCAATACTATCATTCTTATTTTCAGGCAGAGACTATTGTTGTACAACAACCACGTATGTGATGCTAGCGCAGTGTTTTGTTTGCATATGTTCACTTTGATAGATTGCCCTACCCGTGCCGATAGATGTTAACACATCAAAAAATACTTTCCCATTACATCCCATAACGAATAAAGGAAAATTGAGAAAAAATTGAATTGAAGGGATTGTAGACAGCTTCTAAAGCCAGTGGTCTGTGCGGTCTTTATTGCAGATCTATTGCAGATCTTTCAGTTTAAATTCCGTAAACTTCTATGGAGGTTCATGAAATTTAATTTAGAATACGAAAATCTAATGAAATTCAGAAATGTACAGTATTCAAGTTTATCTCTGGCAATTGGCAATTTTCCAATTTTTGTTTATTTGTTTGAAGTGAATTTGGAATTTTGAGCAACACATTAACAAATCCGTTACTGAATTTTCCCAAAAAAATTTCAGGTCATTCAAAACAAAATTTGAGTCCTTAAAAAATCAAGGCTGTTTAAACACTCTGTCGTAAATCAAATGTCAGTTGTTGATTTTAGTTTTGAATATCTTGGGTTTGAAAATGTTTCCTTCCAAATAATCATATTGTCCCAAAGCTTCTATTGCCTTCTTTTTAGGATGACAAACCAATACCTTAAAAGTGGATTTGACTGAAAACAGAATAATAAGATGCCCAAATTCCAGGTCCATTACTCCTACAGTAATCGGCAATTCACTATGCTACGAACATTTCATCACTACGTCCAATGCCCCAGACTCGTAAATCGAACTCCATCTAATTCGACGATTCCTAAGAATAATATTGCAATATTTCTCACACAATTTCAACTCAATATTTCTTCGAACTATTATTTGTTTTTGTCTGATTGCAACCTCTGACTCATGATTGCAAACCCAGTTGGCATCGCCTAAAATGAAATCTTGTTTGTTTAATCTCCAAGCGCTCGTTTCACTTTGATCTTCTTTGCTCAGCACGTCGTAGTAGTGCGTAAGAAATGTGAGATCAATAAACGCAAAAAGAGAAACACAATAACGCACCAGAGATTATTGGCAAATCGAAGAAGGATGAATGTGGCAGTAGAGGAGATCAACCAACAATCATATGGAACTAATAAAAGCATTAATGACAAACAGCATCGGAAACTAATAATAATTACGAGTATAACAAGACAACATAATATTTTTATCAACTTCCTTGTGAATAATCTTGAAACAACTCGTCTCTTCCAGAGATTGGAATGTTACGCAAAAAGAAAAGAATGAAATCTGTTGTACTACGAAGCATGCATGGGGTTAAGCTTTGGCGCCATATACGGGAAACAGTAGGTGGGCAAAATATTATGAACGAATTTTCGAAATGTTTTTAATATTTCCGATTGTACTATAGACGCTTTCGTATCGTATATGCCAACCAATTGAACAGGTAACCCAATGCAACCCAATGAACTGCTTCGATTCGCTGTTCTGAAAACGATGCTCTACTAAAAGGCAAATCTTTCGGTTTATGCCCTCCTAAGGATCCACGGGGTGACAACGTTATGTCATAAAACTGCCAGTTTTCTTTCCGATGATGGTGTACGAAAGATATAGCATATTTAAAAACAATATCGAAATTGTTTTCGAAATAAAGATTATTTACTAATGTGTTTTCCTTTAATTATGTATATTTTGGTCTTTAGCAAAGTTATAAAGTTTTTTGTCAACTGAAATAAATATCAGTTTCGAGGTAATAACTTATGACCATCGATATGCTGCGTAGTATAATCTCAAAAATAAAAGAAATCGGGTTAAAAGTTTAGAAGTCACCTGCCATGAAAGTTTGGACATCACGCAGGTGGTTAAATTTGACAGCCTGTAGCAAAACCTATGTTAAAACAGCATACCTGTAGGCACCATATTCTGAAAACATGACTCCTCCCCTACAAATTCCTCTTACATTCGACAACAATCAGACAAAGAGTTTAGAAGTTATGACATTATTACCACTTTGTTGCCATCGGCCCCGTAAATTTGAAAAACTGAGAAAAGAAGCCGCCAATATGAAAACGTTGGGCCCATTTTAAGTTGCCTCCGCCTTTCAAATGGATATCATTACAAAGACATTTTTAACCTCTATAAATCCTGTTATAATTATAATTAACCCATTGGGGTTTAATTAAAAAAAAGGTTTTTTAACCCCACTTTTTTGCTAAATCAGTACTATATTCAAAAAAGACCCTACTGTACCTATTTTCTTCCTAGACTCCGATAACAGACAAGACTTCAAGCCTTTTTTTTGCATTGCAATACAAACGCATTAGCCCCCAAAATACAGGCGATATCTACATTCAATGTTTTGGAAAACATTTTTCGACATAAAATAAATATAAAACAATTATTTAAAAAAAATCGCGCGATTTTTAAAAAGTTTTTTGCCTGATTCACTTTTCAACACAGTTTTATACATAAAACAAATGAAAAAAAATTTCAAAACATTTTGCATTATTTAACATTATTTCTTATAACACAAAAAAATCTGTGCCGAAGCCGGTGTTGGAGCCACCCCAGAGGAGAAAATCCTTAAGCCCGATCGAAGGCCGTGCACGGAGGAAGCTTTATAACACAAAAATACTGTGGTGAAGCCGCAAAAACGGTGTTGGACCTACCCCAGAGGAAATAATACCTAAGACTGGCCGAAGGTGTTGGACCCACCCCAGAGGGGAAAATCAATAAGCGCTGCCAAAGTACGGCCAAGCAGAAAGCTTTATAATACAAAAATACTACGCCGAAGCCGGAGTTGGACCCACTCCAGAGGAGAAAATCCTTAAGCTTTATAGCACAAAAATACTATGCCGAAGCTGCGAAGCCGGTGTTGGACCCACCCCAGAGGAGACAATATCTAAGACTGGCCGAAGGCCGTCCACGGAAAAATCTTTATAACAAAAAAATACTGTGCTGAAGCCGCGAAGCCGGAGTTGGACTCACCCCAGAGGAAATTATAGCTAAGACTGATAATACCTCAGACTGGCCGAAGGTGTTGGGCTCACCCCAGAGGAGAAAATCAGTAAGCCCGGCCAAGGGCCAGGCACGCAGAAAATTAATAATACAAAAAAAATACGCCGAAGCCGGTGTTGGACCCACCCCAGACGAGAAAGTCCTTAAACTTTATAGCATAAAAATACTATACCGAAGCTGCGAAGCCGGTATTGGACCCACCACAGAGGAGAAAATCACTAAGCCCGGCCAAAATAACTTTCAATGAACTGTAATATGAAATTTAATTTGCAATTTCAATACCGCCGGTCATTGAAGGGTTATTGGTGAATATTATACCTTAAAAAAGGTTAAGGTTCTGTCGGATATCCGAGCCTACCCATAAATAAGTACAATGGGGCTTTTCTATGAAAAAAGAAATAATTTTTTATCAAAATGGGGAGATTACAAAATTGTTTTTTTAACAGGCCCCCAATGGGTTAATAAAAATAAATATTTGTATACACAGATTTATAGAGTTTAGAAAGACCTTTGTAATTATATCCATTTCAGCCAGATGGGATAATAAATGACAGACTTATGCGCGAGCATACATTCAAGTTTTGGAGGCCTATATTTCGGAAAACATGGACCAGCTGCAAATTTGGTTTTTTAATCAGCGTTGAATGCCCAATTAATCAGCGTTTAATCAGCGTTGAATGCCCAAAAACACCTTTTGTTATACGGCACCTGTTCGATTTCTGTGAACACATTAGTAAGTGTTACATTGGAAAATTAAAAAAGTATAGTTTTTATGCTGAAGGCTCGTTTGCTATTGCACTTTCTTTTTTCTTACATCTGGTTTAACATTAGATGTAATATTGTTCAAATAAATACAGAAATATTTAGCTCACTGAAATAATTGGTTTTGTTTTGTCATAAACAGAGCGACGACCAAATGTTTTGAATAGTATAGAGAACTTATTGCACTATTTTTCCGCTCTCATGTATTGAGTCTGAGTAACAGAGAATAAACGAGTCTTATGTCTTATGACAAAAAGAGAGTAGTACGATTTGAATCATTCGCCAGATTTTGCCAGTTCTTTTGAGCCATACAATTCGTTCTGTGAGTTCTCTATAATATTCAATACTCTTTGGCGACGACGACCTGCTTGTTTGTTCACTGCCGCTACATCAATACCTTCATACTTATTTTCAGACAGAGACTATTGTTGTACAACAACCACGTATGTGAAGCTAACGCTGTGTTGTTTGCATGTGTTCACTTTAATAGATTGCCCTACCCATGCCTATAGATGGTAACACATCTAAATTTGCTCTCAAATAATATTTAAAAAGTTAATGTAAAATTTAATTAGTTTATTTTTGAAAGCAAAACTATTGTAAATGAGTCACCCATTATTCATTAATTTTAAATAATATGAATACACATTGGTTTATGTCGAATAGCAGTAGGTTAATTTAATAACATTTAAAAAAATCCGTATCGTACATAAATTTTTCTCCATGTACTGTCTATACTTTTATCGAGAAACGTAGTGACGATGCTGATGATCGTGACCCAGCGAAAAAAAAAACACAATTAAACCATAATAAACCAATTATAAAACAATATTTACCTAGCATTTTGGTCGGTGCTCCTACAAAAATATTGACATATCATAAGAATGACTCACAATCGCAGGCGGTTCCACAATGCGTAACACTCACCCGGTTATTATCGTTGTTTACCTTTTGTGAGTCTCTTCTTTTGTAGAGTTTTCTAGGTGTCGCTGTCATTTACGTTTAGCGGGAGCGCAAGTTTATTAATTTCTTCTTAACAAATCACAATAAATTCCACAACATAAAGCGATAACAAAACAAAAACAGTAATCGTTAAAGAATTGACATTACAAAACGTTAAGTTTTGCAAGTGTTTATTGACTCAAACTCATGGAGAAAGAGTGTTGATTAATGTCAATGTGTGATAAATACGAGTAGTAGCAATGAAATTGAATCGTGTTATCTGATGTTACTACATAGAGGTCTTTTGAAGTGTGATAGTTGTGATAAGAAAACATAAAGATAATTGAGAGTGACAAGTGTAATGTCAGTGTTGCCAGACGCTGAAAAAGTGTAAGCCGGTGTTACAACTGTGTGTCAAAAAAACAATAAAATTTTTTCTCTACAATCTAAATTGTACAAAAGAGGATCTACATAAACTGTTAATACCAAAAAATCAGAGAATTTTTGAAGAATTTTGGGGCGAATTTGGGCATTTGCATGATAATTATAAAGCCAAGGGCAACTTTCCCAATGTCCGTACCGGTTAGCAAAATTTCATTTCATTTCTCAATGTATATTTAAAATTTATCCGGCCGATAACATTAACAGGAGGTCAAAAGCCTTTTAGTAATTTATCGGAACGATAAACGAAAAGAGCTGACAACTGTTCACAACAGCTGTTGATATAAGTATATGGTTCTTTAATACTGACCTGCGTTCTTCTGCCAGAATAACAAGTTAGTATTTCTCGCCAACTGAGAGTTTCTTCCCACTGTGCCTTTTTTAATATGTTCCGGCATAATTTGAATAAATTACACTTTACACAAATACAATAATAAAGTAAACAGCTGATATCTTACAGTGCTGACAACTATAGTCGTACAGTTCACCAGAGTTGCCTGCGTAAAACATCTAACATCCTATTAAATTAACCAGAGTATCAGAAAATTAAAAACCTTCACAGGCTGTATATCATCCAGATAAATTAATGTGCAGATTGGTTGGTTGGTTGAAAAAACTGCAAAACACCACGCTGTCTAGCACACTTAGGCTAAATAAGCCCATTGTGATACCTGCAGTTTCCTCCATAGCAACTATTGACTAGTCGTCTAGCCAATTTCCCCTTTCAATAAATTTGTCAATAAGACCTACAGGAACATCCTGTGCTAACTAAACGTGTACCGAATATCATACTTCTCAGTCCTGCCAGAGCAGGGCAATCCAAAAGAAGGTGTTTCGTCGTTTCCTCGTCCTCTTCCATGCAGCATCTACAGAAAGTGGAGTTTCTATGTCCCAATCTTAGGGCGTGTTTTCCTACAAGACAATGTCCCGTAAGTGTTCCTATCATTGTGGATAACCTGCTCTCGGCAAGTTAAGTAGTTGCCTAGTCTTCTTCGTATCCACCTGAGGCCACAGAACCCTGGCTTGTTTGCAAGTTGAAGTAAGTCTCCACTTGTCCTTGAACACATTATCGGCCCACTGCCTGATCTGAAAACGGCAGGTAGAGATTGACATATTAACACTTTCTTTTGCCGGAAGAACCTGTGCTGTAGTGCCCTGTCTAGCTAACGCATCCTCTACGCAATTGCCTGGAATGTCGCTGTGTCTCGGTACCCAGATGAGCCTGATGTCAAAATATTAGTACCAGAAAAAAACCCTAAATACCCTCACCCATAGGATGGGGGTATACATACATATATCATTTTATACGGAAAAAAAATGTAACGCATCGAAGGAGCCACTTTAGGCCCTTAATATCTTTGGACGAAATTAGTTATATGACATTTTAAGACGATTGAGCCATTTCCGTCTGTCTGTCTAGCTGGCTGACTGGTCAACACGATAACTGTCGTAAATCTCTATAGATCACAATGAAATGTTGTCAGTGACTATTATTTGCCAATAATGAGTTTGGTATTGAAAATGGGCGTTTTGACCACGTCCCTTCTGGTACCTCCCATACAAATCGACACAGTTAGCTTAAAATCATATTTCTTTCAAACCTTTCTTCTGGTAGATGTGATTAGCCTCAACTCTAACACCGGTTAATAATCTGTAAATGCCTACTTAACTGGAGTAAACGGGCGAGATTGTCACGCCCATTCTTGTACCTCCCATACAAAACAGGGTGTTCGTCTGAGTTGGCAATCCCATAAATCGCCTGAAACACTTTCGACCGTAATGAAATTAGGTGTAAAGCTTCACGTTATCAAAGGCCAATCACCGATTAAAACAAGGGTGATTTTGTCACTCCCATTTTTGTACCTCCCATACAAAAGTTGTTTGGCCGTCAGATTGTTCGGCACTAGGAGTCCCGCAAAATCGAATCAATCTTTATGAAAAAGAATCAATCAATATTTAGTCAAATAAAACTCTTCTATAGAAAATAGCTGTTTTACCACATCCACTCTGGTACCTCCCATATAAAAATTGGGCGGATGACCGGTTGATCGACACTAGATATAACTCTCGCAAACTACAACCGATCTCAATAAAATTTGGTACTAGGAAATATTTTGATAAATGCTACTATGTAATTAATAATAACTGACTATTGTGCCACGCCCAGTTTCGTACCTCCCATACAAAAGTTGAGCGTATTTCCGGTTTGCCGACTCGATATCTCCAATAAATCATAACCGATCTTAATAAAATTTGGTACTGATCAAAATGTTGGCAACAACTTGCCATGCGCATTTTTGTACCTTGCATATAAATATTAATAATATAAATAAAATAAATAATATAAAGAATAATAAACTAAATAATATAAAACCACTAATAATATAAAAAACTAATTTGGGTATTCAATAATATTTAGAGCAATATGAATATGGTCGCCTTTGAGTAACAGAGCTCGCATGCAATGGATGACTTAGTGTGAGGGTATGATTAAGTCGGTTCACCCGACTGAAACTTATGTACTGGTTTGGACTTCAGTGCCTATGGGATAGTACTCCAGAACAGTTGGACAGATATAAGCGAAACTATTGTTATCAGACATCATAATTACAGTATAAAAAAGAAGAAACTGGGGTTTCGGCTGATTCGAAAAATTACATTTTTGAAAACCTGGTTTGATTGGTTTTTTGAAGGCTACGCAGATTTCCACTCGCTTCGGTTTTCATAACTAATGGTGTTCTCATTTCTGGTAAAATTTTGCACTATCTAGAGAAATAGTGCAAATATTTTGTCATGCAGCTGGTCGTTAACGAAAAATTCCATTACAAGGTCATCGAAGACAGTTTAACCCATTAGAGGCCAAACAGAAACTACGAGGAAAATTTCTATTTATTGTTAGCAATACAAAAAGCAATACAGTGAAAGGAAATAAAACTTGAAAAAAAAATAATTTCCAGATATTACAGGGGTTACCCATATTGGCACAATGGCCACTTATGAGTGAAAACTGGTAAAACAAGTTTTATCAATACAACGAATTTTCTTGCATTTTTTGCAACCCCATCGGTTTCTGTTGTGGCAGATGACACAACGCACACGCTCTGGAAGCTTTTCAGGAACGTGAACATAAATCGTTCAGTAGGTCACAACATGTGAAAAAGTTAACAAAAAAACTTTGTAACCGAACAGGTTTGCCGCGAATCAAATATTTTGCTGAATGACGACCGTAATACTTGACCTTAGAATCGTCAGTAGAAATGGTTTCGTGGAATACACCCCATAGGTTGAACTTTTTGATAAGAATATCTGAAAGTGTCCGTAGATTTCTTTTTATTTCTTTAAATCCGTTAATTGTGTTCCAATGTCTTCATCTACAGACCAATACATATTTTCCCTTGGCACTTTGTGGTAGCCAGATAAAATCAGTATCCCAAAGAAAATCTTTAGCTCTGCAACAGTGACACCAAAGTTGTGTCGATTATTTTGACTCGCGTATAATTGGGAAAAGTCAACAATCAATGTACGAACTTCTTCGTCGAATATTTGAACAGGTTACAAGTCTTTGAATACTTCTCTTACTTGATTCTCACCTACCAATCGGTCGTGAGATTCCGCATAAGGCTTCGAATAATTTGGAGTTCACTTTCGCCAGGCCGGAACATTCAATGCTGATCTATTTGGTGCAATACTAAGCTCCTCAGAACGTGGCTTATTGGATGTAATTCGAGCCTTTTTGGCAGACAGCGGCTCATAAACACTGCTAGTTTCAGAATCCGCAACAGTACTAATATTATGGACAAATATTTCGACTTCTCCAGGAACGTCATTCGGCAAGATTCGTGAAGTTTCAATATCATCAATAGGTTCTGGTGGAATTACTCCAAGCCATCGTCACTATCTTCTACAATCATATTTACAGCCTGCTGTAAACTGCTTTTCGATTGGTCTGAACAAACACAAATCAGTTTACGTTTTCGAATCTTGCAGACATTTAGGTGTTTACGTTTTCCCAAATGGACTATACTTAGTACACTTGTAGCCGTTGTACCCAAATTGGCACAGTAATACTTTAGGCGTTATAAAATCGTACATATTTAGTTTATCAAACCAATAGTGCTTGTAAATGTTTCATTAGTTATCGAGATTGTTAAAATATAAGTATTTACGACGATACACTTTACGCACAAAATATGATATTTGTTAACCACCACCACCTACCTCTACAGGTGGTTTGATAGTGAATTTTAACAGATTTTTACCACAAAAAATCTGAACGTAATTAAATCGTTTGATATTATATTTAATCATTGCACCCTCCACTACTAAATTATGTACACAAATATTAACAACTGTCAACACTTTTTTGGCGTAGAATACGTCTTACCTTACGGTATAGGGAGTCATGCCAGATTGTTATTGTTGTAATCTTTATTTCATTGATTATGAGGAAACGGCGAGATAACTTTTTTTAACAATTTTTTTGTAGGTAAATGAAGATGTTATCTTTCGTTTGATATACATTTCATATTGGTTGATATCTTCCTAATATTTAAATTTCTCAAATGAAAATTGTTTAAACACATACACTCAAACATATGTGTGGTGTTTGGTTGAGTGATTGAGTGAACACAAACTATGCTGCTGTTTCAGTGTGGACACAAACCTTCGGCTGTTGTTTTGATTGATAAAATATTGAAATTTCGTATATTTACTTATGTATTTAAGTGAAACAAAATGTTAAATGTGAATTTGAATTTAACATGGATATATAATTATAAAAAATATAAATCAAATTGATTTGCGTCTGTTATTTATCATTTATCCTTACTCTTTTAATTTAAAAACATATTTATCCCATTTTTCCTATCATAAGCTTATGTATATTATCAAAAGTAACTATCAAATAAATAAATTCATTTACTTATGTTATTTATCATTTATTGTTATATATGTTTTCTGTCTTATCGGATGGCGTATACTTCGTTAAACTTAATGGCCGTGTCTCTGACACAGCCTGCAGGGACAGTCCGTGGCCGAAGGCCTCGGACAACTGCCTGCTGTTTTTTTATATACGACCAAGTATTAGGTGTTCCCATATTAGCACGGTGGGCAAGAGTGGGTTAAGCGACAAGGCTACTTCTAAGTCTGTATTTACATTGACAATTATAATTGCTGCAATTCTTAAGTTCATAGGAGAGAGAGCAACGAAGAATGGGACAACTCGTTTTGTTCTTTTCATTCGCAATTTTTGAAGTGAAGTTTTTAAAGTGAATTTGTCCAACAGAATTGACGTATGTGAAGGCAAATGACAAGTTCAAAAGACAGTCATAAAGAATTGCGGCAATAATAATTGCCAATATAAATAAAGACTAAAATTCATTAGTTTTATGTGAAAAAAAAACACCGGCAAACGGGACGAAATATGAAAACAAAATTAACGGGACACAATAAAAATAAAAACAATAACAATAAAAAAGAATAAAACCATAGAGTAATTCTTTAAAGAGAGAAACTTTGACTCATCCCACGTTTCCTTTCACACTGTTCGTGACGTGGTGATAGAGAGATGTTTGACGAAAAGTGATTTACACCAGGTGGCATTACAAGAACTTCTGTCTATAATTATTCATGTCGTTTTGGTGAAAAACTGTGAAATTCAAATGTGTTTTACACGTTTATATAGACTGTTATTGTTAGGATATATTTGTGTTGTATTTAACACAATAACTTTAACACACAAAACGAAATACCGTTGTTGTTATTTTGAATCATTGCCTCTATCTGGTATTATTGCAGCAATTCTATCCAACGTCAATATCACACCAAGCCAAATGTCATAAATTTGCTAAGCGAAAGGAAAGCTCTAGTTATAAGAATTACTCTATGAATAAAACAATAGATAATATAAATTAACAGCTGAATTTAAACGTCGCAGCGTGTTTGTTTTTAAATTCATTGTTTATAATTGAAACTGAAACTTATACTAACTTTATACGATGGAATTTTTCGTAGGGAATTTTATCAATTCGCTTTCGAAGTTGCTGCGTATATAAAAATGCCCTGAAATCAAAATCAATTACCTCCATTCTTGCGTCTCTACACCTCTTGTCCACAAACTTAAATTCCCGGACAACATTTGCGGGAAAAATTCCATCGTGTAAAGATGTTACATACATTTACATTTATGCAAGCAGTTTTTGCTAACTGTACTCTCTATTTGCGACGTGATGGGAAAAATCATCGCCAATCACATAGTCGTTGACCATATTAACGAAAATGTCGGCTAGTTGGTGGTCAAAGATACGATAGAATTGTCATGATATGACCCAGTTTGTCGTTGGTGACTATCACAACGACAATGCCGTCAGGAATGTCGTTAGTGATATGATTCCCAATATGTCGCCCACTATAAGCGAAGTGTATCTTAGTTGATCCTGTACGATTTTGCGGAAACTTGTATGAAAATTTCGTCTACGGTTTGTATGGACTGTCGCCGATTTGTCGTCAACGACTTATAATGGTCGTGTACCCGTCATTTAATATGTACTGAAGATACGACCACATCAATGAAGTTGATAATAGAATATTACACGCAAAAATGTAGTTATAAGAATTAGACTACATTTACTGACCTTGGCTTTCCATTTACCTTTTTGGTATCTTATTTAGATTGTTTTAGCGTTTTTCACCTCAGTTTAGTCGTTCTTGCTTTTCAAAAGTTGGCAACACTGCTCGACAACGCAGAACAAGAGAAAAAGCGCACGCCAAAAACGATGTACAAATATACAGTTAAAATTTCTCTTCACTCAAATGCCAACAAACATAACGAGTGAAACCCTAGTCATTCTCTGTTCTCTCTCTTACTCTCTTCATTAAATATTTCAACACACGAGCAGCTTTTTGACAGTGTTATTGTATATAACTATACAAATTCCAACCATGTTGAAGTAAAATTACATAAACTGTGCAAAAAGTATGAAATAATCATAATAATTTCCGGTTCTCTTTTACCAGGGTTGCCAAGTTGCGCACATCTTCTGGTCGTCTAATTCTAAAACGCTTTTGCGCACGCGTCCACGAGTGAGTTACGAGGGCGGTGCCAGAACTAGCCGACCTGACGTATAGATGGTGCCAGTAGTTTGAGAAACACAAAATATTTTGGTGGAAAGTGGCAACCTTAGAAAACATATGTTTTAAATTTTAAGCCGCCATGTTGTTTAATATTTCTATTTGAGTGTGAATTTGTAGTCGTGGAAAAAATTGGGCACCGTTATGTAATTCAATATTTCCATTTGATAGGTCTCAGACCAAGCAATATTAAAGCCGAGCTAGATTCTACTCTGGGGGAGTCTGCTCCTTCGTTTACGACTACAAAATATTGGGTAGCAGAGCCTAAACGAGGCTGTACGAGATTCCAAGACTAACAACGGAGTGGTTGACCAATTGAGGTGTCCATGCCAGACACGGTCAAGAAAATCCACAAAATGTTATTGGATGATTGTCGACGGAAGGTGTGTAAGCTGACTTAAATGATAGGCATTTCAAAAGGTGCTATACATCGTGTGTTGACCGCAGATTTGAATGATGAGAAAGTTGTGCGCAAGATGGGTGCCGCGCTTGCTTACAATAGAGTAAAACCAGCGTCGTGAAGACGTTTCAGTAGAGTCTTTGGCGATGTGTCACCGCAACAAACCGAATTTTTGCATCGATTTATAACCGCAGATGAGACATGGGTCCACCACGTAACACGTGAGACAAAGGAACTATTAAAGCAGTGGTGTGGAATGGGAGAATCGTATCCAAAGAAGGCGAAGACGGTGACCTTCAGGTAAGGTCATGGCGCATGGTATAATTGTTATTATCTGCGCAACGGTCAGGCCACGAGAAGTGTGACATAGTGGGTCAGGAATTTTGAATTTTGGTCCATATATCGATAGGTTAGTCAGTATATAAAAATCCAGAAAAAATAAAAGTAAAATTTCTCAAGTTGTTGTTGCAATTTTAAAATTGAAAATTTCAGAAATTTAGAATTTTCCTGAATTAATTAATATTTTATATCTCGAAAACGACTTGAAATATTTGAAATTTTTTTTTTAATTTTTTAAGAAATATTAAGTAAAAAAATAAAAAATCAGAATAATTTAACATGCGATTGTTTTCTTTAAACTACATTTACGAAAAATTCTTTCAGTGTAGGCTATTTTCCGATTTTTTATTTTCGCCAGATTTAAAAAAAAAAATGGCTCGGTGGTAAATATTTGCCAACAATGAAGAGGTCGAGTCTGCGGTTAATGGCTATTTTTTCCAGTTCTTACTATAAACAGGTTATCGAAGCTATTGAATATCGCTGGAAAATGTCTATCGAGCTAAAAAGAGAATATGTTGAAAAACAAAGAAAATTTTTCCCAAATTCTTTGTGTCTTCTTTCCTCGTCCTCGTACATGCGTTTGTTTATATCATGGCACAATAGAATGGACATGGTAGTAGCAGCAGGTGTTGTTGCAATTTCCGGCAGCGAAAGCAGGACTTTTGTTTTTGTTTCTGTGGCCCATAGAGAAATAGACTGCTATCCCTCTCTTCACGTTCTGTTGATGACGACGAGGTAGCAGGCCACTTCATCAAGTTCGAGTTGTTTTTGTAAATTACTCTTTGGTTGGACATAATATGGACAGAAATAAAAGGGAATGCGTATTTTCGTTCGATACAAAAAACTTAAAATATAATTTAGCTGTCATTAGTATCAATCAAACACTGTTTAAACTTAGTTTGCTGCATGGTCTTTAATTTCTATGTCTTTTTTGGTCTCTCATTCTCCATCATTTCCCTAGTACCTTTTCGATCAGCTGTGCCATAGAAACCCCCTGATTGGCATCACGTATGTATACAAATAAATAAAAATGGTTTCCCATTACATGCCATGAAGGGACTGGGTAGAGCCTCTCACATTTAGTTAGTTTTGCGCTCACTGATTGGGGTCTATAATTGTACATCGGTTCCGAACGTTATTTTGTAAAGCTTACTCACGGCTCAGCCCTCGATAATGTAGACATCACTAAGCGAAGTGGTTATCGTCGAAAGAATGATGTTCTGAGCAGGGATCGATCCTACGTTCTCATGTACCTACAATAAAAGTCACATGAGGTGTCAGGGGACACCTGGTTGGAACGAAGTTCCTTTCGCTATATATTATGTACTTCTTAGTTCTAGTTCGCTCGTAGAAAAATACGATCATTTAAATGGATCTTTAAGAAAAGGTACTTCTTGTACAATGATAAACTTTTTTATGAAATTTATTATTTTTATAGAATGTATTTTTTAAAAAAAAATATATTTTCAGGTCCTTTTTGTCGGTGGTGCAATGGTTAGTGTGCGCGGCTCTTGTACATGAGATCCTGTGTTCGAACCCTGCTATGACCATCCTCAAAAAAATTTCTTTCGGCGGCGGTCACCTCGCATAGTGACGGCGACACTACCGAGTATCGAGCAGTGAGTAAAAACTGGAAAGCGCACAGCTCAGTGATTGTGAGAAGTTCTCCCCGGTCCCTTCATGAGATGTAATGGGAAACCATTTATTTATTTATTTTTGTAAAAATATGTATTGTATTTCCCGAAAAAGCCATTTTTAAAGAGAGGTACTTCTTTTATTACAAGCTAATGTTTTTTTTAAGAAAAGGTGCTATTTTTAAGAATAAGTACTTTTTGTAAGAAAAAGCCATAATAGTATGCATTTTTTTTACGAAGAAGTACTTTTTTAGAAACAGGTACTTTTCAGAAAAGTAGTACCCTTTTTACGAAACGATTTATTTTTTTAATAAAATGTACTTATTTTCAGAAACGCTACTTATCTCAAAAAAACAGAAATTTTATTATTTTACTTTTAACAAAAATTACTTTAAGAAAAGGAATTGTTGTAAGAAATGGTATTTTTTTTGCAGAGAAGTTACTTTTTGTGAAGAAAATGTGTTTTTTAAAAAAAGGGAATTTTTTTTAGAATTGGTCCTTTTTTCAGGCATATAGGTACATTTTTAAGAGTAGGTACTTATCTCAAGAAAAGTTATTTTGTTTCACAAAAAATGTACTTTTAAAAGAAAAGCCAGTTTTTTAAGAAAATACAATTTGTTATAAGAAAATGGATTTTTTAAGAAAATGTACTTATTTAAAAAAAATACTTTTTTGAAGAAAAGGTACTTTTTGAAAAAAATTTACTCTTTTTAAGCAAAGGTATTTCTTTAAGATAATGTATTTTTTTTAAGAAGAAATACTTTGTTTAAGAATATGAATAGGTATTTTTTTGAGAAAGTTTCCTTTTTTAGAAAAGTCACTTATTTAAGAAAATTTTCTTTTTTAAACTTCTTTCACTTTGGCTTCTCTAAATTTACTTTTTAATGGGTTCAAAACTACAATATATACTAAATATTGGTTACAGGCTCCACCTAGAAAAGTTACCATTAATCAAGAAATTTCCCAAAATATGTTAGTTTAGACACAAACCAAAGCAAAGGTAACCAAAATAGTTGATAATACTGAATTGTAGCATAATAGTGTTAAAACAAAAGTTATTTAATTTTTTTTCATTTAGCCCCTATACCGCAACGTGCGATAAGGAACTTCGTTCCAAAAGTACGATAATAAAAACTATACATTAGTCCAAATACAAGGTCCAATTGAGTCAGCAATTGGCGGCAAGCGACAATTCACTTTTGCTATTTTTTAAACTATTATAAAATTTATTAACAAGTAGTCGGTCGGACTGACAAAAATCTACCACGAGACCGGAAAAATTTCCCGAAATACGAAATTGCTACTCCGACTCCGCACCGAAGGCTTATTATCATAAAAATTCCTACACCGTATTAAATTACAATAACGTCTGAGTCGTTTTTCTTTTTTCTCAAAAAATACACAATGTCCACCTATATTGTCATTCGATATAAAATTTTACTTTTACGAAAATATTGAAAGCAAAGTTCACAAAAGGAAAATAATATCGACACGTTCCCAGTAGAATGTATTAAGCGACATATTTGGCGACAATGACTTTTTTCGATATTCTCAAAATTTAGGCCAAGCTCCACATTTCGATATTCAAAGAATGTCCCTTGCATACCCACGTCATGAGTTATTAGGCAAATGAAATGGTAATAACCGAAAAAATAATACAAATCAGCTACTTGACAGAAAGGTTTTTTCGTCTTCTGAACAATTTCCATTTTGTCGCTTAATACATTCTGCCAGGAACGTGTCGATTTGTAAACAAATTAAAAATATTTTTTGATCAAAATATCGCCAATTCAGGCACTCACGCGAATAAACTTAATTTCACTCACAGTCACGCTTGTTTCACGAGTACTACAAGTGATTCTCGCGAATTTCGTTCACGTGCTCATCTCTAAAACAACTCTGTTGTGACACGTAGTTTATCACGCAATTGTTGGACAGTAATCATGATGGAAATAGGACGTTTAATTGACCTAATGCAATTGCAAGTTTAAAGAACCGCATTATTTACGATCCAACTGTTACATCTTTGCTATTAATATTATTTGTCCTTCAAAAGGTAGCTGGTAAGTTGTCACGTCAATGGCACCTTATTTGACTAAGTATTATATCATATGCTAATCTGTTATTTATATATTTTGTTTATTTTAATTTTAGTTAAGTACTGCTAAATATATTTAAAAAAAGTAACCTCGTGCATTTACATAATTTTCTTTCACTTTATCAGTTAATTTATTTCACATTCTCTGCTTAGGGGTTTTTTATTGTCTTTCATAAACATAATGAATGATTGTGCTAAAAAAAAGTATATGTTCAGAGTGATTGTAATTTTTGTTTCCATTGTTGTCGTCTCAATTTAGTTATCTTATCTGGGGTGAGGTGATCTTGAAGTGAAATTGCAATTCTTTGCAAAAATTTGTATAGAATTACACACGCACAAGAAACCATAAACTTTCGATACTAAAAGCTACACTGAGAGAATTTTATTTGCTAATTTGTTAAGAATATCGCTACTATATGCATGTGTCAGTTGCCAAATCGATTAACTCCACTTTCCCAAAATATTGGTATGTTAGTGTCTGTGGGTTAAACTAATGTACCCAGTTCACTTTGAATTTAGCTATATAATAGATACAGCTGTAGTGAAGTAATATATAATGTCAGTTTGCATTTATAATGAACGTGGAATTTGAAAACCCAGCAAAAATTTAAGTTTCTACAGGTATTTTTTGGTGGAGTTAATCGATTTGGCAACTGACACATTCATATAGTACAACTAATTCTACAAACTGTCCCAAAAATGGTTTGTGAAATTTAAAGCACACATTTTTTTTTTAATTTATTAATATTTTGTAACTATGAAGTTTCAAAAACTACAAAAAAAAACTATAAAAAAGTGTACTAAAAGTACCAAAATATCATGAGTTATTTAAAAGTGTAAAAGGTACTAACATCTTATAGTGTACTTGGTGGGAATATAGATTTCAAAAATGTACCCATTTTTCAATTATAAAGGGTTTTTCAAACGGAGACGCGACAAAAGTAAATCGATAGGGACAGCAAACGATATTTTTTTTTTTTCTTTTGACATTTCTCTTCAGTAAGGTTTGCCATTTCATCATGGAAAGATATACGAGCCAACAACGAGTCGAAATTATTAAAATTTACTAAATTTGGAGTCAGTGGCCTCAACTTTAAGAACGCTACGTTCAATTTATGGTCGTCATAATCGTCCTACCAGATCAACAATTGAGCGTCTAGTGGAAAAATTTGAATCCACAGGCACAGTACAAAATGTTCCCGTGCCAGTGAGACAAAGAAGTGCCCGTAGTGTCGAGAATATTGCTGCCGCGGAGGCTTCAGTTCAAGAAAGCCCAAATGTGTCTCTCCAACGTCGTTCTCAAGCGTTGGGCATCTCTGTGACGTTGTTGTGGCGAATTTTGCGAAAAGATCTTGGCCTACATCCTTACAAGATCAAATTGACGCAAGAACTGAAGCCGCTTGACCACCATAAGCGTCGTATGTTCGTGAATTGGGCTGAGCAACAACTTGAAAATGATTCGGATTTTCATCGCAAAATCATCTTCAGCGATGAGGCTCATTTTTGGCTGAATGGCTTCGTCAATAAGCAAAATATGCATTATTGATCAGACAGCAATCCACACATAATCCATGAGTCATCATTGCATCTCGAAAAAATTACGGTTTGGTGCGGTTTATGGGCCGGCGGCGTCATTGAGCCGTACTTCTTCCGTGATGATCAAGACCGGCACATTACTGTGAATGCGAATCGCTACCGTTCAATGATAACCGAATATTTTTGGCTCCAATTGGATAATATGGACTTGGACATGTGGTTCCAACAGGACGGCGCCACAAGCCACACAGCGAATGCCACAATCAATTTATTGGAAAACAAGTTTGGTGAACGTGTTATCTCACGAAATGGCCCAGTCGATTGGCCGCCTCGGTCGAGCGATTTGACGCCGTTAGATTATTTCCTGTGGGGCTACGTCAAGTCTATGGTCTATGCCAACAAGCCAGCGACGATTGATGAACTTCGTACGAATATTGAACGTGAAATTGCAGCAGTATCGGCCGATTTATGCTTGAAAACCGTCGAAAATTGGGTTCAGCGTCCGGACTTCTGCAAGCGTGCCCGTGGTGGCCATGCAAAAGAAATCGAGTTCCATACATAATGGCATCGAACGTACTTTCTCAGGAATAAAGAATTTCATTGGTATCTAAAACCGGTTTTGTTTTATTTAAAAAAACTTTTGTAGCGCTCTTATTGAAAAACCCGTAACTAAACCGACTTAGGCATTTTGAAATTTTACTAAAAATTATGCCAAGTAATGGAAATAAAGAGTGCAAAAATGTACTTATGAAACAGTGATGCCCAAACTTGTAATTTCCATAACACGCGTGGTGGACATCAAAATGTTGTTCCTGCGCTGCCGACACACGTATAGTATTAGCTCCCAGTAAGCGATATGAGTCAGATAGGAGTCCTTTCTGATACCCTTTTCGGAGTTTTAATTCAATTTAAGTAACCAAAAAACAATAAATTGTTATCCAAAAACTTTCAGAAAAAACGGTATATTTCTTTAAAAATAGCCCGTCAGAAAGAGCTCTTAATTTTTTGACAGGACAGAGTCTTTTATGATGTTTTTTTTGGGTTCTGAAAGAGCTCTTAATTTTTGTCGTTTGTGATGGTTTGTTTGGGCTCTGAAAGAGCTATTAATTTTTGTCAGAAAAGAGGCTTTTATGATGTTTTTTGGGGTCTGAAAGAGCTCTAAATTTTTGTCAGAATAGAGCCATTATTATTGCTCTTTTGGGCTCTGAAAGAGCTCATAATTCGTGCTAGAAAGTGTTTTAATGATGCGTTTTTTGGGCTCTAAAAGAGCTCCTGATTTTTGTAAGAAAATTTTCTTTTATGATGGGTTTTTTTGGGCTCAGAGAGAACTCTTAGTTTTTGTCAGAAAAGAGTCTTTTGCGATGTTTTTTTTTGGGCTCGAAAAGAGCTCATAATTTTTTGTCAGAAAATGGTATTTTATGGTGTTTTTGGGCTCTAAAAGAGCTCTTAATGTTTCTCAGAAAATAGTCCTTTATGAGCGCGTTTTGGACTCTGAAAGAGTTCTTAAGTTTTGTCAGAAAGGAGTCTTTTATAAAGGAATTTTTTTTTGTCGGAAAATAGTATTTTATGATGTTTTTTTTTTTGGCATCTGAAGGAGCTCTTAATTTTTGTCAGAAAAGAATCTTTTATGACGGTCCTTTAGGGCTCAGAAAGAGCTTCTAACTTATGTCAGACAAGAGTCTTTTATGATGGTATTTGGGCTCTGAAAGAGCTCTTCTTTTTTGTCAAAAAAAGTCTTTTATTATATATTTTTGGGTCCTGAAAGAGGTGTTAATTTTTGATAGAAACGAGACTCTTTTGATGTTTTTTTTGGTTCTGAAAGAGCCCTTAATTTTTGCCAGAAAAGAGTCTTTTATGGCGGTTCTATTGGGCTCGGAAAGAACTTTTAGCTTTTGTCAGACAAGAGTCTTTTATGATGGTTTTTTCGGCTCTGAAAATCTTGTTATTTGTGTCAAAATGGAGTGTTTTATGAAGTTTTTTTTGGCGTCGAAAGAGCTCTTCATTTTTGTTAGAAAATAGTCTTTTATACTAGTTTTTTTGAGCTCTGAAAGAGCCCTTAATTTTTGTCAGAAAAGAGTTTTCATGACTTTTCTTTGGGCTCCTCATTTTTGTCAGAAAAGTGTCTTTTATGATGTTTTTTTTGGGAAGTAATAGAGCTCTTAGATGTTGTCGGAAAAGAGACTTTAGTAATGCTTTTTGGCCTTTGATATAGCTCTTAATTTTTGCCAGAAAAGAGTATTTCATGATGACTTTTTTCGACTCTGAGAGAGGTTGCAGTTTTTGTCAAAAAAGAGTCTTTTGCAGTTTTTTTTTGGCGCTGAAAGAGCTCTTAATTTTTTTTTTTAGAAAATAGACATTTATGGTTGTTTTGTGGGCTCTGAAAGAGCTTTTAATATTTGTCCGAAAAGAGTTTTGTATGTTGTTTTTTGGGCTCTGAAAGAGCTCTTGATTTTTTTTATCAGGAAAGAGTCGTTTAGGACTATTTTTTGGGCAGTGAAAGAGCCCTTTATTTTTTGTCACAAAAGAGTCGCTCTGAAAATCCTCTCTACTATGACTCTTTTCTGACACCTTTTCCGGAGCGCTTCAAAAATCCGAAAATACTCTTTAGTGGGACTATTTTGCGACTCCTCTGCGAAGTGCTCCCAAGACGCTCTTTAGTGGGACTCTTTTTTGACTCATTTTTTGAAGTGCTCCGAAAATGCTCTTTAGTGGAACTCTTGTGTGACTCCTTCTTCCGAGCGCTCCGAAAATGCTAGTTAGTGGGACACTTTCAGACTCCTTTTCCGGAGCGCTCCGAAAATCACTTTACTAGGACCCTTTATTTCTGCTTTTTTGGAGCACTCCAAAAATGCTTTCTTTAGTGGAACTCTTTTTGACTCATTTTGCGGAGCACTCCGAAAATGCCCTTTAGTAGGCAGATAGTGGCCATCGGTGGAGCAATGGTTAGTGTGCGCGGCTCTTGTACATGAGATCCTGCGTTCGAACCCTGCTCTGACCACCTTCAAATTTCTTTCGGCGGCGGTCACCTCGCATAGTGACGGCGACACTATCGAGTATATAGCCATGAAAAAGCTTCTTAAAATACCGTTCGGAATCGGTGTAAAACTGTAGGTCCCAATCAGTGAGTGAACACTGGAAAGCGCACAGCTCAGTGATTGTGAGAAGTTCTCCCCGGATCTCTACTACAAATATTACTTCGAAACATATGTCCAATTTGACATTTATGAATTGACAGGGTATTCGTTACCGGTTAGAAATTTACGAAATGAACCGTTTGACGCTTGAAAAATATTGCGAAATTTTAAACACTTTCTTCCAAAGTTATGAGTCTTCAACTCAAACTGTAAGAAATCTACGAAATAAATTCAATAGAAATAGAGTGCAATCAACACAGTTTGTAGATCAATTTTTGAAGTGAGATCATCATTTACCGTCCTTATTGCTCAAAAGTACTCGTGTACGTGCTCGCCCAGTGCTTTCATGGGAAAATATTGCCGCTGTAGCTGAAAGTGTGCTTGAACAGCCCATCTATATCAACTCGGCACCGTTTACAGCAATTGAATATTTCTCGCACTTCTAGTGCATAATTTTTTGCAACTACCACGATATGAAGGCTTATAAAGTCCAATTAATCCATGAACTGGAGCATCGTGAGCATCCGATGTTTTTCGCTTCGCTGAATATGCTGAAGATCGTTTTGCTGAAGATGAATATGTTTAACGAAAAATCATCCTTTCAGATGAAGTTTATTTTCACATCGGGGGCTACGTTTACAAACAAAATTGTCCCACTTGGTGTTCGAAAAATCCACACGTCGTCGAGGAAAAGTAGATGCATTCACAACGGTTGACTGTTTGGTGCGGTTTTCCGTATGGCTTCGAACATGCGCAAGAAACCAACGTTTGCGTTAATGTCGAGCATTACCGTGCCATGCTCAGGGATTTTTTGTACCCAAAAGTTAAAGAGGATGACATGGACGACGTATGGTTGCAACACTACGGCGCTACGTGCCACACAGCCTATGTTACACTCGATCGTTGGCGCACTGTGTTCGGAAACCGGATAATCGGGCGAAACAAGGAAGTCCATTGGCCGACCTGCAGTTGCGGTTTGACCTCGTTAGACTATTATCGTTGACGCGTTTTGAAAGATAAGTGTTACGCAAACAGTCCATTGAGGCATTAAAAACGTTATCGCTCAGGCGATGTGGTCCAAAAAATCGAAAATGTAGTATTGGGTAGATCGAATAAGGTACTGTAAAACAAGTCGTAGAAGCCATTTGACCGATGTTGTGTTTCATTCATAAATAGAATCATAATCTTGAAAAAATGTATATTAGTATTTTTTTAAAGCGAAATTAAATTCCAAATTTTACATGACCCACCCTTTATAAGGTCTTGATTGGGCAGAGGGTCTGCCACCGCACATAGATCACAAATGTTACATATCTAAGGTGTGAAGATGTAATTTAGTGAAGTGAATGTTTCTTTAGTAGTCACTATAAATCCCTAACCCACATAAAATCCTAATTCATTTGGGAATTGGATAATATTTTGCGCAGTGTAACTCTGCTATTGAATATGGGTGCCCAGTTGGGGTAACTAAAGGTTAGCGTGCTGGAAATATATAACCTAATGTTAGTGGAACTCGGGGCCAATGCAAGATTAAGGGTGGGGTTATGCTTAAGTGCGGTAACCCGATTGAAATTCCTGTTCTGGCTTTATAGATGCTTTATTGAAAACATTCCTCTTACTTGATACTATAATTTTACGTAAATGAAAATAAAATTTTGAAAAAATAGTTTTAAGTTTTCTAATGTATTTGTTTATTCTGTCTTTATACGCAAATAAAAATAAAATTTTAATAACAATTTTTATATTTTCTCACATATTTTTCCATCTTTCTGTTCCATTTCTTTCAGTGCACTTTTGATCATCTAAGATTTCAAACTGCCTGCTTTGCTGAGATTTGCCTACTTTATACTAAAATTCTCCAGTTTCAAGAGCTGACTGATGGTGGTTATACCCCTTAAAAAGTAATTTACTATCATCGTCCAAATAACTTGGAACAAAATTCCCAACAACCCCAGAATAAGAAATATGAAAGCTGTCATTGACTACGGTATCGTATAGCAGTATATGAAGAACCGACTAACCCATCGTAAACGATGAGAATATGCGGCGCTCTCTACCCTAATGATGACGGTGCTAAAGTTGCTCATAATGATGGTGATAATGATGATAATAATGACAATGCTTATAACCAGCTTCGTAGTGTACCCGCAGAATAGATCCAATACAAAACGTTAATATCACAAAAACAACAGAAGCTATACGTAGCACGTAGTAGACTGACAGTTCCCAAACAACCACCGTTGTTTTGCTTTTGTTAAACGAGATCTTGTTGTGATCTCTCGCTCTCTCTTTTCTGTTGCTGTAGGCGATTTACTCTCTCCGTCTCTTTAGGCGATTTTGTTATGGTTTTGGGGCGATTTTATAAAAATTCGTGTTATTAATGAAAAGAACGTCAGTCAAACGACAACAAACGACCCTGCGACAACATTAAACGAAAACGACGATTACTCAATGCGCGTAATTCAATCGTAAAACGCGGCCACCCGTAAACAAGTAAACGACGCGCTTCATTGATTACATAGCACTGTAACTAGACCCGCATGCACCCACAACAACGCGTGAAAGGTGTTCGAATTATTAAATCAGTGGTTGTGAATCGAAGTACTCAAGCAGTGGATATACACGAACTTTAAAAACAACAAATTCAGAAACTACACATTCCGAATTTAATTCAAACTTGTTAATAGAAATATTCAAATCTACGACAGCTAATAAAAACCTGAAGTGAATTTAAATTGTTATAGTACAGTAAAGGATTAATTGGAAAAATCATTATCAATTTACAAACTGAATGAGAATTATAACATACATTAAGAGAAACATAACAAAAGTTGATTTGTTTTGAAGTTCGAGAATAATTATGTACGAAAGTTCTTAAACCGAATATTTCTTTAAAGCTTAAAATAGAACGAGACTACTAAAGTTTTCCATAATTAAAATCATAAAATATTTCAAATGTTGAACTTAAACATCTCAACTACTAACTGAACGAGAATTATATCCGGTTAAATACAAAGTTCACAACGAGATATACTAACTCAACGAGAATTATAAAGTTTCTAACGAAAATCACTAATGATTACATGAAAAAAAACAAAGGAACAGCCCGAAATAAACAATATTAAAAACACACTTTTAGGAATTAACACGAAATAGTTACGAATTTTCGTTATCCTGCAGCAGAACGAGAATTTCTAAGTGCTAAATACAAAGTTCACAACGCGGAAAAACCGCAAATTAACAATATTAACAACAAACTATACAATATTGACAAAAAATATTGCCAAAGAACTATATTAACAAATAGTTAAGGATTTTCGTTAACCTGCAACAGAACGAGAATTACAACGTGTTGTATACAAAGTTCACAACAAGAATCACAACTGAGTGCGAGAAAAAAATAAAGCAACAGCCCGAAATTAACAATATTGACAAAACACAATTGAGAATTAAAAACAAATAAGTACGAATTTTTGTTATCACGCAACGCACCAATCTTTACAACACACAGAAAAACAAAAATCGCCAATCTTGATCTAAAAAGTACAAAATATTAGGAACAACAATATATAAACATTTTGGAACATTACACATGTTTAGACTTAACGAGAATTACAAACCATTAAGTTGTATTCTATAAAAATCCCGCGAAAATCTTCAAAATAAACTCTAAACTAAATGAGAATTGCAAAGCAGTGAAAGCAGTGAAAGCAAACCAACTGTATAAACCATAAGCCAGAGCAGAATTTGCTGCAATCACACAGTCAATATATTAAATCAAGTTTATAATCTTAAGAGAAGAAGAAGTTAAGAAATCTCAAGAGATTGTACGTCAAGTTTACAATCTTTCATCAACAGAGTTTTAATCTTGAAAGAAAAACAAACTACGAGTCAAATAACTAATAAACAAACGCAAATTATTCCATAAAAATCACTCCATTATCTTGAAAAATATAAACTGAATGAGAATTTCAAAGCAGTGAACGTAAATCATCAACATCTAATAACACTCGCAAGTGCAGACTTAACTAGAAGCACTCGTTCAGTATCATACCAAGTTTTTCCCACTACAATCTTAACACAAGTAAAGTCACAGAATAAACTACAAGCACTCGTTCAATATTAAAATAAGTTTTCCTCTCTAAAATCTTAGCAGAAGTAAAGCCACAGTGACGGCATTCCACGATCAACCGATCTTAATAAAACTCTAGACTCAACGAGAATTACAACACACATAAAGCAACAACATCGAAAACTATTAATCGTGTTCAACTATCTTGTGCACTTCAACACATTGAGAAGATAAACCAGCATTTCAAATCTATATAGAATCTTGATCTTTATTATCGATACGATATTAACAAAACTCTAGACTAAACGAGAATTACAACACGCATAAAGCAACAAGATTACAGTAAAAACTGTAAATCGTATTCAACTGTTTTGTGCACTTCAACAAAGCGAGAAAAGAAACCTGAATTTCAACTCTCAACAGAATCTTCATTCCTATAATCCAGTAACGTAATATAAACATTATCGAACTTTGATAATCTTTCAGCTAAACGAGAAATAAACAACGAAAATTTTTCGATTATCTTTGAAACTCTAAACTGAATGAGAATTACTAAGCATTAAAGGAAAATCAACTACAAAAAACAACATTCCCAAGAACAAAATTAACTACAATCAGTCGTTCAATATATTAAATCAAGGATTCCCCACTAAAATCTAAACAGAAGTAACGCCACAGTTTAATTATTCCAATACCGGCTGCTCATAATACAACTCCAAACCAAACGAGAATTACAACACACATAAAGCAACACGACTACACTGAAAACTTTAAATCGTGCTCATCTTCAATCATCTTCATCAGACTTCAACACAGCGAGAAAATATACCTAAAATTTAGTTCTCAATAGTATCTTGATCGTTATTATCTAGTATCTTTTTAATCATCTCTAAACAAAATGCAAACAGACACCCCCACTGCAGCCCAAGAGGCGGAAAATCGCAAATTACTCAATCGCATATTGCTTGATCTGTTAATAGTAATAGTTCTAGTTATTCCCATAGCTGTATGCGAATTTGGCATAGAACCCTTTCGACGAGGCTTCTTCTGTGATGATGAGACCATACGATATCCATTTAAAGGCAATACCGTAACTCCCGTAATGTTGGGTATCGTTTTGGGTCTGCCGCCCCTTATCATCCTGATCATTGGTGAATATCTACGTGAATATAAAAAGGGAACCTTGAGTAATACTCGTTATCTATGGGGCCGTCAAATACCCATATGGCTGACAAATTTCTTCAGACAATTTGTATATTTTGGCTTCGGTCTATTGTTGACTTTTGATGCTACCGAATTGGGTAAATATACAATAGGTCGCTTAAGGCCCCACTTTATGGCGGTGTGCCAACCGCAGTTTGCAGATGGTTCTATGTGCTCAGATGCCTACAATCAACATCGTTACATCGAGAACTATTTCTGTTTGGGTACCGGCTACACAGTGGCCGATGTTCGCCAGTCAAGACTTTCCTTTCCCAGTGGCCACTCTAGTTTGGTGTTCTATTCCATGGTTTACGCATCGCTGTATCTACAAAAGCGAATGCATTGGCGTAGATCGGATCTTACGCGCCATTTCATACAATTCACTTTAATAATGGTAGCCTGGTTTACCGCTCTTAGTCGTGTCATGGATAATTGGCATCACTGGTCGGATGTGTTATCGGGTTCTCTGATCGGCACCGTGGCAGCTATTGTAACAGCTAATTATATAAGTAAACTTTTTAAGAATTCCTATGTGGACCTAGACTCTTTGAAATTATCAGGTTTGGCACGCCAGGATACCTCGGCTACGTTGAATGAGGTCTTGGCCAGTACGCCGCCACCTTACACGATAAACAACCAATCTATAGAGGGTTTTACCAATGAACAGTATTGCACAAAAGTATGATAGAACATTGAAATTAATACAAAAACCAAAATAATATCTGTTTGTACATAACTACTAATCATTGTTAAATTATCTATTCTATATGTCATATGTATGTAATTTAGTTCAGCCCACCTTCAGCCAGTTGTAATACCAAATTTCTGTCTATAGTATTATTAAGTTTTAAGTTTTGTTCGTTTTAATAAAAAACACACACAAAAAATTGTATAAATTTTAAAATATTTGTTGTTTTGTGTGACGATTTTATCTTGAATTTCTTGGGAATTATGGTAAGGGTAAGTCTGATGAATGATATTTTGAGAATGATTTCGACTAAATGACTCATGTGTTGTCTACCATTTGGTTAGAGTATTTGATAAGGTACCTACCTATATGACTTGTCGCAAATCGCATTCGAAGAGGTTACTTGTAAAACCGGGTAATAACCCGATGAATAGATAACACGCACAACAAAAGGCACATTTGTAAACAATAAAAAAGTAATGCACCTTAGGTGCATTGACAAATATTCTTCATTACAAAATATTCATTTAAAATTTTTATTTTCGAGGGCAAGGATTTCCATCATAATTGGACTGGTACAAAATTAACGGCCATATTCATAAAAAGTTATGAGAGGTTTGAGAGATGATATACCATACAAAAAACGACTCTCAAATCTCTCACAACTTTTTATGAAGATTTTTCCAAGTTTCTATAGAAGAGATCAACTTTAAAAATTTTAATATTAAACAATTCTAAAAAATCTAAACCCGAAAATCTTTATATAATCTTCTTGAAAAAACGTTGCAAGCTAAACAAGAATTCTGACATAATAATTAATGCTGCAGGAAGAACCTAAAAATCTGTCATGCAGACAACTTCCAAAGCAGGGCACAGTGCGGGAATTCCTCCAAAAAAAAATTGGAAATAATTCGGCAGTTTCTAAACGACTGGACCGATCAAACCGCAGCTGAGACGTAGTTGCATTCGTTTTTAATTAAGGATTTGTTATAACCTTTAGTGCTTTATGTATTAAAATATATATAATAAAAATCCTAACTCAGGACTAACAAATTACTATTAATTCGAAAATTTGATAAAACGTAAATAATTTCCGAATTTATTAATGTTTGAGTAATAAAAAAAAATATAAAAAGAAATGAGATATAACGTCGAAATTTTGCGGTTTGCTCACTCATATAATATAGATTTAAAGTCAGGAAAATTTTTAAAAATCCGCCACGACTCAATCCCAGAAGCCCCCCTAAAAGAACTCGAAAATCCCCAAAATGGGATTTTCAGAAAATTTTGGGAATTCTTCGAATATGTTTCTGGTAGGTTATAGTGTTCAAAAAACCACCGGTTTTCGGTTTATTCGATAAACCGCATTTGCTTGGAACCAGTTTAGAATGGATAAATCCGGTGAAACTGGTTAATTTTCAGCTTCATTTAAGGTTGCTTTTCCGTGTTTTTGATTTTCGTGGAAAACGATATGTTTACATTTTGGTAGGAAATTTATTACAAAAACAGCACAAAATATAATTTTGTTGTTTCCTTCGACCTCAAAAAGGATCACTATTATTCAGAAAATATAGCAACATTATTCTGATTTTAATATATTTTATTTTCTTTTTTAAAAATCACATCGGTTAATATATTTCTTGTGATGGAAACAAATGAATTAAACTCAATTATACCTATAGCATGTTTGATTAGTTGAGGTCGAATTGAATTGACTACATTTAAATGGTTTGAACTGAGTTGAATTGGGTTGGATTAAACTGAACTGAATTCAATTGAATTGAGTTGAATTGAATTGAAATTAATTGAATTGAATTAGATTTAATTGAATTGAATTGAATTGAATTGAATTGAGTTGAATTGGATTGAATTTAATTGAATTGAATTGAATTGAATTGAACTGAATTGAATTGAATTGAATTGAATTGAATTGAATTGAATTGAATTGAATTGAATTGAATTGAATGGAGTTGAATTGAATTGTATTGTATTGAACTGAATTGATTTGATTGGAATTTAATTGAATCGAATTCAGCTGAACTTAATTGAGTCTAATTGAATTGAACTGGACTGAACTGAATTGAATTGAATTCCATTGAAGTGAATTTAATTAAATTTATTTGAACTGAACTGAGTTGAATTAATTTTACTTGAACTGTATGGAATTGAACTGAATTGAATTGCATTGAATTAAATTGAATTGAATCTGAATTAAATTTAATTAAGTGAATTGAAATTAATTGAACTGAATTGAATTGAATTGAAGTGAATTGGAATTAAATGAACCGAATTGCATTGAGTTGAACTGAACTGAACTGAACAGAACTGAACTGAATTGAATTAAATTGAATTGAATTGAACTGAACTGAACTGAACTGAACTGAACTGAACTGAACTGAACTGAACTGAATTGAATTGAACTGAATTGAATTGTATTGAATTGCATTGAATTAAATTGAATTGCATTTGAATTAAATTTAATTGAAATGAATTGAAATAATCGAACTGAATTCAATTGAATTGAATTGAAGTGCATATAAATTAAGTGAACCGAACTGAATTGAGTTGAACTGAATTGAATTGAACTGAACTAACCTGAATTGAATTGAACCGAATTGAATTGTATTGAACTGAACTGATCTGAACTGAATTGAACTGAATTGAACTGAATTGAATTGAATAGAATTAAATTTATTTGAATTTAATGGAAATGAGTGGAATAGAATTTAATTAAATTCAACTGTATTCAATTGAACTGAACAGAACTGAATTGAGTTGAGTTCAATTGAATTGAACTGAACTGCAGTGAATTGAATTATATTGCATCGAATTGAATTAAATAGAATTGAATTGAATTGAATTGAATAGAATTAAATTGAATTGAATGGAACTGAGTTGAATTGAATTGAGTTGAGCAGAATGGAACTGAATAGAATAGAATTGAATTGAATTGAATTCGACTGTATTCCATTGAATTTAACAGAATTGAATTGAATTGAATTGAATTGAATTGAGTTGAATTGAATTGAATTGAATTGAATTGAATTGAATTGAATTGAATTGAATTGAATTGAATTGAATTGAATTGAATTGAATTGAATTGAAATGAACTGAATTGAATTGAATTGAACTGAATTGAATTGAATGGAAAAGAATTGAATACAACTGTATTCAATTGAATTGAACAGAATTGAATTGAATTGAATTGACTTGAACAGAAGTGATTTGAATTAAAGTGAACTGAATTGAATTGAATTGCAACGAATTGAGTTGAACTGAATGGAACTGAATTGAATTGAGTTGAACAGAATAGAATTGAATTTTATTGAATTGAATAGGATTTAATTGAGCTCAACTGAATTGAAATGAATTTAATTGAGTTAGATTGATTTGAATTGTGTAACAATAACTAACTATGCGTTACTTTCCACAATACTTTACAGGGTAATTGTCGTGGGTAACTACCATCATTTTCCCAATATCCTGTGGGTAATATTGATGGGTAATTCCCCATCGTCGTGGTTACCTACCTATCACTTTTCTAATACCCTGTGGGTAATCGTGATGGGTAATTCCAAAGTGCTGTTGGTAACTACTCATTACTTTCCGCGTAGCCTGTGGTTAATGGGTAAGCGACCATTACCCGATCTTCAAGGCGATGTTTTTTGGTTGCACATGATGGGGTGGTGGAGAGGGGGGGGGGGTGGTGGTAAATACGAACTCTACTTTGAAGAAGGTACATTCTGCCAAAGGTCATAACAATCGGAAAATTAAAATGCATTTTCAAAACTCCCGATTTATCATACTTCTTCTTCCTACATTCTTAAAACTCCTACATTAATTTGTTGCCTTCAATTGTTTTCGGAAATAACGCATTCTTTTCACATACTCGAGAAATCTCGTACTACAACACTAAGAGGACATGAAAAGAGAAAAAAGCGTTAAGTCATAAAAATGCATTTAAATGACAATTAAACACGAGCAAATGAGAAAATGTAATTGCTTTAAATGTATTTAATGAAATAAAGAAGAAGCGGAAGAAGAAGAGAAGATATAAAACTACATACTTACACTCATAAAATTGGAACTAAAAAGACAACGTTTGTAGGGAAACTGCAACAAAATTGTATTTTATATAAAGCAACACATTGTAATTGTCATATTTAAATGAGTGAATGTTTTGAAATTTTTTCACTTAACACGATTGAAAATTTTTATTTATAATTAGGTAATAAAATATTTATTACCAGGAAGTGCATTTGAAGTATAGAGAGGGTTGAATAAACTAGACCGAATTGAAGAAGAAACCCCCAATAATTTCACGAGATAGAAATAGGTTCCGACATGGATGTCTTACTAAACAGGCGCCAATGAAATATGATAGAATGTTATTGGAGGTAATAAAAATGGGGAAACAAACATACTAGATTTTCTGTATTTGTTTCAGATATTTAGTATTTAGTTTGTAACAAAATTTGAATTTTGTAAGAAAAACTTGTGACAATGGTAACTCTTTGAAAATTGCCTTACATAAAGTAATGCAAATTAAAAAATCCCTACACTGTCCAAAATACGCAAAATCTGGATTAACTTAGCATCAGTACGTGTAGGTCAAAGTTTGACCAGGATTCGAATCAGCTCGCCAGTTAGGTTAGGTTAGTGGCTGTCATAACTGGCATGCTTAGTCCCTGTACTCAGGGTACAAGACTATTGTATAAGTAGTGTCATTCAACCAGAAGTTAAGGCAATCGGAGAAGTAGACCTTTGGCTTGGGTAAAATGTAATCACTGCCAGGGGTGTCAATATATACACCGAGAGTTTGGCTGACAGCCGGGCATCTGTAATGCAGATGGAGAATCAGTTTGATATTCACCTTATTTGGGTACCGGATGCACAGAAAAATTCCAGGACACCATAGAACACATGCTGAAAAATTTGTCTTGTTTTGTTGTTTCGATGCAAATATACCGTGTTTGTTGCTTGCTGCAAAAATAATATATTTGTGTCCAAACACATTGTGTTTGCTATTCAAGATAACATGTTTGGGACAATGATTAATAAATTATAATATCTGTATTTGTGAACCAATTGTGGCCTTGTTTATTGAAAACTGGTGGAAACAAAAACGTGACTGACAATAAAGACGCATAAAGCGGCAGATCTTCTATTCACGGAAACATCAGGCAAGTGTATGCTGAGTAACCCCGCCTCTGTAACATATTCTCACAAACAGATTCTGAGGGAACCATGTATATGTTTGGATTACATTTCAAATATTGATATATTTCCTAAGCTCACTTATATTTAAAGGCAAACATTAGCACGTTTACTGGCATATATGCTTGTTTCATGCCAAACATCCATATACTTATGTCGAAGCATTGTGTGTTTCCTGCCAAAGTAACGATTGACGACTAAATGTATGAAACTAAAACGCAACAGATTAGCCGATATAATAATAATTTATGAATTATAATATTTATGAATCACTAGCTGAAAGAATAATGCAAAACCATGGTTACAAAATACACATGCAACCATCTCTCTCTTTGTCCATCATTTATTATGTTGCTCTCGACAGAGCATAGCGACAAACAAAAAATAGGAAAACACTGCACCAAACACAGCTGTATTTGTATCACAAAGAGAGTTTTATTTGAATTACAAACAAAGCTGTATTTAGATCACAAACCCATATATTATATCATATTAATCTTTGTGTCCCAAACATGTAATATTGAATAGTAAACACATTGTGTTTGGACTCAAGTATGTCATATTTGCGAAAAGCTACAAACACACGTTATATTTGCATTCAAACAAGAAAAAAAATGATTTTTCATAGTGTATTGCCAAGAGATGACTTTAATCGTATAGTAAACTTCATATCCATTCCCAGACAAGATCAGCGGAACGTGTTTAGTAAGCAGACATACGTCTAGCCTTGGAATCTCTGCCCATGGTTACTGAAGAAGCTGTGGGGATGAAATGCAGGACGACAGCGTTGAAAATCTCATATGATACTGCCCTGGCTTTTGTATGGGTAGGCGTAAATATCTAGAATTTTACTCCATGTTGGATGTAACATACATTTAGGAAGTTAACCTGAATAGTCTTAGGATGGTTTTGCAAAATACTAGTTGGTTCGCCTGGGACCGCAGTACGTCTTTCCTTTAGCCACATCCTTGAATATCGGGTTGACGTACAATATGGCTTGAACAACTCTTAAATATACCGGGTCAATTTACAGGATGAATGATGGGGACGGAATATAACGTCCCGAGTTATCATTACGGCCCTCATTGGATTAACAGGCTGTTCCTCGATCTCGAGAAAATGCTTTTGTTTATGTCCTAGTCGAAAGAAAGTTTATTTTGGTTCCACAATCTTGTAATTTCAATTCAGTGCAAGTTTGGGTTCCTTTATTTCGAATCTACTGTAATTTTCGAATAAGTATTGAGTCAGTCGAACTAAAATGTAGTTTTATAGGAACCCAATTTGAGTCGTTCGCTTGCTTTTCATTAGAGATTAGGGAACAGGCTAGAAGCGTGTGAATAGGGGCAACCACTGACATCTAACCTAACCTAACTACCTAACTTTGCCAACAAATAGTGCATTTGCAAAACACTTATAGTTTCTTCTCAATGGCAGACGATAATATAGCGAAGTGCGATAAAATGTGAACCATTTTATAAGTCACCTTAGCACTTCTCATTTAGGTTATAGTAGTAATTGTATAGTTAGTCCACTCGCCTTGGAAGTAGTCATCGGGTTTCCCTCCGAGACGAAGTCCATTGCCATTCTAAGGTAATCATATCAGATCCCAACAGTTCTTTTACGAACTAATCCGAATACATAGTTATTTTAAAATCTGTACGACGGCTTAGCACTTCAGGGCTGCTCCTCGGTTTTACGAAGGGTTTCTTTGTTACAGGAATACCACAACTTTGATCGTACGAAGGTTATGCTCCTCATTGGCACTGCACCTTTATTTGCACAAAGGCTTTGTTCCTCGTCGACACTGCACCTTTACTTCACGAAGACACTGTCTGATTGGTAGAAACGTGGTAAGACTAAAGGTCGGGGCAAATAACTTCTATCGCACTGGTAGCGATGAGGAAGCGAAAGAACCCACTGAACATATTTTCTGCATGTGTTCAGCATTTGTCGGTCGAAGGATGTCAACTATGACCTGGGAGACTTGTCTCATGTAACCGTTGACAGGCCGTCGGTGGTGCATTGGAGTAAGTGGGTTCGATTCCCGCTCCGACCACCTTTCATTTCTTAGAACGACGGTCACCTCGCTTAGTGATGGCGACACTATCGAGTATTTACTCATGAAAATCCTTCCCAAGATAACGTTCGGAACCGGTGTAAAACTGTAGGTCGGAATCAGTGAGTTTAAAGCTAGAAAGCGTACAGCTCTCTGGTTGTGAGAAGCTCTCCCCAATTCCTTCATGGTATGTCATAGGAAGCTATTTATTTATTTTACTCGCTGACAGGATCTTCAACCTTTGCTAGCGAATTTAATGGATCTCCGGTGGAAGAGCGTGTAACCTGCTTAGCCTGTGATATTACAATGGACTAACAAGTCTAACTGAGTTCTTTACAGATAGCGACAAATGTCAAAACTATCCTAAGGAGTGGTTCCAGTCTAACCAGTTCCGTTTTTAATATTGCACAAAGTAGTAGCACTGAAACTAGTTCCCAAATCTCCAGTTACAGAACTATTGAGGTTTCGTACTGGATTACCTACTGGACTATATTTCAAGATCATTGTTATACTCGTGACTACATTTCTAAATTGTGCATCAGTTGCTATTTCGATTATTGGAGTAATATTTATATTGGCATGCCCAGAGAGTCCACTGATCGATCTTTAATTAATTATATTTTAAATGGCTTTATCAGAAATGAAATCTATAAGAAAGAATTGTACGATACGATGACAATAACAAGGCCCCTAGTATTCCACTAATCATATAGATTCATCTATGATTGACATAATTAATTCCACCACCACAGAGACTGACATTTGTTATGTCAATCCATTAGCAACTACTTAGTGGAAGTATACCTAGGAAGGAGCTTCTGAATGTTTGTGAAAATTTTCTTTGGTAGTTTAGACGGTTAAATTCCAGACAAGAGGAGATATTGATGGAGATACGTTTTAATAACGCGAGTAGGAAAGGGGCTTTCCTATTGTGTAACCCATATATTTAATCTTTGTTTAATCTTAGTTGCTCTACTAAGCCAATACACCCTAATCAATACAAAATTCCCAGTAAAAGATATAAGTTTGTTAACCGTTTGACACTAAGCTAGATCTCCTATAAGCCACTATCCCTATGTGCGATCTCTTCAACATCTCAGGGAAGGGAATAATAGTATATGATACAGCCAACACCATCAACACCAAAATCCCCATAAGCAAAGATCAAGGCGACTATTGCATTTACCAAAACTATGAAGAAACTTCCTAGTCCCTTCAAAAACCAAGCATGAGCTATCCTTCCCCTAACACTGCCTGAACATCGTGTAGCGTAAGTTAATATTTTCAAAATCGAAAATCGATTACAATTCTATTAAAAGCCACAGAATTTATTTCAGAATTACTAGATCTGTTCAACATATACTAATTAGTGTGAATCGTAAACAATTGCAATCAAGTCGCTCATTAATTCAAAACCTCTATTGAAACGTGGCAGAACGTAACAAAAGAAATGTCAAATTCTATACTAAAACATTTAAGTGGCATTCTTGTCTTCTCCGTAATCTTCTATGTGGCCATGAATCTACAACAATTTTGGGGCCCCACAAGAAGACGAGGCTATCACTGTGATGACTCTAGTATAAAGGAACCCCAGCTAAAGGATACCGTTGGCAAATCATCACTCTACGCACTGGGAGTTGCTGTGCCTTTGATGGTAATCATAATCAGTGAATTGTTGACGCTTCACTGGAATGCAAACCCAAATGTTAATCGGTTTCCATCGATATCAACCAATATTTACAAGAACCTAATCCCATTTCTGTATGGGTTAGCTACCGAACGATTCCTAAAAAATATCGGCAAGTTTACAGTGGCTCGTTTGAGACCTTTCTTTTATACCGCCTGTCGACCCCTCACAATGAATGGCATTGCCTGTGAAGATGATACGGATTTAGGTTTCCAACAGTCGATGTTTGTAGAACAATACCAGTGTAATACAAGGTCTGTCTCTGAGACGGTGTTTCAATCCTTTCCCAGTGGTCACTCCAGTTTGGCCTTCTATGGCATGGTCTTCACAGCATTATATCTGCAGAAGTTCTCCAGGGACTGTTCAAAAAATGTTATCACCTTCGGGCTTTTACTGCCATTGATGCAAATTCTTTGCATTATTGTGGCCGTAACCGTAGCTGTGACCCGGGTCTTGGACTTTAAGCACTTCTTGTCCGATATCATTGTGGGAGCGTTACTGGGTACAACTGTAGCTGTGATCGTTTCGTTATATAGAAATAGATACATGGAAGTCGTTCAAGAAACCGAAGGAGAGGAAAAGGAAAACAACCTAAACGACCTTAAGGAACAAGCAGCAGATTCTGATGTTGCAACTAAGACAACCTGCTCCATAGAAATGGAAGATCAATAGAGATTTAATGTTAATGAGTAGAATTAATAAGAAATACTCGAAAATAAAATTAAATAAATTATTGCAAGCTGAAAAAAACGGCCCAGCAACATATTGCAGCAACTATGTATATGTTTGCAATCATTGTTTTCATGAATTGAAGATCTGTTCCTTTTTTTCTTCGCTGTCCGTCACGCTGTCCGTCACGATTTTGCAAACAAAGCCACACATTTGGGTCTCAGAAACCTATATTACTACCTAGTAATCATTGTGTCTCCAACATATGATATTGAATAGCAAAACCCATCGAGTTTGAACACAAATATACTATATTTGCCACATGCTACAAACATTTTATATTTGCATCCAAACAGTAAATTTTTCTACGTCTAATCAGTTATTTAATTTTATAACAAACTCAGCTGTTATTCACACGTAATTTTGTCGGACAGTGTGTATTATCTTTGCCTGAATGGTCTTCAGTCGGGTAAATTCATAATGATACGAGTATTCGTATAAATATTCACATTATGCGGTTTTGAGAGAATAAATTGCTAACTGTATATTTATAGTCGAGTAGTCTACTTTAGGCAACTCTATATTGATAATGTTTAATCAAACTGTTTACGTTAAGGTTAAGGTTAAGGTTAAGGTTAAGGTTAAGGTTAAGGTTAAGGTTAAGGTTAAGGTTAAGGTTAAGGTTAAGGTTAAGGTTAAGGTTAAGGTTAAGGTTAAGGTTAAGGTTAAGGTTAAGGTTAAGGTTAAGGTTAAGGTTAAGGTTAAGGTTAAGGTTAAGGTTAAGGTTAAGGTTAAGGTTAAGGTTAAGGTTAAGGTTAAGGTTAAGGTTAAGGTTAAGGTTAAGGTTAAGGTTAAGGTTAAGGTTAAGGTTAAGGTTAAGGTTAAGGTTAAGGTTAAGGTTAAGGTTAAGGTTAAGGTTAAGGTTAAGGTTAAGGTTAAGGTTAAGGTTAAGGTTAAGGTTAAGGTTAAGGTTAAGGTTAAGGTTAAGGTTAAGGTTAAGGTTAAGGTTAAGGTTAAGGTTAAGGTTAAGGTTAAGGTTAAGGTTAAGGTTAAGGTTAAGGTTAAGGTTAAGGTTAAGGTTAAGGTTAAGGTTAAGGTTAAGGTTAAGGTTAAGGTTAAGGTTAAGGTTAAGGTTAAGGTTAAGGTTAAGGTTAAGGTTAAGGTTAAGGTTAAGGTTAAGGTTAAGGTTAAGGTTAAGGTTAAGGTTAAGGTTAAGGTTAAGGTTAAGGTTAAGGTTAAGGTTAAGGTTAAGGTTAAGGTTAAGGTTAAGGTTAAGGTTAAGGTTAAGGTTAAGGTTAAGGTTAAGGTTAAGGTTAAGGTTAAGGTTAAGGTTAAGGTTAAGGTTAAGGTTAAGGTTAAGGTTAAGGTTAAGGTTAAGGTTAAGGTTAAGGTTAAGGTTAAGGTTAAGGTTAAGGTTAAGGTTAAGGTTAAGGTTAAGGTTAAGGTTAAGGTTAAGGTTAAGGTTAAGGTTAAGGTTAAGGTTAAGGTTAAGGTTAAGGTTAAGGTTAAGGTTAAGGTTAAGGTTAAGGTTAAGGTTAAGGTTAAGGTTAAGGTTAAGGTTAAGGTTAAGGTTAAGGTTAAGGTTAAGGTTAAGGTTAAGGTTAAGGTTAAGGTTAAGGTTAAGGTTAAGGTTAAGGTTAAGGTTAAGGTTAAGGTTAAGGTTAAGGTTAAGGTTAAGGTTAAGGTTAAGGTTAAGGTTAAGGTTAAGGTTAAGGTTAAGGTTAAGGTTAAGGTTAAGGTTAAGGTTAAGGTTAAGGTTAAGGTTAAGGTTAAGGTTAAGGTTAAGGTTAAGGTTAAGGTTAAGGTTAAGGTTAAGGTTAAGGTTAAGGTTAAGGTTAAGGTTAAGGTTAAGGTTAAGGTTAAGGTTAAGGTTAAGGTTAAGGTTAAGGTTAAGGTTAAGGTTAAGGTTAAGGTTAAGGTTAAGGTTAAGGTTAAGGTTAAGGTTAAGGTTAAGGTTAAGGTTAAGGTTAAGGTTAAGGTTAAGGTTAAGGTTAAGGTTAAGGTTAAGGTTAAGGTTAAGGTTAAGGTTAAGGTTAAGGTTAAGGTTAAGGTTAAGGTTAAGGTTAAGGTTAAGGTTAAGGTTAAGGTTAAGGTTAAGGTTAAGGTTAAGGTTAAGGTTAAGGTTAAGGTTAAGGTTAAGGTTAAGGTTAAGGTTAAGGTTAAGGTTAAGGTTAAGGTTAAGGTTAAGGTTAAGGTTAAGGTTAAGGTTAAGGTTAAGGTTAAGGTTAAGGTTAAGGTTAAGGTTAAGGTTAAGGTTAAGGTTAAGGTTAAGGTTAAGGTTAAGGTTAAGGTTAAGGTTAAGGTTAAGGTTAAGGTTAAGGTTAAGGTTAAGGTTAAGGTTAAGGTTAAGGTTAAGGTTAAGGTTAAGGTTAAGGTTAAGGTTAAGGTTAAGGTTAAGGTTAAGGTTAAGGTTAAGGTTAAGGTTAAGGTTAAGGTTAAGGTTAAGGTTAAGGTTAAGGTTAAGGTTAAGGTTAAGGTTAAGGTTAAGGTTAAGGTTAAGGTTAAGGTTAAGGTTAAGGTTAAGGTTAAGGTTAAGGTTAAGGTTAAGGTTAAGGTTAAGGTTAAGGTTAAGGTTAAGGTTAAGGTTAAGGTTAAGGTTAAGGTTAAGGTTAAGGTTAAGGTTAAGGTTAAGGTTAAGGTTAAGGTTAAGGTTAAGGTTAAGGTTAAGGTTAAGGTTAAGGTTAAGGTTAAGGTTAAGGTTAAGGTTAAGGTTAAGGTTAAGGTTAAGGTTAAGGTTAAGGTTAAGGTTAAGGTTAAGGTTAAGGTTAAGGTTAAGGTTAAGGTTAAGGTTAAGGTTAAGGTTAAGGTTAAGGTTAAGGTTAAGGTTAAGGTTAAGGTTAAGGTTAAGGTTAAGGTTAAGGTTAAGGTTAAGGTTAAGGTTAAGGTTAAGGTTAAGGTTAAGGTTAAGGTTAAGGTTAAGGTTAAGGTTAAGGTTAAGGTTAAGGTTAAGGTTAAGGTTAAGGTTAAGGTTAAGGTTAAGGTTAAGGTTAAGGTTAAGGTTAAGGTTAAGGTTAAGGTTAAGGTCATTTATTATTTACTCAGCTGGAAACAGTTGGAAAAATATAATTTTTTTAAATACAAAATTAAAGTACAATATAATAATTAAATTGAAAGAACAGTAACAGTGGTATAACAGCTTTTGGGAACAAAATTAAACAACAAATTGTAATATATTAGTGCAGGAAATAGTAGATTGAACAGGAACCTTGATTGTATTGAGCGATGTTAACAGAATTATTATACTTAAAGACTAATACGAAGATAAGAATGATATGAATGGAAAAGGATTGATAAAGGAGGAACAAATGAAGCTACAACAGAAGCAGCATGATAGATAAAGCAGGAAATGATGAAGTATGTGGTCCGGAACAGGTAAAGCAAGAACAGATGAAATAGGAATAGATACAGCAGGAACCGATGGAGCAGGAACAAATGTAGCAGGACTGAGGAAGTAGGACTGAGGAAGAAGGAACGGATGAAGCTGAAACAGATGACGCAAGAAAGATGATACGGAACCAGATTAAGCTGGAACAGATGAAGGAGGACAGATGAAGAAGGAATGGATGAAGAACGACAGATGAAGAAGGAACTGATGAAGCAGGAACAGATGAAAATGGAATAGATAAAGTAGGAACAACTGAAGCTGGAACTGATGATGCAGGTGAAGCAGGAATAGGTGAAGCAAGAACAGATGACACAGGAACTGATGAGGGAAGAACAGGCGTCACAGGAATGCAGCAGGAAGCGAATGAATCCGGAACAGGTGAAGCGGGACATATGAAGCAGGAACTGATGATTTAGGTGTAGCAGGAACAGATGAAACAGAAACAGATGATACATGCACAGATAAATCAGGAACAGATGGTGCAGGAATAAATGGCGCAGGACAGATTAAGTAGGAACTGATGAAGAAGAAACAAATGAAGCGAGAACAGATCACGCAGAAACAGATTAAGCAGGAACAGATGAATAAGGACAGATGAAGCAGGATCTGTTGAAACAGGAGAAGCAGGAACAGATAAAGCAAGTTAAGTTGAAATTTAACATATCCAAAAGGACTAAATGCAAGATTTTTGAAGCGTGTCATTTTCCCGAAAGTTTTAGCTTTGAGCAGCCTATCTACCGAAGAAAATGTACCGACAAAGTAAATTACATGCAAGATATAGACCCGTAGAAACCACCATCTGAGGACAGATATTTGGAAACGAGTGTTGTATAACAACATCATTAACATCTGTTGAGTGGATCGAGTTATTCAATAGGTATTATTTTCGGATTGTGTTTTGGGAAGTTATGCGTATGTGTGATATGAGAATCGAAGTTGGCTTATGAAGGGAACAGTATTGTGGTACCAATTAAGAAGATTCGCATCCGGACAATGCTTGTATGATCCTCTGCTGCCCACACAAGTTGAAAGATACTCTTTTGTTTATATAACTGTTCTTATAATGGAAACAAAACTTATAGCGAGTTTTGCTCCTAAAGAAAAAACCATATAAAATACACCGCTTTCCAGTCCCGCTATTGATAACCATTCTTCGTTTTAATTGTTTCTATCCGATGCAAACTTTGAGCCATGCAATGTCGTAGGGTAACCTCTAATACCGTTATGAATCTAGCATTATCATATACCATCTTATATAGATATCGTCTGCTCGGTGCCGTCTTTGATAGATACAACTTTGTAATCTGATCAGTGTCAATTCATACGCTCGGCCAAACGCATCAATCATCTTGGCTGTTATAACAAAATACTCGGGAATGTGTCAGTTCTCATTAAAATACTTGTTCCGTCTGCTAAGTGACTTCATTATCATTACGATTCTATTGGCGATATCTTTAAATTTATCTAAAATATGGGGTCCATCAACCCAACGCGGTTTCTTCTGTGGCGATGAGTCGTTAATGTATCCGTATCGCAGGAATACCATTACATATCCCATATTGTTCCTCATTGGTCTGGGTATACCCATTGTCGTCATTGTCGTTGGGGCCCTTTTGGAAACTTTCATCCTTAACAGTCGACCCACCAAGAATTTCATGCGTTTCCTGATAATGGTGAACGACACGGTGTTGCCATTTCTATTTGGCTTTGCCGCCGAGAGGTTGCTCAAGGAAATTGGTAAATTTTCGTTGGGACGTTTGAGACCTTATTTTTTTGCAGTTTGCAAGCCCATGCGTAGGGATGGGACAACGTGTGAGTATGCGGAAAATTACAATGTTTACATTGAGGACTATGTCTGCCTGGGTGGTGGCAAGGGGATCGATGCCAATACTATGGTATTCATGGAAAAAATCATGCGTTCCTCCTTTCCCAGTGGCCATACCAGTCTGGTATGCTATGGCATTGTATTCACCGTTTACTATTTGCATCGTTTCTCCAAGTCTCTGCGTCGCTATCGCGCTAGTTTTGGTCTATTTGTGCCATTGCTGCAATTGTTATGCGTGCTTTTGGCCTGGTTTGTAGCCATTAGCAGGATTTTGGATTACAAACATCACTGGTCGGATGTATTGGCTGGCGGCGCATTGGGTGCAAGTGTGGCGATTGCGGTTGCCTTCTATGTGAATGGTCAACTAAGAAGTGTTGCTAAATTTCTTGAGGCTATGGAATTGCCCAAACGGCTGCAACGACCACCACAAGTCTACGTGGAAGGAGGCACTATGTCGGTGGTTAGTACACAAGTGAGTGACATTTCACGTTCCGTTGCTGGCGATGATGATGATATAACGGAAGTTCAGGTTCATAGACCATAGAGGTTAAAGGGATAATTAGTAATGGAATTAAATGGACGTGCGTAGGAGAAAAGGAAGGAGAGGAGCACATGTACACATGTTGAAAATAAAAATTTTTGTACTGTAGATATTTAATCACATGCTTAATGTTAAATATAATTATTGTCATAACTCTTTAGTTCATATTGCGGTTTATCTTTTGTATTCATAGAAATTATTTTTAAACAAAAATTACAACAATTGTATTTTATTGACTACAGCTGAGTCAGGTTTTAGGGATCTATTTATATTATAAATATATTTCTAGGGAAACCCAAGAACTGCTAGTAAATCAAAATGTGAATAAATTCAGTTCAAATTATTTTATGTTTAAAAAATAAATGCTCTTTATTCAAGTTTATTGAAAATTAGTTTCTGGAAAAGTTAATAAAATTTTTTTTGAAATTTGCATGTACTTCTAGTTCAGTACAATTCAGCTGTTCATTAGCACGATGATAACTTGTTCCCTGTGTAAACACGGGTGAGGGGTTTGGAATAAATACGGCTGATATTAAAGGCTTAACCTACATTCCGAGTTTTCTTTGGGTTTCTATGAATAAAACGGAATATTTGTTATAGTTACCCACCATTATCGATAGATCAAGTTATCCTAAAGTTAAATCTAACTAAAAGTTATAGCTGCCAGTTTTCATGGAATTTTGAAATGTTAAATGTTAGTAAGCTCTAACCAGACATTGTGATAATGGCCCTTAATGTGAGATACAAATAACTTATTTTCAGAACAAACGGCATGATTTGAGTATGAAACAAAAACTAATTTAATTAATTTTTGATGTGCCAACATCTATAGGCGCGGGTACGGACTAAATTCACAAAGTGAGTACATCCAAACACAATTTGTCCGACTGCGCTCACACAGATTGTCCTACTGCGATCACAGATTGTTTGGTGTTAGACTCCTTCGACCGATTTGTATGAAATTTTGTGTGCATATCGGGTAGGTCTCAGTATCGGCCAACATCTATTTTTCATACCCCTAAATCAGTGATGCCCACACACATATTGCGCTTGTTTGTGAAGCAGAATAAAACGAACTTCAAATTGAATATTTTTAAACAATTCCTCAGCATGACCCTACTCTCACAAATGCTGATCAGCAACTGATTTCATTTGCATTGAACAAATGTAAACAAAGCAAGTGTCGAACGCGCACGATCGAAAACACACGAAGAAGCGTATACTATATGTGTGCACGGCTCATGTGCCGAGGAATTCAAAATGTGGGCATCACTGCTCTAAATGATCAGGGTGACCCACCCCTATATAGAACACAGATTAGTCCGACTGCGAAACACAGATTGTCACACTGCGAAAAAAACACACGGATGTAGCGGCAGCGAATAGTTGGCTTGTGTGGGTGCGGAACACTCTCAGAGCAAAGAGAATAATGACGTATTTATAACATATAACAATGAGATAGCAAGAGAGCCACGAAAATTGTGTGCACTTGTGTAGCGTATGCACGAACATCAAAGTATATATGTATTCACATGTGTCAGTTCTCTTTGTTTTTTGTGGGAATAAAACAAAAAGTAGTAAGCAAGAAAATAATGACACATGCGCTTTTTTAAACTAATTTAGTGCTGCCACATTCTGTACAGAGTTGTATTTGAGACGATATGTCAACTCTGGGTATTACGATGGTGACTCGGGGATGACACACAGAAATTTTACTTGCGCAAGGCTTGAGTTTATAGGAGAGAGAGGAGAAGAAAACGTAAACCCCGTTCCGTTCCCCTCTCTCTCTCTCCTATAAACGCCAGACCGTGTGTGATCGCCGAGTTAACATTGGCAGAGCAAACTAATTTACATGTGTCCGAATATAAAGTACAGTTTACAATTTTCCATTGTTGCCATATCATATAAAATACAATTCCTAAATATATGTGGCAGCCCTTAAATATATATGAATTAATTATAGTCTCTTAAGCCCTTATGAAATGTTGTCATTTATGTCGAAGCTGAAATTATTGTTGTAGTCAGGAACGTACAATCTCTCTCTCTGATTTACCTTGCAATTATATTATGAATATTTGCTCTTCGCTCTCCATTTCATTTTTAGCGCATGTGGTGTTACTTTTCTTTCTTGAAGTTATCAAAATTCCGGTCCCAAACATGTCAAAATTCCAGTCCCAAACAATTATTAAACAATCGTTTTCATACGAAAAAAACATTGGCCTAACAACCCTGTAATTGATTTTGATTGCGATTTTGTTTCGCAAATTCTAGATCGTCTTTCGGATGGATAAAGACGATGAACAATTAGACTACCAGAAGATGTGCGCAATTTGCCAGCCCTGTTAAAACAGAACCACAAAGTGCTAGAAATTCACTCAAACGCATTTCTATCTCGCGTTATATCTTGATTATTTCACACTTTTTGCATAGTTTATGTAATTCTACTTCAACATTGTTGGAATTAGTATAGTTATATACAAAACACTATCAAAAAGCTGCTCGTCTCTTGAAATATTCAATGAAGAGTGTAAGAGAGAGAAAGCAGAGAATGACTAGTGTTCCAGTCGTTTTGTTTGTTGGCATTTGAGTGAAGAGCAATTTTGACTCTCTATATATTGGTACATCGTTTTTGAGATGGAAGCCGATTGAAAATTTTTCGCCCCACACTTTTTTTGAAGCTCACGCTGCCGCCGATGTAAATGGTGATTATGGCCCGATTTGACAGACTGATCCAATCTTAAAAGTTCAGTTAATTTAAACACATTCCAAATTTGTACAAAACTGGCAAAACCAATAGCCGCCAACTTCATATTTCTGTTGTGGCGCCGTCTTTGATATATCTGTGTCGGCGCGGAGTTTGTCTAAGCATGGAGTGTAAACGGCGGACACTGGAGAACCAGGTTATCGCTAACCTGTCCGCTACAAACGCAAATGCTTTATAAACAACAAAGATTGGAGAAGAAGGATATAGGGAACATACCCGCGATAAACTGCGGTATAAATGCGGCATTACGAATGGTTATTAATAAGGTGGCGTGGCCAGTTGTGGCGATTATATTTTTAATTTATATTACAACAGTTACTGCAACTGGATTTACATCGTCTCTCTCTCTCTCTTTGTCCAAGAAAGCTACTGTAGTATATTCATAAATAGCGAGAGAACCTTCTATAAAGCTTCGGTGAATTTACCCTTGATGTAGGCTTGCTGTTGAGTAGACAATAGCCTGTGATCAATGTTGGTCCTAAGAGAGCTATCGAGTAGAAATGGACGTGATTGTCCTAAATCACGGGAATCAAATTTGTACGTATTTGTACGTAGGATCAAAAGTTAATTACGTGAATAAATCTTCGTGAGTGAGTGACCGTATTGCTTTCGTGAGTGTGCGCGTCTACAATACCACAATACCTAGATCCCAAATAATGTCGTTTTCAAATATATAAAACCGATAGTTTGTAGCACCGCGTATGAATGAAACCCGAACTGTAAGCATATTATTTGTGGACTGTATTCTGAGCGATATGGCATCATACATAGTTTTTTTTACGACAACTTTCAGCTATCATCTGAGCGCCTTATTTATAAAAAGTTTTGAAAGGTTCCAGAGATGATTTACCAAACGGAGGTGGTCTCCCACATCTCTCTCAACTTTTAATGAATAATGCTCTGGTCTATAACAACAGTATTACATTTTCCAGTGTTGCCACATTTTATGCATTGTGGCGAATTTTAGACGTTGTGGTAACACTGAAAATTTCATAGTTGCATTCTCGGTATCAGAATTACATTGTACCGCGGTCGATTTAGGACCTCAACCAAATCAAAGAATTATGAAAGTACATGGAAGTGGTATCACAAACTTCTGCTCGTTTTTGCCCAGATCGTTAAAATTTTTCTTTATTGGGGAAAGACAATTTTGGCAGAGTATCAGGGCACTATTATGTCGTCCACATAAAAACATATTTTCCAGTTTCAAGATTGCCATAACCGGTTTATTAGGCTCATATCACTTCGCTGGCACAAAATTGTATTGAGCAGAGCCAAACAATTAACATCTTCGGGGTAGTAATATGTTCCTTCATTTGCTTCATTTCGATGTTTTTGAAAATTTTAGAAATTGTATTAGAATGTAGTCGGGTTAAAAATATCAACCTCTGCTTCGACTACGGGTAAATTACCTGAACTCCAGACTCCTTAAAGGAAGACAGACAAACTTACCTCAGACAAACTATTGTATCTACAAAACTGCCAAAGTTTTCGGAAAAGAGTCGTATCGGTATAATCACTTGTTTCCACCCACCTTAATGAAGCTATTCAAAACTTCTGAAATATTTGTCGTATTTTTATCAAGATTAAAAAATCTCGATCGGATTATAACTATATTAACAATAATTAATAATTATGTTTGTTTGAGTAACAAACAAATGTTCACCGTATTCGTTTGTTACTCAATTATGATTTAACTTGGTTGTTAACATAAGATTCGATATTTGAATTAACAAAAATTTTGTTAAATGAATAGAAAACATCAAACATAAATTATATTAATAATTAAACAATGAATGGAAAAATGATTTGTGAATGAAATTCATATAAAACTACAAATAATTTGATATAATAGTAAAACCAGTAGGTGGTCAATACGAGTTCATTATGAGTATTTTGTATCTACTGTTACCTACGAATGGGTGGCCACTGGCCATCAATAGATGTAGCCACATAGATTAATGAACACAGGGAATGATGTGTAAAGAGCAATGGCGCAAGCCGCAAGAGTCGACTCTAATCGACAGCATAAAATTATATTTTATTGTCATATCATGAGCTGCGTTTTTCTGAAAGATCCGGAATACAAACATCACAAATTCAATACGAAGTACAAATTTGGCCTAGAATATTACCTTTTTGTGCACGCTGAAAAGTTTATAATTTTGTTGTTGTTTGGGTGCAAATATAACATGTTAGTAGGTTGTCGCAAATATAGTATAATTGTGTCCAAACACATTGTGTTTGCTATTCAATATTATATGTTGGAGACACAATGATTAATTTGTTATTATATATGGGTTTGTGACCCAAACATGGTTTTGTTTGTTGAAAACTGTTGAACACAAACTCGTGACAGACAACAAAGAAACAAACACACGCTGAAAAATCTATATTTTTGATGTGTTAACATCTATAGTGGCGTATAGGGACTAAATCTACTATCAAAGTCAGATTTTATGCTGCTGCTAAAGCCAGATTTCATGCTGCTGCTAAAACCTGATTTTATGCTGCTGCTAAAACCAGATTTTCTGCGACTGCGAAAGAGAATAATGACGTGTTAAACAAAAATGAGCGAGCAAGAGAGCAATGAAAGAGTGGTGTGGCAGGGGTGAGGCAAATGAAATTGTGTCTATAGCGTATGTAGTAACATAATAATGTATGTATGTACATGTGTCTGTTGCTGTTGTTGAACGGAGATATAAAGCATAGCCACGCAAAATTTCATTTACGCAGACGACGTTATGGTGACACACTAATACGTCAGCTACTTCGTACAAAGTATGTGTGATATTGTGTGTTTGGTTGTTTCGTTGTTGTTGCTATGGCCAAACAAAGCGAGCCATTTGATGTTCAGCATTGCCCATTCTTTACCGATGTGCATGAAGGACACTTAAATTTCGTTCAACTGGGCATAGTCGAGAGTACTGATTGAATACTCGGATAACACGAAATGATATTTATTTACCAGGAACACAAAGTCAACCGCTTATGTGAAACCTAGCTTCCATGGTAAGCCTATACATTTGGTCTGCGTGGTTAAATACAAGTGTGTATCGTATTGGAATCTGCTTGGGAAATGACACCTACAGAATAGAGGGGAAAATGCTCACAGATAATTTTCTACTAACAATGTGCGAGGAGCAATGTGCTCAAAATGTGGGGTGTTTCCTGCAAGATGACTTCCAGGACCTAACATGTAAGGACGCTCTTGACTTACTCAACTCTTTTCTCGTAACCGGTCACAGAAAAGAAGCGCACCATTGAAACACTCAACAGGTTCTACGCGCTATAAACCACATGGTCAAAGGCAATCAAAACAATACTTCCATTAAAATCCATTGAGCTTCAGATTTAGTACGAGGAAACCTCAGCAACGAATCGATATTATGCAATGTGATAGTGGATCCTATAGGATCACAAACCACCACACTCAGAATACAAATTATTTGAAAGGAGTTTGTAGCAATCGTTAATTCGGTTGGTGCTACCAAATTGTGGTTAACATAACCGAATTGTGGTTGTAACGACTGAATTCTGTCTCCACAACAGAAATTCCGTTGAAAGAACCTTTGTTTCATGATTGATTCGGTTGTGACAACAGAACCTTCAATAATATATTCGTTATGTCAACTAAATTGCCTATAATTTCGATTGCAATATCCGAATTTGGATCTAGTTCGGATGCAACAAACGAAATTTGTACCAAATTTGGTTGCAGCAATAGAATGTGACATCAATTCATGTACCACAACCGAATTTGATATAAATTCTTTCGCACTGACCGAAGTTGGATTTAAGTCGGTTACAACGACCGTATTTAGCGGCAGTTCGGTTGCAATAACCGAATTTCTCAGGGATTCCTTTGGCACAACCCATTGCAATGAAAACTACGAACTCGATAGCAAGCGAAGAGACTTCTACTACACATATGGATTTCTAGTAGATGCGAGAATGGCAATTGGAATGTTTACGGAGGACCTAAATATTGAACGGACTTTTGGATTATAATACTGCGTTTCCAGAAGAGGCAATCACGGAATATGTAAACTGGCTGAACAATAAATAGATCTTTAAGGAAATATACCTTTTGTAAAATGATAAACTTTTTTTAAGAAAAAATTTTCTTTTTAAGAAAAGGAATTTTTGTAAGAAAAGTTTGTTTTAACAGATGGTATTTTTTTTAAGAAAATGTTTTTTTTTTAAGAAATGCGATTTTTTTAGAATTGGTCCTTTTTTCAAGAATAGATACATTTTTAAAAGTTGGTACTTATCTCAAGAAAAGTTATTTTGGTAAAAGGTACTTTTGAAAGATAAGCTAGTTTTTTAAGAAAATACAATTTGTTGTAAGAAAATGTACTTATTTAAAAAAGGCTATTTTTAAGAAAAGGTTCTTTTTATAAGAACATGTACTTTTTTTAAGCACAGGTACTTTTTTTAAGCACGGGTAATTTTTTAAGATAAGGTATTTTTTTAAGAAAAGGTACTTAGTTCAGGAATATGAATAGGTATACTTTTTGAGACAATTTACTTTTTTTACGAAAAGGAAATTATTGAAGAAAATGTTATTTTTTTAAACTTCTTCCGCGTTGGCTTTTCTAAATTTACTTTTTATTGGGTTCAAAACTACAATATACGATTATACTAAATAATGATTACAGGCTCCACCAAGAAAACTTCCCATTAAGCAAGATATTTTCCTACATATGTTAGTCTAGACACAAACCAAAGCTAAAGCACCCAATATATGTGATAATACTGGGTTGTAGCATAATAGTGTTAAAATAATAGTTGTTTAATTCCCACAATATGCGACAAGGAACTTCGTTCCAAAAATATATCCAAAATAATGGTCGTAACCAGTTAGATCTTAAGTATGATAAATGGGATCAAATTCAGGTATTAGGTACTACTACACTTAAACTCAAACACCCTAAGTTAATTTAGCAAATAAACCGAGCTCATTTTACAGGAACAACAACAGAATGGGTGGCCATCAGTGGTGCAATGGTTAGTGTGCGCGGCTCTTGTACATGAGATCCTGGGTTCGAACCCGGCTCTGACCACCTTCAAATTTTCTTTCGGCGACGGTCACCTCGCATAGTGACGGCGACACTATCGAGTATCTAGCCATGAAAAAGCTTCTCAAATTACCGTTCGGAATCGGTGTAAAACTGTAGGTCCCAATCAGTGAGTGAAAACTGGAAAGCGCACAGCTCAGTGATTGTGAGAAGTTCTCCCCAGTCCCTTCATGGGATGTAATGGGAAACCATTTTTTTTTAACAGTTAGAATGGACCTTTCAGTGTGTGTTGATACTTAGGGATCTTGTATCGATACTAATTCGCAGATGTAAATTGAATATTTGAGTTTGTATATATACGATTGATGATCAACCGATGATATCAATTCAGGCACAGTAGTTAGGCATCTGATGATGAGCTTGTCACGTAGGTCGAAACGGGTCATGGCAGTGAATGTGCTTAACTTAATTGTCAATTATTCCAACAAAAACGAAAAGTTTTTTTTTTGATTCACGTGATTCACGCCAATCACGTCGCTCGCGCCGCTCTGTACTTTGAACTCTGGCCACGAGCGAGTCAGGGACTAATCCAGTTTACAGAATGGAACCTCATCACGGGTTGTTTTACGTGCGAGTGCCACGCCTGACTAAAAGTGAGGTATAAGATGTAAGATGTAAAAATATCAAATCCCTTTTGAAGAGAGCAATTTTCGAAAGTTTGAATACATGTATGTAATGTTAAATCTTTTCCAATTATCCCCACTGAAAACCAATTATTTCAAAATATAGATTTTTTTTGGATTTATATGGACCCTTTTGTTTGTTTTCAATTTGAACCTTATTGTAACGTGATTTTCAAAACTTGCGCATCGTTTGCGTTCTGGCCTGTCATAGTAATTATTTCACAAGTCAGAATTTAACAATTGATTTAGAATATTAATTACAAATATTTTTATGATGATGGCCACGATATTTTCACTGACCATTCCGGACATTGTGATTTCTATTTTCAAATCTCTACAAATTGTGTGTTTTACCCATAAACCGCGACCAGATGGTTAAATATTTAACATCATCTTTTACCGAATCCAATTTGTCTACCTGCTTTGAATATTTAAGATCTAACCTAATCTTACCAACATTTCGTTTTAATGTTAATTAGATTGGAAGTTTGGAGATTTATGTTAAACTAAGTCGATTTTAATGTTGTTACTGGAACAATCCCAAAGTATTATTCATGATTATTCCTTAAAATTTTTAAAATTAATTAATATTCTTACCATACAAAACAGTGTGTTTGATTTGACATACCTGAAATGAAATGAAAAGAAACATTTGCCATTATTTGAGATGCTTTGATAATTTTGATTCAACACGTAAAGAGGATTAACAATGACTCATATTCCAAAAGGCTGTTTGAACACAAAAGGAAATTTTATTAATTATTAACTTAAAACAAATGCTCGCAATTACTCCTGAGAATTGTTAATAATTCGCAGAATTTGGGTTAAATTGAGATCAAAAAGATACATGAGTATTCAACATACCCTGGTTGTATGTCAGCTAACTAAATTCTATTTCAACGAATTATTAACGTATTAATGATATTTATATCATCATCATATATCATATTTATATTGGTGCGGATGCTGACTACTTTTCTCATTATTATCTCTAATGAACTGTTGAAAATGTAATATGATAGAATGTCGCCTTTCGTAAGGCTAAACCTTGTATCGCCAGGTGAAATAGGTGATAGGTTTCGAGGTGATAAGTTTATACCTTTGAATAAAAAGGACCAGCCCTGTATTGTCCGGGTTTTAAGACAGGCAATTTTCGCCGCCTCATCTGTACAAAGTCTGAAGGTTTTGCCGGAGAATATTACGACAATTGCTATTTACTACAATTGCCACGTTGCCGAAAACTTTTCCCACTCATCCCCCCTGGTTCATTCTAATGACATATCCTAGCCAGCGTGAACGCGCTATTTTGATATGCACAACTACGTCGATGTCGGAATACAGATTATACAGCTCGTGGCTCCATAGTTGATACTCTCCGTTTTATATTATAGGACCATATAATTTTCGGATAATTTTCTCTCGATGACTCCCAGTGAGGTTTCATCAGCATGCGGTATGACCCAGGATTCTGGGCCATAAAAAAGATAGTTTGTATCAGAGTCTGATAGAGTTGGATCTTCGTTTCTCGAGAGAGCTTCTTATCTCCGAAGTGCTTGCTCAGCCCGAAAGAACACCTGTTTGCAACCACAAGTGTCCGTTTAGTTTCCAGGCTGGCGTTATCGCTTCTGTTCACGGCAGATCCGAGCAAAAGAAATTCGTCCACTACCTCGGAATTATAAGGTTTATCAATGCTCTCCCATTCCTCCAATTGAGTGGATATTCTGCTTGTCGAAACCATTAATTTTCTCTTGTCGTCGTTTACTGCCAAACCCACTTTTGTTGATTCCCTCTCAATTCTCAAAAATTCTGCAGTAACTTCCGCAGATCACGCCCAATGATGTCTAAATCATCAGCATACGCGAGCAGCATGTGACTTTTGCTGCTGATCGTTTTATCCGTGTTGACTTAAGCTCGATGATCTCAATTAACAAGTTGTACAGATCGCATGACCGTCGGTGGTGCAATGGTTAGTGTGCCCCACTCGTGTACATGATCCTAGTTCGATCCTAGCCCTGACCACCTTACATTTCTTTCGACGACGGTCACATCGCTTTATGATGGCGACACTATCGAGTACGTTGCCATGAAAAAGCTTTTCAAAATATCATTCGGAACCGGTGTAAAACTGTTGGTCCCAATCATTGAGTATACAACTATAAAGCGCGCAGTTCACTGATTGTGGAAAGCTCTCCCCTATTCCTTCATGGGATGTAATGGGAAACTATTTAATTATTTTATTTACAGCGATCGCATGATAGGATGTCGCCCTGCCTGAGACCTCGCCACGTACTAAATGGTTCGGTGATATATATATGGTATATAAATGGCCGTCGGTGGTGCAATGGTTAGTGTGCGCGCCTCTTGTACATGAGATCCTGGGTTCGAACCCTGCTCTGACCACCTTCAAAAAAAATTTCTTTCGGCGGCGGTCACCTCGCAGAGTGACGGCGACACTATCGAGTATATAGCCATGATAAAGCTTCTCAAAAAACCGTTCGGAATCGGTGTAAAACTGTAGGTCCCAATCAGTGAGTGAAAACTGGAAAGCGCACAGCTCAGTGATTGTGAGAAGTTCTCCCCGGTCCCTTCATGGGATGGAATGGGAAACCATTTATTTATTTTTTTTTTGATATCATTATCAATCTTTACTGAGAATTTCGTGGAGGTCACCGGCATTCTAAAAAGGCTTGCCAGCTTAGCAGGAATACCGAGCTCCGACACAGTTTAGTACAGTTTCCCTGTATCGGGCTATCGAAGGCAGCCTTATGATCCACAAAGAAGTGATAGGTGTCAATTTCCCCCTCGTAGGATTTCTCCAAGGTTTGTCGTAATGCAAATATCTGGTCGATAGCTGACCTTCCAGGCCTGAAGCAGCACTGATAAGGTTCGACCAGGTCTGCAATAAACGGGATTAGTCCTTCGCGTATTACGCTCGTGGGTACCTTGTTTGTGGTAGATAAAAGGCTTATTCCGCGATAGTTGGTTCAACTTTTTTCAAAATATGACACAGTATGCTAAGACTCTAATCGTCGGGCATGCATTCGTCTTGCCGTATTTTGCATACGACCTGATGCATGCATCTTTCCAACTCATAGCCGCCAGCGTTAAACTGCTCATACGGTAGTCCATCAGCACCAGAGGCTTGGTCGTTCTTAAGCCGGGAAATTGCAGTTCTAACTTCGCCTAGGCTAGGAGGGGTGCAGTTGACGCCATTGTCGTGTATGTGATTCACAACCTCATCCTGGGACAAGTAAACAGAGAAGTGATCTCTTCATATTCCAAATATAGTTGCACATCTGTGAGATGATTACCGTCCTTATCTCTACATAACGGGAGCTCTGATCCATTTCCGTTGGTCTGGCTTTGTACCTTTCGGTAGAATTACGGGTCTCAGTCTTCATTCTGTAAGATTTAATATTCTTAACCACTGCTTTGCTCTTATTATGGTGCTGCTTGGAACCGTTGTAAAACTGTGAGTCCCACTCAATGAGTGTAAAACTATAAAGTGCACTGTCAATTGATTTTGAGAAGTATTCCGTGTTCCTTCATGGAATGTAATGGAAAATTCAGCAAATGTTTGCCATTTTTACCAAAATTCACGTGGCTGTCCGCTTTTTACAGCTGTCAGACTTACAGAATATGACGGAACTTGGCATATATTTTGACAGAAGTCTACTGAGATATGATTGTTGACGCGACCTGTGTAACATTTAAAATAATTACGCAGAAAACGCCATAAGTCACTATTTTCTTCATCCGCCCACGTATGCGATGTTACGATGGAGCAACGTCCATATTTGTTAAAAGCTTGAATTGGGATAATATTTGTTTACTCATCTATTATATTCTTAAGTTCGTGTACGACCTAAACTTATTTTGATTCAAACACGGAAGGCGGAATCCACCTAAATATTTTAGTCAAACTGTAATGTGAGCATTAAGCTTTGAAGAAATTGTATAAATCGGGAAGGGCTCAGAAATGATTGATCAGAAGTAACACTGTATTGAAATATCAAATGATATTTTTAATGTGTTAACATCAACAGGCACGGGTAGGGTAATCCATCAAAGTGAACACATGCAAACAACACACAGCGTTAGCATCACATACGTGGTTGTTGGACAACAATAGTAAATAAAATAAATAAATGGTGTCCCATTACATCCCATGAAGGGACCGGGGAGAACTTCTCACAATCACTGAGCTGTGCCCTTTCCAGTTTTCACTCACTGATTGGGACCTACAGTTTTACACCGATTCCGACCGCCGCCGAAAGAAATTTTTTTTTGAAGGTGGTCAGAGCAGGGTTCGAACCCAGGATCTCATGTACAAGAGCCGCGCACACTAACCATTGCACCACCGACGGCCACAACAATAGTATCTGCCTGAAAATAAGTACGATGGTATTCATGTAGCGGCAGCGAAAAAACAAACCGATCGTCGTCGCTAAAGAGTATTGAGTAGTATAGTATATAACAGAAGCATGGATGCCTTTTGAAACATTTATGCTTTTTGTATTGTTGTATGTAATAACATTGTCGAAATGGTGCATTCGTATTGAAATATTCTATAAACAAGAAAAGACTCGTTTATGGTATTTTACTCAGACTCTCTACATGAGAGCGGAAATAGAGTGCAATAAGTTCTCTATACTATTCAATACTTTTTATCGTCGCCCTGTTAATGACAAAACAAAAACAATTATTTCAGTGAGCTAAATATTGCTTCATTTATTTTAACAATATTACATCTAATGTTAAAGAAGATGTATGGAAAAAGAAAGTGTAATAGCAAAAGAGCCTTCAGTACAAAAACTATGCTTTTATCATTTTCCAATGTAAGAGCTGGAGATTTTGGCATAGATTCAAGTCCAACAAACTTCATAGAATTGCTACAAGAACTGTACCAAAATTCCAAAACTTGTGTGGAAATAACTTATTCTATGATTGGTTCTGTAGAATGCATAAGAGCTGGGTAAACCCTTTCTTTTTTGTCAAAAATCATTAATGCTAGAATAAATGCTGAAAATTAAATGGCTACAGCAAAATATTGCAAGAACCATGTGTACGTTTGCAAACATTGTTGTCATGAATTGAGCCTCTGCTGCTTCTTTTTTCTTTCCCATCTGTCGCGTTTTCCTTTTCAGCAGTTTTCAACAAACAAAAACACATTTGGGTCACAAACACATATAATATAATTATTGTGTCTTCAACATCTTATATTGAATAGCAAACACAATGTGTTTGGACACAAGTATACTGTGTTTGTGGCAAGATAAAACAATAAAGAAAGCTGCTTTTTCAGCATGTATATTCTCTACTAAAACATGACGATCTGTGGTGGTAGCGTGCGAGGGTCTTGTACAGGAGAACGTGACCTATATTCTGACCACTTGTAAGTTGTCTCAGCAGCAGCACCCTCACTTAGTGGCGACGACACTATCAAGCATTTAGCCTCAAATGAGCGTGTCAATGATTGACTACTCGGGTTCGCTATAAAACTGCAAGTCCTGAACAGTGAGTCTAGGACTCAAAAAGCACTGATTGTGAAAGCTCTCCCTTATTTTTTCATGGAATGTAATGTAGTTTCTCTAGACAGATATTTTTTTTAGTTGTAGCCGTTTATATATCAGTTACACGCTAAGAAAGTAACGGTTAGAGCTGCTTTCAAAAATATTTATTTTGGGCCAAAAATGTTTCGTTTACTTCTTAGTCTCATGGTTGACAGCATATGATAATACTTTTGCAGAAAATACAAAAATTTTGTCATATGGTTGACCGCAAATGATAATACTTTTCCAGCAAATACAAAAATGTTGACACTAAAGTAATTTCCTTCGTTGTAAACGAAATTGTTTTTAGTGCCAGACTGTCCCTTGAATTGATTTTTTGTTCTTTCGACATAAACAAACTGGGCGCTGTTCAAGACGATGCTTCACAAATATCGAAACGATCGTGCAGCGAGTGCGAGTTCGAATACTGCACGCGACTGTTAACATTTGCTCACTAACAAATGATCTGTCAAATGCATTACAACTTTCTAAAATGAAAATTGAGAAACGCCTAATGTTTAGGTTGCTGTCGTCTTTGTCCAATATATGTCATGGCGCAGTGGATATATACTAGACATCTGCACAAGACGTCTTCAATAGATATTCAAGACGTTTGGTTTTTTTCAAGACATGTATTGTAGCGAAGTTCCAACAACCGATTACTTCGCGTTACTGTCGAGAAGGCATTCGTGTACATGTGTATGTGTATGTGCAAAAATACAATACAATGTCAAGCGAAGTAGAATTAGTAGTATGGGGGTTTGTGCTCTACAGTGAATTATTTGACACAGTTATGTCTTGAAAGAAAACACATGTCTTGAATTACCAATCAAGACGTCTTATGCAGACGTCTAATAGGTACGTAGACTTGCAACTCCATTCCATAAGCAGGTTGTCGCAAAAATGATTATTTCTGGTAATAGTTTTTTTTTTGGAGTTACATACCTCGTTTGTATTTACCGGGAAAAGACCAATTGCAATTACATTCAAATTTCAATTACATTTCCTAAACGCAGTTTATTAACTGAGATACTGTTTGTTCGTAAAAGCATCTATCTTGGCATGTACCGCAGAAATTTCTGAAGCCTACGGAAAAATCACAACACTTTCTGCGTGGTACAATGTACAAAATGCTTGAATGAGTCAACTCGATATTCATTCTCAATTACAAAGTACACGAATGTACACATATGCGTTGGAGTGTCACATTTAGAGTACTGTTGGTTTGAAGTATGAGTCATTGTGAATGAATAAATAGTATTTAAAGTCCATTAGGTGAGTAATTAATTGCCTATGGTACTTTAGTAAGAGCGAGTGTTATCTTCAATTATGTATGCGGTAAACTGGTTAACGATAAGCAGCAGGGCATTTAATTCCCACTGAGGGATTTATACTTATATTTAAAGACCAATTTCATTGGGAGTGGGTGATAAATTTGGATTCAAAAAACAACCTCAATAGATTTATTTCAATATAAAAAATTTAAAACAAAATGAATTTATTTAAACGTACTGTACAACACGTCGCTTTATATCTCTCTTAGATTTAAATAAATCAAAATCTTAACACATTTCAATATAATGTCGCTTTGCCAAACGATAAACAACAACAGAATCATTAATATTAATAATGGGTCTTGAAATCTCCTCCAGTCCATTCACAATTTCTCACGTCCAACATCATGTCAACAAGACGAAGGATAAAAAAAAACTAAATTAAATTTTTATTTTTTTTGTGAAAAAAATGAAAACACCAAGAACACCGAGTGGGGCAAACGCCTCCAAACAATGGAGATGAAATCACCCTAGGAATATGAAAACAACATCACGACCAAAAACGTTATCACTTACGCTGCTGCTGGTTGGTGTTGCATGCCGGCCCCGATGCTGGTGCAACAGTCAACAACTTATGGTGGCCATAAAAAATGCAACAATAAGTGTTACAACAGCCACTCGACAGGATACTTTTGCCATAAACTCAAGTGACAAATGATGCTGTTAAATGAGAGTTGATTGCATTTTTTGACCAAGAGAGAAGCACTAACAAAAAAATCCCACACACACAGACAGAAGCCGTGTAGAGTGGTGGAGATGGAATGACTCCGTTTACCAACGGCAAAATATTACAGGCCAACCTGGCCGCCTAAATGTATGCAACGAACAAAAAACTCATCAACATTGTTGGAAATGTATACAGTACTAGAGTTTATAAACAACGCGGAAAAGTGAAACAGTGGTTTGGGTGTCTCTTGTGAGGTAAATTAGATTTAATAAAATTTCAGGAATAGTAATTTATGTTAACAACAGTCACAGCACGATTTTATTCGGGGGTGCCCAGCTTGATATTTAGGTTGTAAAATAGAACTAAATTCAAAAATTACCTATTAGAGATATAATTTCAGGGTGGAGGGGCGAGCCACCGGGCGTACGTGCCCGACAACAGTTGTTACAGAAATATTGAAGGAAGATAAAAATGCTGTAAACAAGGCTTCATCTTTTTCAACTATAAAGTTTCGCCAAACCTCAATAGGTTGTCGTGCAATCCGTTTTTTATTTCAATTTCAATTTCAAATCAGGTGTTCTCGGTAGATGGTCCCAATTTATGCACATTAAACAGATTATTACAGGAATGTCAAACCCAAGGTTTTTCGATGGTACTTTAAACCCTCGACTCGCGACTGCTGTCTTCAATACTAGTTCCTTTTGACGACAGAAAATTATTAGTTCTTTTAAGAAGTATGGTCCAATGAAGCTCATAAACCGCGCTAAGCAGTTATTTTTTCAGGGTGCATTGACAGCTCCTGAACAGTCTCTGGCTGATCTTCGGACCAAATTGACGTACCTATTGAGCCAGAATTGAGTCTCGATGCTGAAGATTATAAAATGGGGGTAACTTGCGAAACATATTTTTCACAGAGCACGAGCTTTGATTTAAAACCCAATGATATCCAAGCGTTGCTCGCTTGTAAGTCTATTCATGATGAAATGGCAGGGCAAACTGAGCATTTTTGACTTTGACACATATCACGAATCTCGCGTGAATTGGCAAAAACTAGAACTCATATTTGCACCCCCATTTGCAACCCATACATATCGTCGTGGGTAATGAGTGATTAATGTTTACCCATTACCCACAGGGTAATAGAGAAAATAATGGGTAGCTACCACGACGATGGGGAATTACCCATCACGATTACACATTACCCTCAGGGTAATGGGGAAAATAATGGGAGTTACCCACGGCAATGGATGGTGGACCACCCAGGGTAACTTACCACAATTTTTGATCTAAAATATGATAATAATAAGCGATGTGCCAAAATACGTATATCACGCAATCGCGTTCTTGGGACACACGGCTTTAACTCGAAATGTGAGTAGAGAAACACCCCAAGGGGTAGTCTTATCTTCACTTCTCTGGAATTTAACACGTGGTAGTGGTTTTCTAGAGCTGAAGGGGTCACGTTTCACAGCCGCCCAGTGCTTTAGAAACGATTTCCATCGGTCAAAATTTAGTATCTTATTGATTTCGAAAACATTTTTAACAGGCTGTTTCTCTACCTCGAACGAATAGCTAAGCGAACGAAAAACAGTCACTCACATTCGGCACAAACTCGGTTTCTCAAAGTCGAAATTTTCTTTAGCCTAACTTCATATTTGTTCCTAAATGGCAGCACATTCGAAATAGTGAAACCAAAATTTGTACTGAACAATGTAATGTTTTCATTCGACTTGAAACGACAAGATTGTGAAACCCAAATCAACTTTCTTTCGTCTAGAACACGAACGAAAGCTTTCGTTCGAGATAGAGAAACAGGCTATAAGTTCTGCAAAAAACTGATTGTAAGCAGATAGTTAAGGATTATTTGGAGATATCGTGAAGATGTTTCAGTAGAGTGTTGGCGATGTTTCACCGCAATTAAGCCAGAGTTTTGAGGCGATTTATAACAATAGCTGAGACATGGGTCTACTACTTCACACCTGAGACAATGGAATACACTTAACGTAGTGGACTGGAATGGGAAAAGAAAGCAAAGACGGTTACATATGAGAAAAGGTCATGGGGTGTGCTTTTTGGGATGCAAATGGAATAATTTTTATTAATTATCTTCAGAAAAGAAAAACGATCAACGGCGAATTTTCTGTCACTTTATTGAAGCGTTAAAGTGATAAAATTGTGGAAAGAGGCCGCATGTGGCGAAAAGAAAGTCTTGGTTCATCAAGACACTGCTCTAGTTCACACATCCACTATTGCGATGGCCAAAATTAATGAATTTAAGTTGGAGTTGCTTCACCACGCACCTTATTCGCCAGATTTATCTTCCACGGGGTATTTCCAAACTTGGAAAAGTGGCTCGGTGCTAACAAACTTTTCAATAATGAAGAGGTGGAGTCTGTGGTTGATCGAGTTTGCCTCTCCTACTATAAACAGGGTACCGAAGCTATTGAATATCGCTGGAAAAAGTGTAGCTAGCTAAAAGCGGATTATGTTGGAAAATAAGGAAAATGTTTCCCAACTTTGTTGTGCCTTCTTTGTGTGGCCGGCTGGTTTTGGGACCGCCCTCGTATTCTCATTGATGGCGTTTGATCCACAAGGGTAGTAAAGCCAAGCAACTATACCTTTTACTAAAGGAAATTTGAGTGCAATATCTCGAAAACTGTATAAGATACAGTTCAATAAATTCGAAAAATTAAATAGATATTTTCGAAATTAATTAACAATTGTTTGCATGCACAATTACGTCAAAATATATTTAGAAAACATAAAAAAAAAATAAATGGTTTCCCATTACATCCCATGAAGGGACTGGGGAGAACTTCTCACAATCACTGAGCTGTGGGCTTTCCAGTTTTCACTCACTGATTGGGACCTACAGTTTTACACCGATTCCGAACGGTAATTTGAGAAGCTTTTTCATGGCTATATACTCGATAGTGTCGCCGTCACTATGCGAGGTGACCGCCGCCGAAAGAAATTTTATTTTTTTTGAAGGTGGTCAGAGCCGGGTTCGAACCCAGGATCTCATGTACAAGAGCCGCGCACACTAACCATTGCACCGCCGACGGTCGCAGAAACATAGAAAGAAAAAAACCAGAGATTTTAGATTCTTTGAAATCAATAAATAACAAAAATAGTCAGATTTGGAATATTTTCTTATTTACACCCAATTATCCTCTTTGTGGTACATAATTCCTGGCTCCTTACCTACAATCTGCTTTTAAAGAACGTTTACTAGATCAAAAGAATGTTTACTAGATCAAAAAATATTGAATTCTGTGTGATGGAAATCGATTCGGAACCACTGTTCTCGACAGAAAGCTTAGTTTCAAGTCAGCCACTAAAAGAACCATCGCAGGGCTTTCCCAAAAAAAAAAAAAAATTACAGGAGGTGTCAGAGGACACCGGGTTGGAACGAAGTTCCTTTCGCTATATAAAAATACGATAATTTAAATGGATCCCTAAGAAAAGATATTTTTTGTAAAATGATAAACTGTAAAATGATAACTTGTAAAATGATATAATATTTTTTGATGTGTTAACATCTATAGCGGCGTATAGGGACTAAATCTATCAAAGTCAGATGTTATGCTGCTGCTAAAACCAGATGTTATGCTGCTGCTAAAACCAGATTTTCTGCGACTGCGAAAGAGAATAATGACGTGTTAAACAAAAATGAGCGAGCAAGAGAGCAATGAAAGAGTGGTGTGGCAGGGGTGAGGCAAACGAAATTGTGTCTATAGCGTATGTATTATTAACATAATAATGTATGTATGTACATTAGACTGACTCACAAAAAAAAGTGTTTTTGTTCCACCCCCTGAAATGTACCTTGACTTGTTTTTTGATGATTCCCAAAATATTTCGCGTCTAGGATTAAAACCCCGTGAGCTGGACCGTTTTTAAAAACAGGCTTTTTTTGAGTTTTTCAAAGTTTTTTGATAGTTAACTAAAGATAATATGTGCAATATTAGTATCACAGGAAAGCATTTTTAATGACGCATCCCACGGTATGAAAAACATGCCAACAAATGTTCTGCCAAGGCCTTTTTTCAAAGATATTCTGCAAAAAAGGCCTTTTTTTAAAAACGGACTAGCTCACGGGGTTTTAATCCTAGACGCGAAATATTTTGCGAATCGTAAAAAAACAAGTCGAAGAACATTTCAGGTGGTGGAACAAAAACACTTTTACTGGCCTCATACAAAATGAGTCGGTTTAATGTACATGTGTCTGTTTATGTTGTTGAACGGAGATATAAAGCATAGCCACGCAAAATTTCATTTGCAAACCCCATGGGTTTGCGCAGTCGACGTTATGGTGACACACTAACACGTCAGCTACTTCGTACAAAGTATGTGTGATGTTGTGTGTTTGGCTGTTTCGTTGCTGTTGATATTGCAAACATGTGGTTATGTGACACTCGTATACGTCAGCTACTTCGGACAAAGTATGTGTGATGTTGTGTGTTTGGTTGTTTCGTTGTTGTTGCTATGGCCAAACAAAGCGAGCCATTTGATGTTCAGCATTGCCCGGTGTATACAAAAAAACTATTGTTTTTTATTTTCCAACGTAACATTTACTAATGTGTTCATAGAAATCGAACAGGTACCGTGTAGCAAAAAGGTGTTAACACATCATCCGTGAGTTCGAACACTCATTGATTTTTTTATAGAATGTATTTGTTTTAAAAAAAAGTATAATTTTAGGTTCTTTTTGTAAAAATCTGTATTATATTTGATATTTTTTAAACAGAGGTTCTTCTTTTATTAAAAGCTAATGTTTTTTTTAAGAAAATGTAGTATTGTTAAGATGAACTACTTTTTGTCAGAAAAAGTAATAAGAGTATGAATTTTTTTTTAAAGTACTTTTTTAAGAACAGGTACTTTTTAAAGAAGTGATACTCTTTTTAGGAAAAGGTTATTTTCTTTACGAAAATGTACTTATTTTCAGAAAGGCCACTTATCTCAAGAAAAGAAAAGAAAAGGAATTATTTTATTTTTAAGAAAAGGTATTTTTAACAAAAGGAATTTTTGTAGGAAAAGGTATTTTTGTTAAGAGAAGATAATTTTGTGAAGAAGTGTTTTTTTTTAACGAAATGGGAATCCTTTTTCAGGAATAGGCACATTTTTAGGAGTAGGTACTTATCTCAAGAAAAGTTATTTTGTTTCACAAAAAGGTACTCTTTAAAGAAAATGTACTTGTTTAAGAAAGGTACTTATTTAAAAAAAAAATACTTTTTTAAGAAAAGGTTCATTTTGTAAAAAAATTTACTTTTTTTAAGGAAAGATAAGATAAGATAATTTAAGAAAGATATTTTTTTAGGGAAAGGTACTTTGTATTTTTTTTGAGAAAATTTACTTTTTTTAAGAAACGACACTTATTCAAGAAAATGCTCTTTTGAATAAACGATGATTTATCTCACCTTTCGCATTACATATATTCAAAAATTAAATTGTTCGAGCGTTTGGTCTTATTTTTAATTAATTTTTTTCTTCGATATTTAGCTTTTTTAATGCATAAATGCATTAATTAATAATAGTGTTTATCGTCCTGACGATGCTACCCAAAGGCCAGCGAAATATCGAAGAATAAAATTAATTAAAAATACGACCAAACGCTCGAACAATTTAATTTTTGAATAAAATGCTCTTTTTTGAAACTTCTTTCACTTTGACTTTTCTAAATTTACATTTTATTGGATTCAAAACTACAATATATACTAGCTAATGGTTACAGGCTCAACCTAGAAAACTTCCCATTAAACAAGAAATTTCCCACCATAGACACAAACCAAACCAAAACTACCCAATATAGTTGATCATACTGGATTTTAATACAGCTGTTAAGAAAGGTATTTTTTTTTCATTTAGCCCCCATCCCACAACGTGCGATAAGGAACTTCGTTCCAAAAAATAAATAAATTATTGGATCTTTTATATATATATATTTCCTCCAGATATTGCTCTAACGCATTGTCGTGTGGTGGTCGGTTCTGGAAAAATGCGTTTACCTAAGTCTGCTGGGAGTAGTTCCTAGAATGACATGGTATGTGTATAGCGAGTGCTCTTCGCACAACACTTACCGAGTGTTTTTGCGGGTTATCCTCCACCTGTTATCACTAGATTGTCTTGGAAGCCAAATGGCTGCCAAAATTGATTATTCTGTACGAATGACACACGTCTCCTAAAAAAATGCTTCTATAATAATATTAACCTGTACTGAAAACAGGCTTCCTCATTTTGACGGTGGGGTTCATCAAAGCTAAGCTAACGAATAAATTCGTTAAAGAACTGCTCCTTTAGACATATTAAACTGCACTGAAAGCAGGTTTTCCCACTTTGACAACTAGTTTCATTAAAAGTAAGCTAACGTATAATTTCATTGCCTTAAAGGAAGTGTTCATTGCACCACCGACAAAATCTTCGGATATACGAAATATATGAGTGCAGCAAATGAATATCTACATTGTGGTGACGAGTCTACAAGCGGCACAAGTATGTCGTTAAAAGTCAACATTAACCAAGGACTGATACACATCGCTTAAAGAAATGCTCCTATAGACATATTAAACTCCACGGAAAACAGGCTTTCCCACTTTGACAACTAGTTTCATTTAAAGCAAGCTAACGTATAATTTCATTGCCTTAAAGGAAGTGTTCATTTCAGCAACGACAAACTCTTCGGATATACGAAATATTTCAGTGCAAATGAATATTTACGTTGTGGCAACGAATTGTTTACTTGATCTAACGTCGGATGACGCAAACTTTCTATTTCTGTTGTAGTCTACATTTATCTAAGATTATAGTCTTAGGAAAGTTTTACAGTAAACGGTTATCGCAGACCCCTTCTTCCACAAGGGGTGGTATCTTATCGAAGCATTTCTAGAGGCAGATGAAACCTATGCAGTATTTGCTATAGGGGAAATGCAGCATAGGTGAAATGCAACATTTGTCTTACCATGGTTTGTTTAATTCATATTTTATATGTAAAAGTTTTCATACACAGCAATTTACCAGAGGATTGATTTTTATACACAAATAGCGTAGGACATTTTTGTAAACAAGTTCGTTGCTACAAATATTTTCCATTTAAGCTTCAACAATTATTTACATAGGATTTTTATTAATATATGATTTGTATTAATTGCTTGAACGCCATTAAACTACTGTTCCCTGTCCAACTGAACATAATCTAGAAAACATGATGAACTGTAAAGAAAGGACAAAAGCAGCCAGCGACGCGCACTCCTTTTGAACTCTGTCTTCTACGTTCTATCATAACAATGCAATGAGCTATGAAAGAAATGTGGGAATACATTTAGAACTCAACCAGGTATACAATAGAACGTAAATGATGAGGATGTTGCTGACTGACTGTTGGAGCTCATGACTGTGACAATGATGGTGATGGTGATGGTGATGGTGACGGTGACGATGGCCATTTCTTTCTGACTGCATTGTACCAGGTAACTGTGCAATCTCTGGCTGTCAGACACATGACATTTCTTTCACTGGCCAGCGAAACGCAGTCAAATTGGAAAAAAATGGTGAAAACATGATTCCTTTGCATGTCCTTCATGTACTTGTGATAGTGTCTTGCATAAACTCATCTGCGAATCAAGGCATTTACGTTTTATTTCTACGTCGGACATGACGAAATAAGAAGAAGAAGAAAATGTAAGTGAAGCGAGAAAAAAAAGCGAAATGAATTGGAAATAAAAAATGAAGTCACGCCATCAAGTTGTTCTGAAATCAGAAATCGTAATAATCACTATCACAACGTGATGTATTTCCATGTCATTCATTTAAGGTTTTTTTCTTTCGTTTCTTCTCGGCAAAAGAAAGGAACAGTGGGACAGGATGTTAAAATAAACGTTTCCAAATTAAGGGTTTTTCTTATTGTAAGCATTTTTCAATTTCATGTGAAACAACTGCTGAGTTTTATAGGACAAAACAAAACTCTGACCTAAACAAAATCTCGAGTCAAGGATTATGATTACAGTGTGGTGGTCCTAAGGGACGTTTTTCTCAAATTGGGGTAATTTTTTAGTTGAAATAATTTTCGGTTGTAGCTAAGATTGTCAGTATCAACCTGCCAGAATCGTCGCCTGTTATTTACAAGTTTTATAAGATATTTACCAATCTTCACCCTACTTCAAAGACGTGTCAGCTTAGTAGCAACACCAAGCACAGACATTGGTCCATACAGTTTTCCTCGTATTGGTTTGTCCAAGGCAGTCTTATAACCAACAACAAGTTCGTAGGCTCTCTCCAGGTATAGCCATAATGTGAATTGACTAGGCGGTCGTGGATTTTAGATGTCTAAAGCCACAGTAATAAGATCCAATCAGGTCTGCAACAAATGGTTATAGTCTTAAGCGGCCTACGCTTCAAAGAACCTTGTGTGCAATGAATTAAAATGTTTTTCCCCGGTAGATCATACACCAATTATCGCTGACCTGATTGGACCCTACCAGTGTGGCTTTAGGCCTCGAAAATCCACAACTGACCAGATTTTCACGCTACGCCAAATCCTGGAGAAGACACACGAAAAACAAATCGACACCTATCATCTATTTATCGATTATAAAGCGGCCTTCGATAGTCCGATACGGGAGAAACTCTATGAAGCAATGGCTGAGCTTGGTATTCCTGCAAAACTCATACGCCTTTGCAGGATGACCTTGACGAACACCAAATCCGCAGTGAAAGTTGGTAAGGATCTTACTGAATCATTCGAAACTAAGCGAGGCCTCAGGCAAGGCGACACCCTATCGTGCAATCTCTTTAACATCTTAATAGAGATCATTATGAGAAAAGCTGCAGTCAACATGAATAAAACCATCAGCAGCAAAAGGATATCATTGGGCGCACAATTAGGGAAGTTACTGCGGGTTTTTCGAGAATTGAGAAGGAGTCAGCAAAAGTCGGTCTGACGGTAAATGAGGACAAGACAAAATTAATGGTTTCAACGAACAGGGCCTCCACGCGATTAGACCAAAGCGTGAACGTTGATAACCGTTATAACTTCGAGGTAGTGGACGAATTTATATACCTCGGATCTGCCGTGAACAAAAACAACAACGTCAGCCTTGAGATCAAGCGGAGAATTGTGCTTACGAATAGATGCTATTTTGGGCTAAGCAAGCACTTTAGAGATAAAGCCTTCTCTCGAGTAACAAAAGTCCAGCTGTACCAGACTCTCATTCAACCTGTCTTGCTTTATGGCGCAGAATCCTGGGTCCCATCGCAAGCAGACGAAACATCTGTAGATGTCTGCGAGAGAAAAATACTTCGAAAAATGTATGGCCCTATAGTGCACAGCGGCGAGAATCGGCGACGCATGAATCATGAGCGGTATGAGCTTTATCCTGACATTGACATAGTTAAGCGGATCAAGATAACGCGATTGCGCTGGCTAGGTCATGTCATTAGAATGGATGAAGACGAACCAGCATGAAGTGTTTTCGAAACCGAACTCGAAGGAAGACGAAAAATTGGAAGACCAGGACTCCGCTGAAGGGATCAGGTTGACGAATCCCTGCGTACACTTGGTATTGCCAACTGGAGAAATAAAGCAAAAGATCGAACTGGTTGGTGAAATATGATATCTTGGTTTTGTACGGTCCCTGACCCCCCGGGGTTGCCAAGACCGGATATGGGAAGTAAGTATGTAAGATCGTACATTTACTCCGGTCGTCATTTTTAAAAAATGACATAGTATGCTAAGGCAACAATCGTCGGACATGAGAAGTGATCTCTCCATATCCCCAACATACGAGATATGGACAGATCACTTCTCCTTTCCTCTATTCCTTATACCGCTACGTCACGGCTCGCGTTGCAACTGACTGTAACAGTGTCATACGTGCAGCGATCTTTTCACCACTTACCCTGTGACACTCTGCATTGTACCATGGTTTCTCTTAAAGTTGTTTTTCAAAACCAAGTACGGTTTCTGCAACAGTTTTTATAGAGTAGGGAATGTATTTCCACTGCGCTTCAGAATTATGACGCTGGGCTGCGTTCTGCGCCAGTATCTGAGTGAGATTCTCTGCATACCGCAATGTCGCGGCTCGCGTTTCAACTGCCTGAAGCATAGCCATATGTGCAGCGTTCTTTTCATCACTAAGTCTCGTGCTTGCAGTTTCATATGTTCAGCTTTCTATATGTCTGGTTTCGTACAACTTTCGCCGTGTTTATCCTCGTGCGAACCTTTACTGCAACCTGGTAGTTATCCAACTCGATATTAGCTCCTCGAATCACACGTACGTCCATTACACAAGTAGAGTGACTTCCATGAATTTTCAGGGGATCAATCTGGGTTTTCATCTCCTGGTCAAGAAATATCCAAGTAGCCTTGTGTTATCCCACGATAGTTGACGTATATACTCGGGTCAACTTAGTGAAATACAAGATAGAGTACGCTGAGACTCCAATCGATGGCCAAGAATCAAATTTGGATATGAGCTGGTGCATTCACATTGCCAGAACCGGTTGTAAGCCGGTAAATTTCTGTTCTGATTTGATCTTGATTCTGACGTCCTCTATTTTCTCATCTCCCTCATCAGCATGTGTCTCTCCAGAGACAAGTAATGCAGCAAAATGAAATGTCCGTAAACAAAAAAAATGGCTTCCCGTTACATCCCATGAAGGGATTGGGGAGAGCTTCTCACTATCAGTGAGCTATGCGCTTTCTCGTTTTACACTTACTGATTGGGACCTACAATTTTACACCCGTTCCGAACGGTATTTTGAGAAGCTTTTTCATGGCTAAACACTTGATAGTGTCGTCGTCACTAAGCGAGGTGACCGCCGTCGAAATACATTTAAAGTGGTCCGAGCAGGGATCGAACCCATGTTCTCATGCATGAGAGCCGCGCATACTACAATTGCACCACCGACGGCCACATGTCCATATCCAGTCCACATCCAGTATATATTCTGAATGTTTGTGTCTGGATTACCATCCTTATCTTTAGAGATCATGAATCCTCCTGATCCGAGGCCGTTTGTGTGACTTTTCACTGTATGGGGGAATATTTGGTGTTCATTCTTGCTTCAATATATTTCAGTATATATCGTCGTTGTGGCTGATGCGAGATATTGGTCGGTACTGGTGACTGCCGAGCAATGCAGAACTATGATCAACGAGTTTTTATTATTTTATTATAATGTGGTTCCAACAGGACGATGCAACTGCAAAACCCAGCTCCCATGATAAAGGGTAATTTGAGGGATAAATTTCCAGGTCGCCCAATAACTCATTTTTGCAATATTTAGTAGCTGGCAAGTTCGCCTGGTTTGACCGCCTGTGACTTCTTTCTTTGAAGGGTTTTGAAGTCAGGTGTCTATGTGAACAAAGTACATATTCTGTATGCAACATATTGCAGGAACCATGTACATGTTTTCGTGAATTGAAGACCGGTTTTTTTTTCTTTATTGTCTGCCACGTTTTTGTTTTCAGCAGTTTTTAAGAAACAAAGCCACATTTGGGTCTAAAATACAAACCTATTACTCATTGTGTCCCAAATATGTTATTGTGAATAGCAAACACAATGCGTTTGGTTACAAGTATACTATATTTGCGACAAGCTACAAACAATTAATAGTTGGATCTAAGCGACAACAAAAGAAAAATTTTCCAACGTGTCAAAACTTTAAAAGAGAGTATCTGCCAACTGTACGATATCGTATCTCCTGAAAATCTCGCCAGAACTGTTGAAAATGGGGCAAACGGAGCCCTAATGTTCATCAACATCGGTGACACCCCCTAAACCGATATCATCTTCGAAAAGTAAGCGCTGAAGAATTTTCTTTTTTGTAGTTTGGATGCAAATATAATGTAGTTGTAGCTTGTCGCAAATATAGTATACTCGTGTCCAACCACATTGTGTTTGCAACTCAACATTACATTTTGGAGGCACAATGACTATCAGGGTATATTATATCATTTTGTGACCCAGATGTGGTTTTTTTATGAAAACTGCTAAAAATAATAACGTGACAGACAACAAAGAAATTTAAAAGCAGTAGATCTCAAATTCATTAAAGCAATGCTGGCAAACATATTAATGGTTCCTGCTATATTTTGCTGAAGCCGTATTTTTTCTACGTGAAAAAAAACCAAATCATCCAAATAAACATTTTTCAAAATAATTATGAATTGTGGTTGGTAAATTTCCGGTAAATATAAGATATCTGACTCCACGGGGATTTGAACCTGAGCCTCTCAGCATGTCCGGCCGCCATTACGCCATAACATGTTTCTTATAAACATAAATGTTCATTTGCCGCAAATACATTCCTCAAATGAAGTTAAGTTGTCTAAAATTTCGTTTGTGAGGAACAACATTTTGCTTGCACGTACAAGAAATCTTTGCTGATAGTTCGCACAAGTTCAGTTTCATTCATCCAACTGCGTTTTTGTTATTGCAGTGAATTCTTACGTTGTAGTGATGAATTTGTACATTAGGCCACTTTCTATAAAATTATTTTCAAGTTGACATAGTTTTTTCTTCAGTGCGTTTTCTTTTTAAAACTTTCGGCTTTTCACCTTTGCTTAACCGCTCTTTTGGAAATAATATCCTTGTGCCCGTATTTCTGCATATACAACCACCCATTAACATTGTGCTATAGCAAACGCTGCTTAGCCCCACTGTCCTTTACATTTACGTGTTGCATTTTTGTGTCGCCCTGTTGTGTTCTTTGAATGATTTCTTATCACGAAACCATGTCCCAGCGTCAAGACGCTGAGACAGCATAAATAATTGTTTATGTGTTAGTTAAAAGGACTCACAGAAAATGTGTACTGGCACAATGATGACTGACTCACTGACTGACTGGATGATGGAAAGACAAGAAAAGGGTAAATCGAAATGCACTGAGAAGTCAATGAGTGTTTGTAGTATATAACTGAAATATCATGATTGCACAAATTTGCCGACATTTAGTGTTGAAGTTTACGACCAGGACCTTTGCAAAAGGATTCATTCAGTGTTATACTGACCATGATGATGCCTATAATGCTATCAGCTATATTTCGATTTAACAATATCACAGACTCAGTGGGTTTGGAGGGGGGGCTGTTGGAGGCTATTTGATGTTGTTGATCTGTCACAAGGACATTATTGTTTATCATTAAAAATGAGAAATTTTCCTGGCGTGTAAGCAGGATTGCTTGGGATTGTATTAATGCTCAGTGGGATAGTGTTTAAGTTGAAATGAATGTAATTTGTTGTTTTGTTTGAAAAATTATTGGTCGAGATTTAAAGGACTTGTTGTATACCCAGGTTATTGCTAAAGGAAATTTTTAAACAAATATTTAAAAAAAAGCCAATGGTATAAGAAATATTGGTGAGGTAAACAGTTTGACAGGATGAAATTTGTGTTTAAAACACCGTAAAATTATTAGGATTTGATAGAGCAAAAAATTGTATTAGTTATAAACAAAATCATACGAGGTTTCAGGCAGTACCCAGTTGGAACGAAGTTCCTTTCTCTATACATTATGTACTAGTTAGTTCCAACAATTACGATAATTTTAATGGAACTGTAAGAAAACATCTTTTTTGTAAAGCGATAAACTTTTTTTGAGAAAAATCTTTTGTATTTTTTTAAAAAGAAGTATATTTTTCGGTGTTTTTGTAAGAATGTGTATTATATTTTCCCGAAAAGATCCACTTTTAAAGACAGGTACTTCCTTTATTAAAAGCTAATGTTTTTTTTCAAGAAAACGTAATATTTTTAAGAAGAAGAACGTTCTGTAAGAAAAAGCCATAAGAGTATGAATTTTTTTACAAAGAAGTTCTTTGTTTGAGAATATGTACTTTTTAAAGAAGTGGTACTCTTTTTAGGAAAATGTTATTTTTTTAAGAAAATGTACTTATTTTCAGAAAGGCTACAAGACGTTAAAGAAAAGGTTTATATTTTAGTTTTAAGAAATGGTACTTTTACGAAAAGAAGTTTTTGTAAGAAAAAGTTTTTTTCTAGAGAAGGTATTTTTTTGAAATAAAAAAGAAAAAATGGGATTTTTTTTGGGAATTGGTCTTTTTTCAAGAATAGGTACATTTTTAAGATTAGGTACTTATCTCAGGAAAAGTTAGTTTGTTTCACAAAAAAGCTACTCTTTAAAGAAAAGTTAGTTTTTAAGAAATGGCAATTTGTTGTAAGAAAATTCACTTTTTTAAGAAAAGGTACTTATATCAAAAAAAATTCCTTTTTATAAAAAATTTTACTTTTTGTAAGAAAATTTACTTTTTTTAAGCAAGGGTACTTCTTTAAGGTATTTTTTAAGAAAACGTACTTTGTTGAAGAATATTAAAAGGTACTTTGTTGAAGAATATGAATAGGTATTTTTTTAAGAAAATTTACTTTTTTTTTTAAGAAAAGGCACTTATTTAAGATAATTTAATTTTGTTAAACTTCTTTCACTTTGGCTTTTCTAAATCTACTTTTTATTGGGTTCGAAACTACAATATATATTAAATATTGTTTACAGGCTCCACCTAGAAAACTCCAATTAAATAAGAAATTTCCCAACATATATTAGCCTAGATACAAACCAAAACAAAAGTATCCAATATAAAGGGTTTTTCAACAGAGACGCTACAAAAGTAAATCAATAGGGACAGCAAACGACGCCATATTTTTTCCCGCTATTTTGACATTTCTCTTCAGTAAGGTTTGCCATTTCATCATGGAAAGATATACGAGCAAACAACCAGTCGAAATTATTAAAATTTACTACCGAAATTTGGAGTTAGTGGCCTCAACTTTAAGAGCGCTACGTCCAATTTATGGTCATCATAATCGTCCTACCAGATCAAAAATTGAGCGTCTAGTGGAAAAATTTGAATCCACAGGCACAGTACAAAATGTTCCCGTGCAAGTGAGACAAAGAAGTGCCCGTAGTGCCGAGAATATTGCTGCCGCTGAGGCTTCAGTTCAAGAAAGCCCAAATGTGTCACTCACATGTCGTTCTCAAGCGTTGGGCATCTCTGTGACGTCGTTGTGGCGAATTTTGCGAAAAGATCTTGGCCTACATCCTTACAAGATCAAATTGACGCAAGCACTGAAGCCGCTTGACCACCATAAGCGTCGTATGTTCGTGAATTGGGCTGAGCAACAACTTGAAAATGATTCGGATTTTCATCGGAAAATCATCTTCAGCTATGAGGTTCATTTCTGGCTGAATGGCTTCGTCAATAAGCAAAATATGCATTATTGGTCAGACAGCAATCCACACGTAATCCGTGAGTCATCATTGCATCCCGAAAAAATTACGGTTTGGTGCGGTTTATGGGCCGGCGGCGTCATTGGGCTGTACTTCTTTCGTGATGATCAAGACCGGCACATTACTGTGAATGCGAATCGCTACCGTTCAATGATAACCGAATATTTTTGGCCCCAATTGGATAATATGGACTTGGAGGACATGTGGTTCCAACAGGACGGCGCCACAAGCCACACAACGAATGCCACAATCAATTTATTGGAAACCAAGTTTGGTGAACGTGTTATCTCACGAAATGGCCCAGTTGATTGGCCGCCTCGGTCGTGCGATTTGACGCCGTTAGATTATTTCCTGTGGGGCTACGTCAAGTCTATGGTCTATGCCAACAAGCCAGCGAAGATTGATGAACTTCGTACGAATATCGAACGTGAAATTGCAGCAGTATCGGCCGATTTATGCTTGAAAACCGTCGAAAATTGGGTGCAGCGTCTGGACTTCTGCAAAGTGGCCATGCAAAAGAAATCGAGTTCCATACATAATGGCATCGAACGTAGTTTCACATTAATAATGAATTTCATTGGTATCTAAAACCGGTTTTGTTTTATTTAAAAAACTTTTGTAGAGCTCTTATTGAAAAACCTGTTCATTGATAATACTGGGTTGTAGGAAAATAGTGTTAAAAAAAGTTGTTTAATTTTTTTTCGTTTAGCCCATTTAGCTATAAGGAACTTCGTTACAAAAAGGTATAGACTAAAATGCCCAAAATAAGGGAAAAAACGTTTTCTTCAATAATTATTTGTCAAGTTTGAAGTCTTATGGCGATTTCGTTTTTGAGAAACGCGTTTTTGCGTTTCTGCCTTTTGCACTAAAAGTGACTTTCATATTCGTTAATGAAAAAAGTGCAACCCTACTTCAGGGTTTTCTGTTCGCGTATGAGAATTTGCACTCAAAGGGTGCAAAAATGCTGCATTTTGTACCCTCTCAGTGAGTAATGGGGGCGAATGTTGCTGGATAAAATGGCTGATATTGAGTCTTTTTGTATGTTTTCTTTGTCCTGCCTAAGATAATTTTTCTACCTTTTTTGGTGGGACGCAAAGTTAATTTAAGCGGCTTCAGTTAAAATCGCATGTTTTAATTTTAAAATGAAATGCGCATTCTTGCGGAGACAATTTGTTCTGGAAATCGTTGCTGCAATAAATCGATTGTTTCATGCGCGGTGTGGCAAGTGCCGCCGTCTTACAGAAACCATATGTCGTCCAGATCCATGCCATCCAGTTGAGGCTACAAGAACGTCATTATCATATTCCTGTAACGAATGCCGTTCACAGTCACTGCGATTTCGGCCTCATTTTCACAAAAGTAAAACCCAATCACGCAGCCTGATCAAAATCCCCACCAGGCAGTTGCTCGTTATGGGTGCATTCGTTTCAGTAGCAATGTTTTCAAGAGACCGACCGGTACTTGGACGCACAAGAGTCTTACTGTCCATAACCTACCCAGATTTTTACAATTTGTTGACCACTCTTTGAATGGTTGACACATTAGTTGCACTTTTTGGACTGAAAATTCTTCGAAGTTTGCGACTTTCTTTCTTTGGGGTTTTGTGAAATCTCAGGTTTATGCGAATAAAAAGGGAACAAATCCTGAGCTCAAATCTTAGAGCCAACGCTTCATCGGTGGGATACAGCCACATCTCTGCGAAAAAGTTGTGGAAAATTTCATGAAAGGAGTAAAGGCCTGTCATCAGAGCCGTGGGGGCCATTTGGCGGAAATTTTATTCCATACTCCATCGGAACGTTTCTTCTTTACAATCCTCACCATAACTTTCCAAATTTTTCTAATAAGTTTACGCAATTATAAAGTGTTGGTACTTCGTAAAGCGCTCCATTTTGAATAATCGGAATAAACATATGTGACAGCTGCCAAATTTCAGTGTTGCCACTTGCACTAAAACAACATTACAAAAAATTTTAAAAGTGCACTCTTACTAAGACACCCTATACAACCGCACCGCCAATATTCTCATCGGAACGCTTAACACGAAGCCTCCGTGACCACTTTTTGCTCAAGGGTCCTGGATGGGATCGGCTAATGGCTTTGGTGATTGACCAGTTGGCATCTGGGAAATTTTTGCCGAAATTTATGACAAAATCAGCTACGAATTATTTTAGAACAAAAAATTGTCAAGCGTATTAGGATTTTTTTAAGGAGTATACATTTCTATGACTTGCAGAAATGTATCCTGTATCCATTGAATTCGCAAATGCCAAAACAAAACTGGCACTGGCCACCATTTGCAAAAGTTCCGATAGGGCAGTACCGTACGCAGGATTTTCTTTTGGTGGGGGGAGGGACAACTTTAAATTTAGGTTAGAAAATATCATAACAGTCAAAAATTTCAAAAATCGCCACTTAAGGAAATAATTTCGGTGAGGCCCAAACCCCCGGGCCTTCCTGCATGCGTGCCTGCTATAGGGTGACACATTTTGTTGCCTTGATGTTTGAATGCAAATACAACATGTTTGTAGATTGTCACAAATATAGTAGACTTGTGTCCAAACACATTGTGTTTGCTATTCAATATTTCTTGTTTTAGACACAAGAATTAATAAGTTATTTGTTTCTTCACTTTGATGTTTGAATGCAAATATAACATGTTTGCAGCTTGCCACAAATATAGTAGACTTGCGTCCAAACACATTGTGTTTGCTATTCAATATTTCTTGTTTTAGACACAATAATTAATAGGTTATAATAAATATTTTTGCGACACAAATGTGTGTTTGTTTGTTGAAAAATGGTGAAAATAGAAATGTGACAGACAATAAAGAAGTAAAAATCAGCAGATCTTCGAGTCATGAAAATAATGTTTGGAATTGTATATGTATATGGTTCCTGCAATATATTGCTGCGGCGTGGTTTCAGCGTGTACAATATCCTATGTGGAACACCACGGGACAATAGTTTGTTGAGCACGTGTTGCTTTGCACTCAAGCCGATCGACAACGAACTGTTTCGCTATATAACGTTTCTATGGGAAGGATTATTTCCTGCAACCTTTTCCCTTTTAGCTTGCACTTTTACACAATGTCTTCTTAAACACCTTGTCTCACCAAATTTATGGATTACCTGTATCACATATCCATAATACCTGCCGACACATATATCCATGGAAATTTCTATCTACGCCACACACACACCAAATCCCATCTATTCGAAATTCAACATTCCATTTCATTCCCAGCACTAACTTGCCACAACAGCAACATCATCATCAGCATCGACGCTGCCTGCCATTCATACTCTTGGCCGCGTGGGTTTAGCCTGGGCCACACGATAAAAGTCATACTTATCAGCAAATCCTCGTTAAAAACGCGTTTATGTTCGCGTGAAAAAATAACTTGAGGCCATTTTTAAAATTTCTCTATGGCCAACGAATATCCGTAACCAAAAGGTAAAAAATCAGCAAAAAAAAAAACCAAATCGAAAAACTCACCAATCCCAAAAAATATTCGCCTCGTGGTCTCTTTGCATTTTACATCCTGGAATAACGCGCGGCAACGTTAAATGACTTCGAATTGGTAAAGGACCAAAGAGATTGTGGGATGGTGATGGGGACGGCGGTGGCGACGCTGACGATGATGGCTTTGTCGGTGATGGCTGTAGGACAGACACGGAGCTTTGGCTGTTTTTGGTTAGTTTAGGTGATGGCGGTTTGGTGGTTGGCAGCTTTATGGACGACGCTGGCTGGATGGCTAAAGGTAAATTATTTGAGTCAGGTGTAAAGTGAGACTATTAATCTGATTGTCGGTTATTAAAATCATAATCGTTATTAATAGAGATTAATATTAAAAGCAAACACAAATTTAACACGTGTCCCTTAAGATACCCGCAAGGTGAAATTAAAGCGATTCAAGTGGCAAGGTGATTAGTTTGGTCGATGTTTTCGATACACTGCACCATGGCAGCGCTATGAAAGATAAAACTAATATCTTAAAAATGTATGCAGAGTAGGGAAAAGCAGTAGCGTCAGTTTATAGAATTTAGCACACGACTTTAGAGACAAAAGCAAGGACCACAAGTACAAAGGACTTTTTGCTGTAATTTAAGTTTTTCAACGGTAAATTTTTAAATTTGAATTTTTATTTTTTAAATTTGTTAGCTTTGATATTTCAAATCATTGATAGTTTTCATAGAACCTGTTGCGACAATTGTAACATGAAGTTATTTACTTCTATGAGGGAACTTGTCATGATAGCATTTCCTCAAAATTGGAATATTTGGGAAATTGATGCGACAAAATCCTTGAGCTTTCTAAAGAAACTTCCTGCATGTATACTACATGTACATAGTTCACAAAAATGTTTGCAATAAATTTTCGCAATGTTGAACATTTACATTTTGGCAATTTCCACTTGTCGATAGCTAGGGATGTTTCGAAATTGTTGCTTAACTACTATTCGCGTAAATATAATAATGAGGAAGGCAGTATGAAAATGATAGATGCCACACGCTGAAAAATCTATCGTTTCTTATTGTTTGGATGCAAATATAACGTGTTTGTAGTTTTCCGCAAAAATATAGTATACTTGTGTCCAAACACATTGTGTTTGGTACTCAATACTATTACATGTTTCAGACACAATGATTAATAGTTATATGTGTTATATATGTTTTTGTGTCCCAAATGTTGAAACAAAAACTGCTGAAAACAAAAACGTGACAAACAACAAAGAAATAAAAAAGAAGCAGATTTTCAATTGGGTAAAGCAGTGCTTGCAAACACATACATAGTTCCTGCAATATGTTGCTGCGGCCATTTTTGTCAGCGTGTACAAATAGTGATACTCTTTAGTTGCTTATCAAGTCGTATGATGACAAATGGCCCATGTTTCATGCTGGGCACCTATTAGATTGCTAACGGGCCGCTACCGTGCTGAAATAGTTCCCGAGTCGGTAGACAATGTTGGCTCTGGTGGCTCTGGACTCTAACGCGGCTTTTGGCACAGGAGCAAGTTGAGGCCATGCTCGCGAGCTGAGAGACGCCAGATTCCAATTTGGTTCCAGGCTCGCGAGTCAAGAGCGGCCGGATGCAACTTTAGTTGTAGGCCACCAATTACTTTATTTTGACCATTGGATGTCCCTTTTCCGAGAAATTGCGATATTTGTATTAAAGCAATCTTTCATTCTGGCGCTTTTTTCACAAAAAATTTACCACAATTTTAGAGGCACTACTTTATCAAAACCCCTTAAAAACTCTCATAAATTAGGCTATTAGACAATCCAATCTACTTTTTCCCTTATAAAGGGTCCGCCAAATAACTTTTTTTTTTTGAAAATGCTATAAAAATAAAACTACTGAATATTTTCTCAAATTTCTTTTTGTATTTGAAAGTACTGTCCTTCCGCTTAATAATGGAATATAATTTCATTCAAATGGCTGCCTCGGCTGGCCATGCAGTAGCCTACATGATCGGTCCAATTTGTAAGCACATTATCGACTGTGGGCGGCTGTATTTCACCAATGGCTTCACGAATATTGTCCTTTAAAGCGTCAATTGCCTCTGGCTTGGCGGCGTAACACTTATCTTTGAGGGCACCCCACAGATAATAGTCCAACGGTGTCAACTCGCAGCTCCGCGGTGGCCAAACGACATCAGCTCTGCGGCTGATAATGCGATCTTCAAAAACAGGCCGCAAAACATCGAGTGTAGCTTCGGCTGTGTGGCACGTAGCGCCGTCCTGTTGAAACCAAATGTTGCCAATATCCTCCTCTTCAATTTTTGTGAACAAAAATTCGTTCAACATGGCCCGATAACGATCGCCATTGACTGTAACGGCCACTCCTTCCTCATTTTCGAAGAAATAGGGCCCAGTTATGCCTCTGGACCAGAAACCGCACCAAACAGTGACTCGTTTTTGGGTGCATCGGCTTTTCAATGTATGCGTGCGGGTTTTCTGTGCCCCAAATGCGACAATTTTGCTTGTTTACATGCCCGCCAAGATCAAAATGAGCTTCATCTGAAAAGAAGTCGAAGAAGTGTAAGTCGATCGCAGGCCCATTTTTCCCATATTTCCCAGCGTTGTTCAAGCGATACACAACCATATTCGTTCAGCAGAGGGATAAAACTAATTATCTGTCAAATCAGACATGAGACAAGTGTTACCATTCACGAAACAAGCACTAGTTGAAAAAAAACGTTAGATGGCGGACCCGTTATTTGTCTTGTTTGATTTTTTTCGACCGACAATTTTCAAAAATCTCAAAATCAGTAAAAATCGCCAAAATCAACATTTCCAATTTTTATAAATTTTAGAAATGTTTAGAATTTTTCTGATTATTTGTTCTTTTTGGTTTGGACTGGCTCGGAGCCTCTCCCGAACCAGCTCGTGACTTGAGAGCCAAAGTTGGGAGACAGTTTCCAAGCCAGGAGCCACAATTAAATATAAAGGCACTCGGCTTACGAGAAAAAGTTGAAAGCCAGAGAAAAGTTGAAAGCGAGTCAAGAGCAGACAAGCTGATAATTGGGAGTCGTCTCGGGAGCCGACATATTGTACGGTTCCTGGTTACTTGCCTCACAAATGAATGATTTCAAAAATACCTGATTAATCTACGCCTTCTCTCCACGGCATGGTGGGAGACGGTCATGAAACAGTGCTGGAAGGTGCTCCCAACATTCCTGCATTTATCGACTACTCGACAGTGGAACCACTATTCGATCTCAAATACCACACTCTTTTACCGGAATGGGTTTCCTGGAACAAAGAAGTTCCTCGCAACGGGAGAAAAAAGTGAATTTCTACACGGATGGTTCGAAAATTAATGAACAGGCTACGAAGTCTACTCTATCGAACTACGCTTGTTCCTCTCCCGTACATTTGCCGATCATTGTAGCGTGTATCAGGCTGATCCGAAGCCCAGACTACGGAAAGTTTTTTGGTGGCACCGATCTTATCCAGCAGACATCTTCCGTTTTGATGATACTGCCAAAAACATTGAGGCGGATTGATAGTGTTGTACCCAGTGAATTTGAGTAAACCCGAGGATCCACTCCACTATCTGTTTTAGATCCAGCCGCAAAAAATTTCCATGTCGACATCCTGCAATGGTAAATGGTTCGTCGCCTCTTCTCTATGCGGTATGAATGTTCTGAAGTTTTTCCGGAAGGTTCATCTCTGGACTAACCTAGTCCGTTATTTCAGGTATGACCCCACCAGGTAAATTGCATAGAATCCTACTATGCCCATAGATACGTTGGGTACAGCATTTCATCCCTCTAAACCGCAGATCAAAGTTTGCCGCTAAACTCTTAGTAAACTGTTCAAACTGAAATAAATTCTTCATCGTGTTCAGAACAGCAGAGGGACACGTCCATAATTCTCTTATCCGCCAACAAAAGCTTCTCCCTGCACTGTTGAAAAAAACCCGTTTTCCATTACATCCCATGTCAGCTGTGCTTTCTCGAATTTCTCACTCCCTGATTGGGACCTACAGTTTTACTCCGGTTCCGAACGGTATTTTGAGAAGCTTTTTCGTGTCTAAGTACTCGATAGCGAGGTGGCCGTCGTTGAACGATCTGCACAGTTGACAGTTTTCAATCTTTCTATAGAGTCAGCCACCAAACTGGTACTCCAAAGGCCAGGCCAGCAAGGGCCAAATCACCACCTTATGCATCTACAACACCATCATTGGGTTTACACCCCATGTTCCCTCAAATGTTTTCTTGAAAGCGTAGAAGGCACATTGCGCCTTCTTAACTCTGTGTTCAATATTAAGTTTCTAGTTGAATTTCGGATTCAGAATTACACCCAGATAATTCGCCATATCCGACATTTCCAGTCAATTACCATTGAATAAGGTTAACCGATATTGTGGAATAGATCGCCTATTTGTGAATCGGCGTTTTATCCGGATTAAAGCCTAGAAAACAGCCTGTAGCCAAGGTGCTGATGTATTCCGAAATATTCCCCATTACTTCGCTTGTCACGGTGATAAAGGGACTTGTTACCATCTCCATGATATGAGCCACATATGCGATTACCCTTACCCTTCTGTTAACCAAGTCCACCAATAGAGTGTTCATAATCAGTAGCCATAGTAGAGGTGATATCACCAACCCCTGGGTTGTACCCCAACAGACTGATCTAGCTGGCGATACTTCACCCCACTGTGGGATTATACCATCTGGTCTGGAGCATTGCGTTTAGACACGTCTTCGTTGTTTGGATGCAAATATAACGTGTTTGTAGCTTGTCGCAAATATAGTACACTTGTGTGCGAACACATTATGTTTGCTATTCAATATAACATGTTTGGGAGACAATGATTAATAGGTTATAATATATATATTTGTTACCCAAATGTGGCTTTGATTGCTGAAAACTACTGCAAAAAAAAAACAAATCGTAGCAGATCTACAATTTACTAAAACAATGCTTTCTGCAACATGTGCCTGGGGTCGTTATTTTTCAGCGTGTTGGAAAAGATGCATCTTTGCTGAAACAACAGTCATATGTTTGTTAAATATATAATCATACTACCTTTCTCATTTTCAGCAGTATTTTTTTGCTACTAGGGGCATACTGGAATTATTAACTAAAGTTTGCTATTAACAGCAAACAATATTTTCTACGAATAGCATTCCGAAATTGTCTGCAATTTGTCTACGTTGTGTTTATGCAGTGTTTATGAAATTCCTCACAATTGGTTTGCTGAAACAGCAAACATATGTCTGCTGAAATATCAAACTTCAGATACGTTTAATAACATATTCCTTTTATTGAGTGTAATTCGTGCTCGGACTAAAATGTTCCAGAGGCTGAATGTTCTGTCCGCTGCCTAAGTGATTAGTTCTTGTGTGTCTGTTTATTTTTCATTGTATACAGCCCACAATTTCTTATACTTTATATCTCTGGCTCAAAAAAGTTTCTGTATTTTTACTACATATGTTCTCTTCTCAGGACAAACACAAAAAAGTGATCATTTTGTCAGGCTCATATCTTGCAAACTGTTCGGACTTTTGATTTTCTTTCTAAGGAAAGTTGTAGCACTTGACGTAAAGAACAAAAATTGTCAACATATAAAATCAAAAAACCTTCATCTTCAAGGTCAAATCGCAAAAAATCGAAAAAATTCAAGAAAACAATCCTAAGATCTCAATAAACAACTTTCTAGAACGTATGAACTTCCTAGGAATGATTCTTAACACCGTTTAGGTAACGCTTAGGTAGCGTTTAGGTAGCCGCAAAAGGGAAAAATTTTCCGAAAATTTTTTAATTTCATTTGTTTTTTCTTTACTTCAACATTAAGATTGAGAACATTGAGCTATCTATTAAAAACATTGAAAATTTGACCTTGAAGATGAAGTTTTTTTGATGTTATATGTTCTCTATGACCTGAGCTACAACTTTCCCTCAGAGAGTAAATCAAAATTCCGAACGGTTTGCAAGATATGCAGAAATATGTTTTGCAAAAATGACACCTAGGCCCCAAACTTTTGGGGGCCCATACAAACAAGTGCATGACTTTGGGCAAAACTGGGAGACACGGGTCTTTTTTTTTGGTCTTTTGTCACTTAGTGGGGTCCGTATATAGTTATATTTTTTCGTGTTGCACTGTGTGATATATAATATATATGACCCTGCATAGTAAAACCCACATAGTGTGTCAAAATAAGTTTTTGAGTAAAATGCAATTAAAGTTTCACCCTCTGTATTGGAGTTTCATAGTGTGCGCCTTCACATTTTATTGTTCAGTGTTTGGTTTACATTTATTTCCGATGTTTTTGAGATTTGCGAGTAGTTTCATATGAAAATTGAAGGATTTTTACATACAAATCCAAAAAAAAAGTGAATTCATGAAATTTGACACACTAGGTGGGTTTTGTTAAGAAGTCACATATATTCAAAATAATTACTGGATTAAAAGTAATCCCACAATAGCTATTGTAGGATTTATTTTGATCCAAATGTCTATCTATCTCTGAACCTTCTGACATCTGCATCAGAAACCATAAAATTTTATGGAATTTGACAAAATTATTTTAATGATTTTCCTCCAACTGATCATACCTATCGCACCACATATCATATCACCCCAACTCAAAGTAATGTCTTCGATTCTAGCACCTTTGCCAATTTTTCGCGGGAATGGAAACATTTTTCATATACATCCATAATGCATCATGAGTGGTACCCTGCTCCCTACGCCACATCCAAAACGTAGGAGGAAAACCACTGGGTATAGACATACAAATTGAACATTCGTATGTTTATACGCTTGCAGAAATGCAGGAACCATTGAAAGAATCTTCATTTGTATGCGTTTCCATGCAAGGGTATTTTTGTGTATGCCTGAGTAACTCCATAGAAATTTAGGCACGCAGTTATTCGCATGAACATGAATCATTCTCATACGATATGAATGAGTGTACGAGTGGTTTGTTTGAAAACTGAAAAATATCTAAATATTGCATGGACCATTGTAACTTCCGTTTGCCATAATGGAGGCTAATAGATCACCCTCTTGTGAACATACGATGCTATGCCAGTTGAAACCCACTCTATTACTTTTCGGCCCATATGTGCAGAGTGGCCGCAGCAACTTTCGCGTATGTTGTAGTAGGAAATTGGAGGGTGTTTGCTGGCGCTTGGTTCCTGGGTGGATTCGTGTAATAACCGCCTTTGGCAATAACGAATTATTGTTGCCACCTAACAAAAATTATTTTGCAGAAATGATGTAGAACTTTGGTGTTAGGACTAAGGAGTGCGAACATTTGTTTGACTATATTCTATCATCATCATCGTCAGCAGCGTCATTTATATCGTGATCGTTGTAATCGTCATTACAGCTACTGGTTATATGGGGAGTAGAAATACAGTGGGCTAAAGTGGATATTATGAAATACAAATAAATTTGTATTTGCAAAATAGATTTGCTATGAGAACAAGTTTTGGGTATAAGACTGGAGATGAAGCTGACACAAACGGTTACAATTAATTGTAGATGAAGCTGAAACAAACGTTTACAAGGGTTAAAGTCACAACATATATTGGTGATTATCCTGTAGCGAAAGATTGTCAAGGTGAAATTACTTGATTTAAAATCTCTAACATTTAAAATTTTGTATCTGCTATAAAATCAGCAAAACACTTGCCAGCAAAAACTAAACGTTTACAGCTGATTTGGTAGAAATCAGCGAAAGATTGTCAAGGCGAAATTACTTGATTTAAAATCTCTAACATTTAACATTTTGCAACTGCTATAAAAACAGCAAAATACTTACCAGCAAAAACTAAACATTTATAGCAGATTTGGTAGAAAAATATTTATTTTGCTCCAAATAAATTGTGTTTGCCGTGAAGTCGCATGGTTGACAGCAAACGTTTAATCTTCTCCCACAAAGAATACCCTTTCAGCACAATAATTGTTACATTAGTTGCAATATCGAACTTTCATTAACGGAAAATTTTTCATAATTTACTTTTACGACAAAGAAAACAATATATTATAACCGAAAATGTTTATACACATTAGGGTGTACTGAAAATAGCTTGCTTTAGAATTTCAATCGTGTGGGGCAGCCTCAAAAGATGCGTATTGAACAGCTGCTTATGGGAACGTGAAACATTTTATATATGAGGCTTCACTTCACTCTAATACCAACACGCATACACTCTCTTGGTTTTTCTCTTTTCTTTGGGAGAAAACTAGTTTATTTTTTCTAAACAAAAAAGTAAATCCTAATATTAAGGGATTGGTCGTCTACTAAAATAATTTTAGGCTTCAAAATAAATAAATATTTTCCCATTACATCCCATGAAGGGATAGGATAGAGCTTCTCACAATCACTAAGCTGTGCGCTTTCCAGTTGACACTCTACCGTTTTACACCGGTTCCGAACGGTTTCTTGAGGAGCCATTTCATGGAATATTAGTCGATGGTGTCGCCGTCACTAAGCGAGGTGGCCTTCGTCGGAAGAAGTGTAAGGTGGTCAGAGCAGGGATCGAACCCACGATTCCTCGAACAACAGCCGCGCACACTAATCCAAAAATGTTGGTGTAAAATGCAATAAAATACTTAAAACTTAAGGCGGGTATAAAACCTGTTCAGTGAAATGCAATTCATATGGAGTAGCCGAATAAGGAGTTTGTTGACCAACATTTGGGTCACAAATACATCTATTATAACATATAAATCCTTGTGTCCCAAACATGTTGTATTGAATGGCAAACACAATGTGTTTGGACACAAGTATACTATATTTGAGGCAAGCTGCAAACACGTTATATTTGCACCCAAACAACAAAAAATTACATGAGGTGTCAGGGGACACCCGGTTGCAACGAAGTTCCTTTCGCTATATGTTATATACTAGTTAGTTCCAACACGCCTAGGGCGCCTGTTGAAAAATACTGCAATTTAAATGGATCTTTAAGAAAATATACTTTTTGTAAAATGATAGACTATTTTTAAGAAATTTTTTATTTATTGAATGTAGTTTTTTTATAAAAAAGTATATCTTTAAGTCCCTTTTGTAAGAAGATATATTATTTTTTTTCTGAAAAGGTCCTTCTTTTAATGAGAGGTACTTCTTTTATTAAAAGCTAATGCTTTTTGTAAGAAAAAGGCCTAATTTAGGAAAATGTTATTTTTTAAACTTCTTTCACTTTTGATTTTTTAAATTTACTTTTTATTCGATTCAGACTACAATATGTAATAAACAGGCTCCACCTAGAAAATTGCCCATTAAACATAAAATATCCCCCGCTATGTTAGTCTAGACACAAACCAAACCAAAAGTACGAGTCATAGATAAAGGAATTAACTAGATATCGCACATGACTTGGGAAATTTCTTGTTCAATGGGATATTTTCTAGATGGAGCTGGATGCAATAATTACATCGATTGATCCCAAACAAAACATACCTTGCAAGATGTATTTAGAACAGGTGCTAATAATAGGTATGGTAGGCAACATAAACAGAGATTTTGTGTTTGTTTTGTGGTCCGTTGCTTTCAAATCCAACACAAACGAACACCAACAATTACAGTAAACAAAAAGATGCAATCAATATAACAAAATTTTAACTTGAAAGTGGGGAACACAACGACATGAAAAAAACTAAATTAGTTGTTTGAATAGCACAACCTGGAAAATGATTCTATTTTTGTATTGAAAAAATGTCCCACACTGTTGAATAAACGTCAGTGAATGTTATGAGAAACGTCAATGAAAGTTACAAAACGACAACACAGCACCTAGTGGAAGTACTTGACAACGCCTGTGGGATATCTACTTATTTCCTTTATCTATGGTACGAGTGTAAGAGTAAGTGTGCTGCCAAATGTAATTCCATGCTCAGGGTTGTACTTCATGGATTTGCCAGTCTTGCACTTTGGCTTTTCTAAATTCACTTTTTGTTGGGTTCAAAACTACAATATGTAATAAACAGGCTCCACCTAGACAACTTCCCTTTAAACCAAACCCAACCAAAAGTACCCAATATAGTTGATAATAATGGGTTGTAATAAAGTAGTTTAAAAAAAGTAGTTTAAAATTTTTTCATTTAGCCCCCATCCCGCAGCGTTCCAAAAACAGACAATTTTTCAGTGTGTATTAATCCAGAAATCGGGCTCATAGTAGAACAAAAATTTGGTTCTTCATCAGGCCTTTCAAGAGGGCAAAGACGGATGATATGTCAGGCTAAGTCTTCAATGATGAAAAGTTGAATAATAAAAAAACCTCTCCCATTACAGTCCGTAACAGGGATTGGGGAGAGCTTCTGACAACGAGTGAGTTGTGCGCTCTCTAGTTTTAAACTCACTGGTTGAGACCTACAGTTTTACACCAGTTGCGAAAGGTATTTGGGGAAGCTTTTTCATGCTAAAATTCTCGATACAGTCACCGCCACTAAGGAAGGTAACCGCCATCGAAAAAAATGTAAGATGGTCAGAGCAGGGATAGAACGCACGTTCTCATGCACGAGAGTCGTCGAACAATAATGAACAAATACTGAACAGAAATGTCATGAGAGTTTGATTTGTAATAGAGCCTTATTGGAAAAAGTACCTCCAAATGAATGGTACATGGATCCTTCAGTTGCCATTTTTAGGCCATAGAATGGCAAACACAATGTGTTTGGACACAAGTATACTATATTTGCGATAAGCTACAAACACGTTATATTTGTATCCAAACAACAAAACAGACAGATTTTTTCAGCGTGTAGTGATAATCGTGCTTTAAAATGTTGAAGCGTTTGGGTACGTTGAAATATTTTGAAAAGAAAACCGAGAGATAGAACCCAAAAAGGAGAAACAAAGTAGCAGCAGATTCTCAATGCATTAAGTCGAAACACTTATATGATTCCACGTGAGTAAAATAGTGTTTGGGAAGAAATACGCACATGCTTCCGCGAAAATGTATAGCGGTTGTTTGGAAGGAAACACACGGGTGTTTCCTCATAAGTATATGGATGTTTGGGATGAAGCACATGCAGATTTCAATGCAAAACCATACATGTTCACAAGAAAATGTGTTATTGTTTGCATTTAAATACAAATGAGTTTGGGACTAGAAAATATGTGAATGTCTGGAGTGTGTCCCAAAAATATACATGGTTCCTGCAGAATGTGGTTAGGAGAATATGTTACAGAGTCTTTTTTAGGCAAATATTTTTTTGTTTTTGAAGAAATATGCATTTTAATTTGTAAAACAGTTGATACCATAGAGTAATGACGTACGAGTATAGAGCTGCCATTGTTTTCATCTGGCGTTTCCTGTCACACTATTCGGGGTGCGGTTGGTGCGATAGAGAGTTATTTAACCTAAATAGACTTACACCAGGTGGAATTACAAAAATTGTTGACTTACAATTTTCATGACGTTTTGAGGAAAAACTGTGATATTTACACGTATTTTTGACTTTTTTTGATATATTTTATTATTAGTAAATATTTGTGGTATATTTACACAAAAGTTTCAACGCACAAAAGGAAATGTCGGTACTGATTTATTGTTGGATGGTTTGAGCCATTGCCTCTATCTGGTATTATTAAAGCAATATTTTCCAACATCCAACCTCCCATCTGCAACACACCAAATGTCATTCAAATACTGAGAGTTTTGGCGTCTCTATAAGTCATTACTCTATGGTTAATATGGTGGAATATTCTTCACTTTCTTCATTCGACCAGGGATCGAACGACAAATTGATTTATACTTAAGGCAAACTGATTTTATCTAATACGGTGTAAAAATCTATACTATCCCAAAAAATCGGTCACCAATTTAGTGTTTTCGAAAATGGTGACTTCTGATGAAAATGCAAAACTTGGAGCCGGAATCACCCAAATTTGTAAAATTTCAACTGCAACTCCAGGCAAATATCCCAGAGGCAGACTCCAAGGTTCCGACTCCAAGACTCCAACTCCAAGACTCCGACACCGACTCCAACTCCACTCTAACTCCAGGTGCAACTACGACTCCGCATCACTGGTTAAAGCTTTCCCTTTCCCGAATTGCACAACAACATATCAAGAACTTCATGAGAACTGCATGATACGGTGTTAAAATCTATATTATCCAAATAATCGGTCGATAAATTATTCTTTTCGTAAATGGTGACTTCTGATGTAAATGCAAAACTTGGAGCCGGGAAAACCCAAATATGTACAACTCCAACTTTGACTCTAGGCAAATATCGCAGAGTCAGACTCCAAGGTTCCAACTCCGACTCCAAGACTACGACTCCTAGACTCCAACTCCAAGACTCCGACATCGACTCCAAGGGTCCAACTCCGACTCCAAGACTACGACTCCTAGACTCCAACTCCAAGACTCCGACATCGACTCCAACTCCACTCTAACTCCAGGTGCAACTACGACTCCGCATCACTGGTTAAAGCCTCACCTTTCCCGAATTGCACAACAAAATATCAAGAACTGCACGAGAACTGCATGATACGGTGTTAAGATCTATATTATCCTAAACAAGCGGTCGATAAATTATTCTTTTCGAAAATGGTGACTTCTGATGTAAATGCAAAACTTTGAGCCGGAATCACCCAAATTTGTACAACTCCAACTGCGATTCCATTCAAATATCGCAGAGTCAAACTCCAAGGTTCCAACTCCGACTCCAAGACTACGACTCCTAGACTCCAACTCCAAGACTCCGCCATCGACTCCAACTCCACTCTAACTCCAGCTGCAACTACGACTCCACATCACTGGTTAAAGCTTCCCCTTTCCCGAATTGCACAACAACATATCAAGAACTGCACGAGAACTGCATGATACGGTGTTAAGATCTATATTATCCTAAACAAGCGGTCGATAAATTATTCTTTTCGTAAATGGTGACTTCTGATTTAAATCGAAAACTTTGAGCCGGAATCACCCAAATTTGTACAACTCCAACTGCGACTCCAGGCCAATATTGCAGAGTCAGACTCCAAGGTTCCAACTCCGACTCCAAGACTACGACTGCAAGACTCCAACTCCAAGACACCGACTCCAACTCCAACTCCACTCTAACTAACCATTCCCGAATTGCACAACAACATATCACGAACTGCATGAGCTAACTATTTCCATAATATTGCTACAACATCCCCCACTGTTCCATATTTCAAATGCCCATAGTAAAGACAATTTGTTAAAGGCCAAAAGCTTAAAGCCGGCTTATGTTGTTATTGTCGTTGGTGTTGGCGCAATTCCGTTACTATTGCCAAAATGCAATTTCCTAATTTCTCACAGGGGAAATGGGCTAAAAGTGGTCTAAAGTATGGAACACACATATCTTTGTGCATTCCTTTGCTCCCCCGCTGCCACTCCGAGAGTTGCATACATTATAAATGCCGACAAATTTAAACGGGTGGTTCATATTCACAACTCACCACAAACCAAACCATACGAGTACCAGACCGAATGCACACAAAGTCAGGGGTGGCAAATTGACCGTTCCATAAAAAAAACCCCTACTACCTAAACCATTTATGCAATAATAATGACCACTAGATACTGTATGAATGCCCTGCAACATAAACGAGCGGCAATTGCATCAAGCCATTTGAAGATTTGGCTGGCAATGCAACAGCACAGAATAACTCATGGACTTGGTCCGAAAACAACGTCGCTTCCAGCAACACCCTGCCCCTTACTGCAAATGCTGAAAAGTTTTTACTCTCATACTCAGCGAGCAAAGTGCGAGCGAGTGTTTTGGCACTTTACACCAAAATGCCTTGAAGCGCAAAAGCAGCAACAAACATTTAGTCCTTTTGCAACATGAAAAGGATATTGGGGCAACGAAAAAAAAACACTGGCTCCAATCGACAACAACAAAAAGCAGTAGTAATTTTTAAATTTATGGGCGGTACAGTTGCAGTTTTACAAATAGTCGAGCAGTATTACACTAGGAATACAGCAGTGTGTGGTGAAGGTAGTGGTCGTTCTGTTTTTTCTTTTTTTTTGGTCCTGGCGGCTTTTAATGTTGTTTGCCCTCAAATGGAGCAACCAGACACATTGATTATCTTATGGCCGGCCAGTCAGACATACATGTAGACGGGGTCCGATGGTGGCAATATCCATGGTCAATATGCATTTAAATTTTGTTTTGTGGAGATGCAAGGGTCAGATGTTACGAATTTTATGTTCAGAAATTATTTATTATACAAGAAATATTAAAAGAATAAAAACATTACTCAAGTGTAGAGGGTTATAGTTGGACAGGAGCAAATATAGACTGAGTAGAAGTTGGACCGGAGTTGGTATAAAATCGATTAAGGCAGAGAACCTTCTTATAAAGATCGCGATTATCATAAATATATCTAACCCGGCCACTATTTCCCCGAACCTTTAAAGGGCTAGGATAACCTTTAAAGGGCTAGGATAAGCAACAAGTGACCTGAGTTTTTTATTCTTGTCCGTGCACACAGCTTTAAAGTCATTAAGAACAGTTTTGACTTGATAAACTTTGGCGTGGTTGCCTAAGCATTAGACAGTTTCATTAAATCACCTTTTCCGAATAAAACTAAAAGCGCAGAGTGCGACACGTGCTCTTCTACAAGAGCCGTGCACTCTATACCCCGAAAAATCTCTCTACTTTGTTTGGATGCAAAATTAACGTGTTTGTAGCTTGTCGCAATTATAATATACTTGTATCCAAACACATTGTGTTTACTAATCTATTTTACATATTGGAGACACAATAACTAATAAGTTATAACATATGTTTGTGTGACCCAAATATGATTTTGTTTGTTGAAAACAACTGCAAACAAAAACATGACAGACCACAAAGAAACAAAAAAGCCGAAGATCTTAAATTCATGAAAACAATGCTTGCAAACTTACACATGATTCCTGCAATATGTTGGTGGGTCAGTGTTTTTCAGCATGTATCCAATGTAGGGTCAACATAGCTGACCTCAATTAGCCAAAGCGTTGTTGATGTAAATTCTCAGTAATGTACAAGAAACGTGTTGATCTACTCGCATATCATTTTCTTAGCGCCTCTCATGAGAACGCAGGTTCTAACCCCTCCCAACCGCCTTGCAAGTCATTCGCCGATGGCTGCAAAATTAGCTAGTAATTAACCCTCAATAGTAATTAACCCTCTCAAAACAAAGCCGATCGGAATCTGTGTGCCCTTTAAGGGAGTCTACACCATTTCCAAATGATATTTAACAAATATCAATTCAATTTTGAAAAATATCAATTGAAATTTGAAAATTATATATGAAATTTGAAATAAATCACTGAAGATCTTCAAATACATCAATTAAAATTTTGAAAACATCAATTAAACTTTAAAAGAGATCAATTTAAATTTGAAAGATCTTAATTGAAATTTAAAACACAACAATTGATATTTAAAACACATCAATTGAAATTGAAGACACAGCAATTGAAATTTGAAACACATCAATTGAAATTTAAAAGACATCAATTGAATTTTAAACGCCATTAATTGAAATTTTAATTTCTTCAGTCGAAATTTCAAAATTTTTAACCGATTTTATGTATTTGACTTTTAAATTTCAATTCGTATCTTTAAATTTCAATTGATGTCTTTTAAATCTCAAATGATATGTTTCAAATTTCATTGATGTGCTATAAATTTTGAATTGATGTATTTTAAATTTCAGTTGGTGTGTTTTAAATTTCACTTAATGCATTTTGAATTTCAATTGATTTTTTTTAAAATTCAATTGATGTATTTTAAATTTCGATTGATGTCTTTTTAATTTCAAAAGATGTGTTTTATTACTATTGGAAATAGAGTAGAATACAAAGCCTACAACTCGCTGACTACAATCACTCTATGGGTTGAAATGGATATCTAAGCAGAGTCACCATAGCCAACAATTTTACAAGTGCAACTTTTTATAGTTGAAATTTTACATTCTTTATAGACAATGTTTTTGAAAACGTCCCTATATGACATGACCTTAACCACAAATACTAACTATGAAACCCTCAGAGGGAGTTCGATCACCAATTCCCTGAAGGGATCAGGCTGCAGAGTAGTAGCATTTGCTGACGATCTGGCTATTGCAGTAAAGAAAAATACCCTTCCTAATGTACATACTGAAAGAAAAAAACGGATTTTGTAATATAATCACTCAAACCTTCTGCAGGAACCATGTCTATGTTTGAAACACACTCAAGTCCTAAATTCACTTATATTTCCATGTAAACATTAACATGTTTGCCAGCAAGGATGCATAATTTTAAGTGTAGCCATATGCGTGTTTTATTCCAAACATCCAAATACTTACGGCGAAGCATTCATGTGTTTCCTCCCAAATATGGGATTGACGACTGAATGCATGAAAATAAAATCCTTCATATCGGCCAATAGAAGTAACTCTCAATTCATTTACACACGAATTCAGGAATAACCTAAAATTAACTTTGGCTGAGAACAATCACACTTTGCCCATCTTTTATTATTTTGCTATCGACAGAGAATAGCGACAACAAAAAATTGTGCACCAAACACAGATATATTTGTATCACAATCAAAGCTGTATTTGGATCAGAAACACGTATATTATACTAGTGCGGATCAATAAGTTTGTGACTTTTTGAATGAAACACATTTTTTTTTGCAAATAAAAAAATTATTTTTCAACATAATCTCCTTTTAGCTCAATACACTTATTCCAAAGTTTCTACAATTTTTGTATCCCTTCCAAAAATAGGATTTTTCAAGGCCCATAAAACAGGCGTTTGTTTGAGCAATAATTTCATCGTTGGAACTAAACCTCTTTCCACCGAGTAATTTCTTTAAGTTTGGAAATAGGAAACACTCACTGGGTGCTAAAGCCGGAAAATATGGCGGTTGAGGTACCTATTCGTACCCCAATTTATGGAATTTTGTGACTGAGACTACACACGTGTGCACCCGTACGTTTATGGTCAACTGAGAGCAAACGCGGCATCCATATTGCAGACATCTTTCTTAAACACAACTGATCATTTAAAATCGAAACCACTACACTTTGAAATGCCTATGGCATCAAGAATCTCACGCACTTTTGCTCTTCGATCGCCCAACACCATAACGTGGATTTTCTCGACATTTTCGGTGTATTGGCCTTAATTGGCCGTCAAGAACGTTCAGCGTCATTTGTACTTGTGCGATCACAACGAAAGTCAGTAAACCACTTTTTTACAATCGAAATCGATGGTGCAGAGTCCCCATAGTATTTATCAAGCTTTTCCTTGGTTTGATTGACCGGTTTAATGTTTAATGATCACTCGAAATTCCCTTTTTTCAATTTTTAAAAAAATGAACGAGCTTGTATGATTTGAACAGCTGTTAAACGCATAGTAAATGACGGAACTTGCTCAAAATTTCACAGTAGCATTGCCGCCGGTGGTGCAATGGTTAGTGTGCGCGGCTCTTGTACATGAGATCCTGGGTTCGAACCCTGCTCTGACCACCTTAAAAAAAAAAATTTCTTTCGACGGCGGTCACCTCGCATAGTGACGGCGACACTATCGAGTATATAGCCATAAAAAAGCTTCTCAAAATACCGTTCGGAATCGGTGTAAAACTGTAGGTCCCAATCAGTGAGTGAAAACTGGAAAGCGCACAGCTCAGTGATTGTGAGAAGTTCTCCCCGGTCCCTTCATGGGATGTAATGGGAAACCACTTACACTCATATATGTAACTATGAGGGAAGTTCAAAAAGTCACGAACTTATTTATCCACCGTATTATATTATATTATTTTGTGACCTCCTTACCTACAATTGCTTTTAAGAGAATTCAAAAAATTTTCACTAGATCTAAAGATATCGTTGATTTAAAAATAATATAGGACCAGTGTGCGATAGCCGCGGTTTCTCTATTCAATATTTAATTTTTAGAGAACAACTAAAAACAAGCATACAATATAACGAAGCAGTTATCGATATCTCCGTTAGTTATCAATATATCTGGGGATGAAATTTTAAAAAGTCGATAACATTTTTCCAGTGTATTTGACTAAATATTTTTTTGTATCGGCTACGAAGACCTTCGATATCGTACTCTCTCAAAGGCGGCCGCTAACATAAAAACTTCGAGCAGATTTTAGCCGGATTCTTAGTGGACAGAAGAGATCGTTCACGTGCTCGCCCAGTGCGTTCAGTGTAAACTAGTGCTCGCTTGCCTGAAGATGAGCATGTTTACCGAAAAATCATCTTTTCCGATAGAACACCTTCTGTGTCTGTGCCCAGCTCTTTCCAGAAGACGGCAGGCTACACTAGGCTCTGTGGGGAGTTAGAGATCTCCTCTGTGGGGAATTAGAGACCTCCTCTTCGTTAACGAAGCTTCTGTAAAAGTTATTTCTCAAGACTTTCAAGCTCTCTGGTTATCGTCCAATGTGACAGTATAATGAGAGGCGCGATAAGTGAGAAGTCCGGTCTCGATAGCAATAACAGGGCTTTAGTGCGTTTCAGGTCTAGAAGGTGTTACATCAGCTTGAAATGTACACGATTTCCTACTAGTGACCATGTGTAAGAAGGAACAAATTTCCGAGATGAGATGTTTCGGCAATTTTTCGACATATTTTCCGTCATGGAAAGGCTAAAAGAGGAAGAACCAGCCTAGTTCTGCGCGATCAAATTAGTATGTATGAATAAACTCAAATATTGTATGAATGTATTAAACACTAATATCCCTTCCTGTAACAAAATCCCATGCTTCCATACAAAAAAGAAAAATCCCTCACCCTAGACATCTTTATATATTCATGTGCAATTCACTTTAATATTCCACAAATATTGGTTGTGGAAAATCTTCAGAGTCCAGACAATTTCTACGTACTAAAATTTTTTTATTGGCCACAGTTTTTTGGGTTATAAATCATATGAAATTTTAACATTTACATTACTTGACCATAATGCAGACTGCATTGGTCATGAATGGATAGTGGCAAGGATGGATTTTGCCAAGGAATTATAGTGTCCAGGGGAAGCGAACAAAACAGGGAAGAGAATGTAGGTTCTACTATGGATTGCCGGAAAATGTGTATGTGTAAGGACATCATATGGTTACCCACGAGACCTTGGAATAAAAAACAATGGAATCATGTGTAAATAGCATTTTATGTGGCTATAAATTCTGCACTTATTGTGCATTCAAAATGATCTCTGTATCATTTCTGCTTAAACAGTTTAGTCCGTCTCGAATAAGCTATAAATTTGGAGTTGAATTAATCTTGCCAGTATGACCTTTGAAGTCAATCTGTGTTAACTGCACGAGCATTCATATGAAATATGGCTGTAGCATTGACAGTAATCAAAATTGTTACGAAAAATTCAAATAGCTTTGGTTAAATCATGATTTGATTGACAAGGGATGGTGGGTGGTGGGTATTGCCAACAGTATTGGGATTTGTTATTTTGCATTGAATTTTAATTTGAAAGCAGCATCATTCTTCGCAATCACAATTCAAAACTGTTACATTTCCATTTGCTCTGGCAATGCCAGTGCATGGTTCTGGAATCGGATGTCAATTGTAATGAAATATAGTACTTTTTTTGCTACATTTGAGTTTAATGGACTGTTGGCGATTCTGTTTTTAAAGAATTTGTTATATTCATAAGTGGGGAAATGCAAAAAAAAGTTAAATACCATTGACATTTGTTTCGATTTCCAAATATTTTATGTGTACGGGTTTATGAATTTGATAGTACTACGAGGCAACACCAATCGAAGCCACAAACCTTATACATATAAAATACTTTAAAAACAGAATTGCCAGCATTCAGAAAAATTCAGTATATCAAAAGCAATCCCAAAATTTCATTACAATTGCCATCTGATTTCACTACCAGCATTTACAATGCCTGCACAAATGGAAATTTAATAGTCATCTTAGGCGTCTTTAAAATGAAACGCTGTAACCTAATTTTTTTTAATTATTTTTAGACCTCTTAATTTTTTTTCATTAATTTTTCAAAAGAAGTGCACATGGACCAGTGACGTCAAAAACCCTCAAACAAAAAAGTCTGAAGTGGTTTAATTGGACGGTATTTGCTGGACACTGCAAAGCGCCAAATGAGACATTAGGCGAACCGAAAATCCATCATTCAAAATTCCCATTGTCGCGTGACATGAGTGTGCAGTTGCATCGTCCTGCTGCAACCACATGCCTCCTGACCGTGGGTGGTTTAATGGTAATATGCGGTGCCTTTGCCCAAGAAATCGTGTGTTCGATCCCTGCTCTAACCATCTTAAAATTTTTTCGACGGTGCTCACCTCGCTTAGTTGCGGCGACACTATCGAGTATTTAGCTACGAAAAAGCTTTTCAAAATACCGTTCGGAATCGGTGTAAAGTTTGTATGTCCAATTCAGTGGGTATAAAATCTAGAAAGCGCACAGCTCACGGTTCTGAGAAGCTCTCCCTAGTTGCTTCATTGGATGTAATGGGAAAACATTTATTTATCTATTTATTTTTCTTTCAGTGTAGTATACCAAATCCCTTAGACGATGAGCACAGCGGCACGTGTATAGTTCAAGAGCAGTGGGATCGGAAATGATACCCAACGCTACCTGCGGACTAGTGCTACCAGCACCACTGATTAACAGTGCCGCAGTCCGTTGATATTTGCTAAACAATTTCAACTGGCAACTCTTTTTCAGTGCATTCCACCAGACCTGGTGTCCTTAGTAAGAAATTGACGAAAAATAGTCGAATATAGCCGATGTACAAGTTTTCACAAAGTACCACTTTTTACCAATGGAATTTCCGTCGGTATAGATAACTTGCAGTTCCTTTTTCATCCATTCCTCAGTATTACGTTTCCAGTTTAATTTCTGGTCATGGACACTACCAAGATATTTAAACTCAGAAGATAAATAAAATGGATTCCCACTACATCACACGTAGGGATTGGGAAGAGCTTCTCACAATTCATGCTGATTGGGACCTACAGTTTTTTACCGGTTTCGAACGGGATATTTTTGAAGAAGTTTTTTCATGGCTAAGCACTCGATAGTGTCGCCGTGAATAAACGAGGTAACCACCGTCGAAAGATATGTTAGAGGGTATGATCAGGGATAGAACCTACGTACCCATTTATAAGAGCCGCGTATACCACCATTGCACCACAGGCGGCCAGAAGGCCTCAGAGGATACCGCCTGGACTCCGTCTACTAAATTCCCCAATATTTCGTCTACGACTGTAAAGAAGTGGTTACGTCTTCATTGAATTAGTGCCCAAACCACAGCTCCTAGGTCAAATCGTTAGCCCATCTAACGCAGTTTTTTCTGGGCCACTAATTGTAGACAGAGGTTTCCCAGCGACCAGAACAGCCATCATCTGAAAATCTGAATTATATAGTTTACCAATTGTATCCATTGACTAGACACTCGCTTTTACCAGAACTGCCTCAAAATTATTTGCTCTATTTTTGAGACTGCTAATATTGAAGTCCTTAGTCCACCTAATAGTAAAGTTTCAAATTAAATTTATTGACCTTTCATCAATCTGTCATGTAACGATGTAAATTACTAAGGAAGCGAACAGTGCTAGGACAACTTCCTATCAAGACCAAAAATACCAATAAATTTTCAGCTCGGAATAACTGAGGTATTGTTGGGTCGACCTGGCCCATTGGGTTACGAAGCCAGAAAAGAATATATTTTATTCTCTATAAAGATAAATAACTGTTTCTTTTAGGATCTTTGAAAAGATGCGCTAAAACTGTTACCTAAAACCACACAATTTACAACTGTGCCTAGAATGCCTAAAAGTATATAACATAGTTTTATCATCTGTGCGCTTCAATAGATATTAGCACGAACATCAACCATTAGGGTAACAAACCCGTCTGCGCAACCGCTGTGAATTTACAAGAATACGCTGAAATGTATAGATTCTCTATAGACAGTTAGTAAAATAGTAGTGCATGCGCCTCTTGTACATGAGATCGTGAGTTCGATCCCTGCTTCGACCATGTACAATTTTTTTTCGCCTCTCTTAGTGACGGCGACACTATTGAGCATTTATCCATGGAAAGGCTTCTCAAAATACCGTTCGGAATCGGTGAAAAATTTTAGGTCCCAATCAATGAATACAAAACTAGAAAGCGAACAGCGCATTCGTTGTGAGAAGCTCTCTCCAATTTCTTCACAGGCTATAAGGGGAAACATTTAATTTTGGTTTAGATATTAGGATGTACACATATCACAATTCAGATATTCAGATATAGATTTGCCTTATATATGCCGTGCTAGGTTAGAATACATCATACAAGTTAAATTGTAATAGTAAATTCAGTCTTTTTAATTTAAAACGATCAATTCCCTACCCCTAAGATCTCCTTAAAGTATGCTAGACTTGTTGTTCCATTTTTCAAAGCGGAAAAAGAGTGCAATAAGTTCTCTATATTATTCAATAGTTTTTGTCGTCGCTCTGTTTAGGAGAAAACAACAACAATTATTTCAGTGAGCTAAATATTGATTTATTTATTTGAACAATATTACATCTAATGTTAAATCAGATGTAAGAAAATAGAAAGTGCTATCGAAAAAGAGCCTTCAGCACAAAAACTATTATTTTTTTTACTTTCTAGTGTAATATTTAGTAATGTGTTCATAGAAATCTAACAGGTACCGTGTAACAAAAAGGTGTTAACACATCGCCCGTAAGTTCGAACACTCACTGATTTTTTTTAAATCTCACTACTAACAGGTAGGTGCGTTTTTCTATTCCTCGCAGCTCAGTCACTCGCTATGATCGTTCTTTTAAGATACCTGATTTTTGCCATTTGCTCAATTCAAAAACTAAAATGTTACTTCCTTTAAACCACAATTTCAACATGCTACTTCAGATTTCCAAAAAAAGAAAAAAAAACTTGAAAACTTTGTCCAAATTTATCCAGTACTGACACCCCTCCCCGACACAACTATTTACTAAGAAATCTCATTAATTACATTTCTGTCGACAACTTTAAAGAGTTGGTCACATCTGTAACCCTACCACAAAAGCCAACCCTGAAGAGAAAGTCATTCTCTTGGTATGAAATCAATAAATTAATTTTCTATTCTTATGTGCCAGATTGGGTTGTTCCTGCCTATGTTCTGGGGTACTGTGGCTGAGCTACTGTATGATGGTCGGAAATTAGCTAAAGTTTTCTTACCGCGCACAACAAACCGTAAACATAAAGAATTTTGCAATGGCTGGACTAAGACGACCAATGGTGGTCATACAGTTTTGTTTGATGAACATCCTGAAAGTATGCAATCAAATTAAGTTTAGTATTTTGAAAAGCTTGGCTTTGTTTTACAACTGGGTTGCCAGGTTCTTGGTTTCTTTTTTCAAATAATGTATTGATAGCATTTTTGGACTTGAAAGGCTATTTGTGTGCAGCTATATGGAATTCCATGTCGAAGGTTTAATACAGTATTCATATAAAACAGTGTAGCATACAGTGTAGCATAAACCACAAAAAGTAAACAATTTCCAGGCATTAGAAATTTAGGTTGATTGCAAAACAAAAGGTGCAAAAAAGTTAATTAATCATAATCAACTCGACAACAGCAGCAGCCGTTAAAAGCAGCATCTAACAACCCAGAACAAGAGCATCGACCAGGGGACTTAGCAAGAAAAAACAAAAAAAGAACGAGGTACACAATACACAGCAAAATTTAGGTCAAATACAATGAGGCAGAAAACGAAATTCTCCAGAGATACCCGGACACAAACCACAAAACAGGGCACAACAATTTACCTTAAAAAAAAAGTGAAACTAAAGTGAAGCAATTAATGAAACAATTCACGCCGCAATACATATTTGCTATGCACTTCCCTTCACTCTCTTTCACGCTCCCACACCTGCACAAAGTCACATAAATAAGGACGAAGGACATAAGCAGTAATTTTTTCTCCTTGCGTTATACAAGAACTTCACAACTCAAACCTTTCGTTTATCGAAGACCAGATGTTGCAGGTATTTAAGAGAAGAAATGAACCGAGTGATGTATATAGTGAACAGTGGGTGCAAATATGTAATATTGCGTACAATCCCTGGATCACTAGCATTAAATGGTGGTGGAATGATGTCATGTGGCATACCATGATAACTTGTAATCTTGGAGAGAAATTTAAAAACTCAAATTCCGTCACAAGAATGGACACTGGAAAACAGTAGGTTTTAGAGCAAATTCTTGAAAATTCTACATTTAAAGCTACCGAAAAAATTCCCTTCGTCCTGAATATAAATCTTTTAACTAAATTACTATTAAAAAATTCGCAGTGTTTATTAAATTTGTGTTTGATTTTCCAGCTACAAAGATGTTGATACTATTAATTAATAATTTTGTAATCTGTTAATTGAGTGAAAGCATGTATTCCCTAAATTGGAAAAAAATATTGTATTGAATAGGAACTTAAATTAAATATATTTAGCTGCCACCTAGCTGGCACGCATGTAGGTGCTTACTTAGGTGGCCTCAAGTAATCCAGAGGGGGGGGGGGGTTTCTCTTCCAGTTGGTAACACCAATCTCTCGCTGTCATTATGCCCACCTCGAATTTTCAGCGAAGTATTGATTGCCCGATTTTTCGATGTCAATCGGGTACGTCTTCGAGTACCTTCAACGTTGGGTCATTCTGATTCATACTTCTGTCATGGCTTAGCCAGCCTATTCGCGTTATTTTAATTCGCCTTAGTACTTCGATGTCGGCATGCAGATTATCCGTCGTCGATACTCACCATTCTTTGTTTTATGCCTATATATTTTTCATAGCATTCTTCTGCCCAAAACACCCAGAGACTTTTGGTCAGCATGCGAAGCCCACCCACGATTTTGTGCCATAAAGCACGTGACAGGTTTTGTGAGAATCTGATGGAGTTAGATCTTTGTTTCTGAAGAAAGGGTCTTGTCCCTGAAGACCTTGTTTAGACCGAAATAATGTAAGCGCAATTCCAGGCAGACGTTATTGCTTTTGTTTACACCACATTCGAGATAAATGAATTCGTCCATTAACTCGAAACTGCAGAACAAAGAGGGGGTTTAGCACCTTACTACCACGAAACTTCAAAACAAAGCTTCTCAAAATACGGTTGGAACCGATGAAAAACTGTAGGTCCTAATCAGAAATCTAGAAAGAGCACAGATCATTGGTTGTGAGAAGCTCTCCCAAATCCCTTCATGGGATATAATGGGAACCTTGTTTTATATTTAAACCTTTCTTTTTTGCCTTATCCTCATTTACTGTCAATCCACTTTTACTGGTTCCTTCTAGATTCTCGAAATTGCTGCAGTAACATCTCACAGATTTCGCCCACTGATATCTTAGTCATACTTTAATCGTATGGACTTCAGCTTTCCTTATAATGATCGCCATTAAAGGGTTGAAGAGATCGCATAATAGTGTGTCGCCCTGCCTGAAACCTCGCCGCACGTAACTCCGAAATAGTTTTCCTCGTAAAAGTTTTCTCCGTATCGGGATATCGAAGGCAGCGATATAGTCCATAAGGAGACAGTAGATGTTTTGCGTGGGGTTTCTCCAAAATTTTTCATAATATGAATATCTGGTCGATCGTGCATTTTGCGGGCTTAAATCCACACTGATAAGGTCCGTTCATGTCTGCAGCAACCGGCAATAATTTTTCGCACAAAACGCTTCAAAAGTTCTTGTATGCAATGGACAAAATCCTTATTCCACATGTACTCGGATCATCTTTTATTTTAAACAGGGCCCATTATGTAAAGTCTGCAATCATCGGGCAGGCATTCGTCTAACCACATACTACACTTGAGTTGATTCATGTACTTTGCCAACTTATTGCCGCCTCCCTTGTACAGCTCAGCCAGTAGTCCATCAGCACCTGTTCATTTGTTGTTCTTAAGCCGAGAAATGTAAGTTCTAACCATGCCTTGGTTAGGAGGATGCAATCGACGTCATCGTTTTGTATTTCCTCCACTACTTCATTTGCATTGTAGTCTCCTGGTACAGCCAAAGCAGAAAGGTGATCTCTCCATATCCTCAATATACTCTGCAAATCAGCAGCTGGAGTACCGTCATAATCACTACAGACGGGTATCCTGACCCGTGACCGGTAGTTTGACGTTTCACTGTTGGTTAGAATTTACAGTCCTTATTCTTCCTTCTGAATAATTTGACTTCTCACTTTTGGGTAGAATATACAGTCCTCGTTCTTCCTTCAGAATGTTTCAAGTTTCTCACTGATTGTGCTCTTTAAATAAACGGGTTTCCTCTCTCGTTTCTTCTTATACCGCGCCCGCCGTTGCAACAGACTGTAGCACTACCATGCGTGCAGCGTTCATTTCATCACTTGCCATGCGACACTCTGCAATGAAACATAGTTTGTCTTTAACCGGTATTTCGTAACCAAGCACGGTCCCTGCAGCAGTTTTTATGGGTAAGAAATAAATTTCCACTTCGCTTCAAGGATCAGGGGACGGGGTTGTGTTCCACGACATTAGCTGAGGGAGCTTCTCTTCATAGGCCGTGGCTGTCTCTGGTAATTTCAGCTTTTCGATGCCCAGTTTTCAAAGTGTCTGACTTCGTACGACTTTCGCTCTGCTTAACCTTGTGCGAACCTTTGCTGTAACCAGATAGTGATCCGAATCGATATTATCGCCTCGAATTATACGAACGTCCATTACACTTGTATAGGGGCTTCCATCAATTACCGACTGATCAGTCTCTTTTTTGTTTGTTGATCTTTTGCTGTTTCAAAGAATAGTGTGCGCGTCTTTTGTACATGAAAACGTCAGTTTAATTCCTGGCCTGAGCGCGTTTAGTTCCTCCACTTATCCCAAAGAGGTTGGAGTCGTCAAGATAACTTTGCGCAGTCTGGAAGTCTAAGACATATTTTTAATGCTGTCGCAGAAATATTTCCAAGACCTTGAAGGTTTAAGCTATTTCATATATTCTTTACACTTCCAGTCTCGCTCCGTCCTTGCAGACTTATCCCAGCTATAGCAAAGCATCTGCAGGATTAGCACGTCTTTGTTCCACTACAAGAGTCTTTTTTTCTACATCTGTCCATGCTGTAAAATAACGGTCCTAGCAACATATTGCAGGAACCATATACATGTTTGCAAGCATTGTTTTAGCAAATTGAAGATCTGCTGCTTTTCTTTCTTTAGTGTCTGTCAAATTTTTGTTTTCCGCAAAAATTCCCACATTTGGGTCACAAATACATATATTATAACCTTTTAATCACTGTTTGCCAAACATATTATATTGAATAGCAAACACAATGTGTTTGGGCTCAAGTTTAATATATTTGCGACAAACAAACAAACACGTGATATTTGCACACTTCCAACAACAAATTAGACAAATTTTTCAGCGTGTATGATCCAGTGGGAGGTCATCGGTGGTTCAGTGGTTAGTGTGCGCGACTCTTGTAAACGAGAACGTGAAATTGATCCCTGCTCTGGTCATCTTACATGCCATTCGTCGACGGCCATCTGGCTTAGTGATGACGTTACTATCGAGTACGTAGACATGTAGTTCCGTACGGAACTTGCGTAAAACTATAGGCCCCGATTAGTGAGTATAAAAACTAGAAAGCGCACGGCTCAGTGGTTGCGAGAAGCTCTCTCCAATCCCTGCATGGGATGTACTAGGAAATCATTGTTATTGTTTGTTGATCTGGGTAGACCCAAGTAGACATTGTGATATATTTATGTTCCATCCTCGTACTACTGACAGCCATGTATTTTGCCGCGACGAAATATATCATTCTAACTCCGTTGGTGAAAGTGCTGGCATGTAGACTGAATTCGCAGGTAGTTGCTTCAAAGCAATTTTCACTGCCGCCTGTAGCATTATAATTTGCAAGGAGAATTTTAATCTCATGCATTATTCAGCTGTCTGTCGAAAATCCGAGGCCTGGATGGAATGTGTTTCATGCGCTCAGAGTAAAATCTTGTTCAGCGATGAGATGTGTTTCTGGAGTAATGGTTACGACAATAAGGACATTTGTAAAATTAGGGTAAATATATTCGGGCAAAAAATCGATTTGGAAATTGAATTTTCTATAACGTATAATAAAAAACAATTCAATACCTTCATTAAGAAAGAGATATTTGAATTTCTTATTGTAGCACAATTGGTGCGCCACCATGTACATTTTCATATAGAAAAAAAGTACTTTTGCATTTCTTATTGTAGCACAATTGGTGCGCCACCCTGCACATTTGCACATACAAAAAAAAAAATTATTTTGAGGTAAACATATTGTGTTTGCTACATATAAATAGCGTCGACCCCAAAAGTTAAAAAATTCCTCCCAATTAAATGAGTTTGTCGTAACCGCCACTTCGGTTGTTGTAAACGAACATTATTTTCCCCCAAGAATTTTTATCATTTACGGGAAATATGAGCTGCTGTTGTGACCATGTGAAAAACTCACTCGCTTACATTCAAAAGTGATGTATTTCTAGAAAATCTTTTTAAGTGCAAACTAGCAAGCAACTCCTAATGTTAGGATCAAAAACGATGTACAAGTAGACGGTCAAAATGCCAACAAACATAACGAGTGAAACCCTAGTTCTCTCTCTCTCTTACTCCAGTGAATATTTCAATACACGATCAGATTTTTGATAGTGGTATTGTATATAACTGTACAAATTCCAACCATGTTGAAGTAAAATTACATAAACTATGCAAAACGTATGAAATAATCAAGATATGACTCGTGAGAGAAATGCCTTTGATCGAATTTCTAGCACATTTTGGTTCTCTTCTACCAGGATTGTCAAATTGCGCACACCTTCTGGTCCTCTAATTCTAGATCGTCTTTGGTTAAGATATTATTCGTCTACGTTTTAAATACTTGCGGTAGCTTGGTGGTTAGACGCCCGTATTTCGAAGCATGGGGGTCCAACTGAAAAGTGTGAGCACTGGAATAAAGTGCAAACAAAAGTACCTCTAGTATAAGACTACACTGTCATCCAAAACGAATCCAAGTAATTAATAATGTTTAGGAAAATTATAAAAATTTTGCGGTAAAGTAGAGTTCGTTGGCAACAATGGATATTACTGTTACGATGAACCTTTTTTTATTTTAGAGAAACGTGGCCACTTATGGTGCTAACGTCGGGTATACGTAGCAAATGAACTATTTTTGCAGCAAATATGTTTTTTTTGTACCCAACGACCTCAAAAAGATGTTTCATCTCTTTGTACGTCGATTTGAAACTGGAGTAATCTGCAGCTTCTGTCTTCTAGTCGTATGAGCTACAGGCATGAAGTGTTTTTTGTTTTTCACAAAATGAGAAATTTCGTTTGACGCAAATAAACTCCCCAAACGAAGTGTAGTCGTTTAAAATTCCGTTTCTTAGCAAGGACATTTTTCTTACAGTATTAGACTTTTTGGTTCTAGCTATTCGCACTCCTATGTGACCATTCAGTTTGGAAATTTAAGTTGTTGCTAAGCATTTGGCATTGTGCCCAAGAGTCGTGGTACTTTTTAGAAATAATACACTTTTCCCCACTGTGCCCTGTACTCATGACAATACTAAGCAACTTGATGCCACCGTGAGGGGTAGAATTTGCCAGAAATCTACGGCCTCTCAACACAATATTTAGTGGGTAATACCTGTAAACGTGACAGCATCAGGTGGTGCGTTGTGGCAAGTAGAGAGGTATTATTTAACCGTAACTTATGGCCATTCCAACCACTGCTCCCAACAGAAAGGGAAAACTGAAGGAAATCATCTTTCATCTTCAGACTTAACAAGCAAAATTAAAGATAAATGTGCGAACATTACAAAATGATGTATTTGTATTAAAGGATTTTCTTTTAGATGTTTGTATTTTGGTTTTGCTATTTTTCCTTTCATTCTTGGTCCTCTCGTCCTTTTGGCTGATAGTAGAAATTCATTTAATGACACGTAAATTCTAAATAATTTAGGTCAGTTGTGAAAATTGACCCGATGGCTGTTCTACCTACAGAACAACTACTACAGACAATTATAGAACTCAAACGAATCACATCTGTTGTGTGGAATGTATGGGACTATTTTTGGGCTCTCCAGTTTGGAAGCGTGTGCTAAACGCTTGGTAATTGGCCAGTGTCTGGTCAAAATGGATAATGATGGTGGGTGTGTTTGTGTGCTGAAAGCCAGACAGATAGTCTACAGATGTTACCATGGATACGTTTACGTTTTTCCAATGCATCTTGTGTTACCAAGAATTTTTTTTTGTGTGTGTCTGTAATACATGGGTTAGATCTGGTTGGGAAATAAAAGGGCAATTAAATCAATGTTAAAAAGAAGCTGATTAGGGGATTTTACCAAATTTTAATAGTGGAAAAGTTGATAAAGTAAGCACAAAGTACTAATAATAAAAGGAATTATTAATTAATCATAAAAAGGAATTTTCTATAAAGGACTTTTAATCAGAAAAAAAAAAATGCTGTCGAAGGAAGATACGACAACTTGAATCTCGAAACGACCCTACAACTCCAACAAATCGTAATGATTTACCAAAGTTCTTACTCAAAAGTACATAAATTGTACCCAAAAGTGCATAAAGGTATACAAAATGTCAGTGCCGTATGCAGGATTTTATTTCGGGGTGGGGGGGGGAGGGCTATTTAGGATATTTAATGTTGAAAAATATATAATTTCGGGGGGAGCCCGAGCCTCAGGGCCCCCTGCGTACGTCTCTGCAAAATAGTTGTCAAAAAAGTATATACTAGTACCAAAAATTGTACCAAAAATAACACAGTGTTACCAAAATGTACACAGATTGTACCAAAGATCAGTGTTTTAAAACAGTACATAATGCGTACATACAAGTACTTTATTTGGTACACTTTGTGTAATATTTAAAAATATTTATGCTTTTAAGTACACCGTTCGTGATCAGACAGTATATTTTCGGCCCATGTTATGTACTTGTTAGATACTATTTATTTGACTTGTATAAATCCCAAGGGACCTAGTTCCGGAAACTTAATCCCTAACAGGAACTAAAGGAACCGGTTACTACAAACTCCATTTAATTGTTCCTAACTTCCTCCTGGTATCTTTTAATAACTTCCACAGTTTTATAACTCATTTATGTTCTTTATACAATCTGTCATTTAGATTTTTAGCGTTGTTGAAGGATAATACACGCTGAATAGTAATGCCCTCAGCAACATATTGCAGGAACCATGTACAAGTTTGCAAGCATTGTTTTCGTGAATTGAAGATCTGCTGCGTTTTGTTTTTTTTTTGATTGTTACTTTTTTGTTTTTAGCAGTATTCTATAAACAAAGTCACATTTAGGTCAACAATACAGATATTTTAATCTATTTATCATCGCGTCCCAAAATATGTTATATTGAATGGCAAACAGAATGTGGTTAGAAACAATTATACTATGTTTGCGACAAGCTACAAACACGTTATACTTGCACCCAAACAACAAAAACGAAAAGTTTTTCAGCGCGTAGTTCAACGTATTTTCTGCCAATCTTGCAGCCACCCTCTGGTCTCAGTACTCAACACAACGTCTTCTAACGATATGACCAACTAGTACGATATTCACCGCATATGGATGCTAAGTCATGGGAGCATTTCGGGGAACTGTTTCTTTTTTGAAACAACAACATCAATGCAATGGCTTTTGATGAAAGCATGCATAGAAAAGAAATGTTGTGAGTATTGATGGTTATGGCAAAGTATTGTTGCGGATGTTTCGCACAAGTAGGAGTTTAGATAATTCTCGCTTACTTGAGATTTGTTTATCCCTATAATATGTGATGATATTCCTAAATACTTGTGGAGAAGGGAGCTGATGAGGTGCCTTGCTGGGCATTAAAATGGCTATATTCCCAACCATCCAACATAGTGATCAATTTCACACATTTATTTTTAATATTTCTATTAAATTTTCTTTTTCATAGAAAAAGTACTTTTTAATAGTTAGTAATCTTGAACCGAAGAATTGTTAAAAACATAACAACTGAAAGATCGAATGGTATAAACTCAAACGAACCCTAAACACACCTATATTTAAATGCAAACATTAGCATGTTTACTTGCAAAGATGCATTCCTTTACGTGCAAAAATATGCGTGTTTCATCCCAACCATCCATATGCTTATGTCGAAGCATTTGTGCGTATTCCTCCCAAAACGAATGATTGACGATTGAATACACGAAACTAAAACGCAACAGATCAATCAACATATGAACCACTGAATTCATTTACACTCGTATTCAGAAATATTTATGAATCATTGACCGAACGAATTTTGCAAAAATAAAGCTATACACTTGTGTCACAAACAAAGCGGTATTAGGCACCCAAACACATGTATTAAAATATATTAATCATTATACCTCAAGCACTATTTTGATCCCAAACACATGTATTAAAACATTGTAATCATTGTGTCTCAAACATGTAATATTGAATAGCAACTACAATGTGTTTAGACACAAGTATATTATATTTGCGACAATCTCCAAACACTCATTTTAAAAAAAAAAAGGTGTCCTATAACATCCCATGAAGGGATTGAGGAGAGCTTCTCGCAATCAATGAGATGTGCGCTTTCTAGTTGTTACACTCACTGATTGGGACCTACAGTTTTACACCGGTTTCGAACGGTATTTGAGAAGCTTTTTCATGGCTAAGTACTCGATAGTGTCGCCATCACTAAGCGAGGTGACCGTCGTCGAAAGAAATGTACGGTGGTCTGAGCAGGGGTGTCATTATATTGCATCTAAAAACGAAAAAACAGGTTTTTCAGCGTGTATGCACAAGACATAGCTTGCGACATTGAGAAGAACCTTCTGTTTTTTTTTATCAATGCGCGAGGTATCAATGCTTGGTGGAAATGCAGTGAGACTGAAGGCCATTTGTCATGATTTTTTTGGAACTACTGAACGTGTCCAGCGGTACCCAGCAGGTCGATGTCTGCTATGGGACTCTACTATTTTAAGGAACTGTGCGACTTGGCTCAACTAGAAAATGGTATTGTCTTGCGCTTCTTTAAGCAAAGTATTTAAGTAGTTCCAGGGCTTGACTAGGGCTTGATCTTGCTAGCCTATAGCATCGCAAATAACTAAAAGGAATGACAGAATCTTCTATGGCTTATCACCAGCACCCTTTATGTCGATGTCTATTCTATTGACATTTTTTTACCATCGTACACATATATATAAATATAAACTTATATATTAACTTATATGTATTCTACGCGCAGCGAGAAAAACGCTTGACCTACAAATATTTGTCCTGCCATTACGTGTATGTTTGGAAAAATTTAAGAAATTATGATTGGCGCGAACAAAATATGTTTGGCGCGTACAACAGTGAATCGGCGACCTGTCATAACGCCCAATTTTTTTTGGTTTTAAGCCTTATGACCAACAGATGGAAGGACACGAAGCCCAAAATTTTTGGGCGTTATGACTTCCCCTAGCGCGGTCATAATGCCCAAATATTATTTTGATATTTTTTCTCCACTTATGATCAAATTTGAATTTTTTTGGTAAATAGTGTTGTTACTGTGAGAAAAGAAACTGCGTACAATAGTTTCTTAAGGCTAAAAAGTAGAATTGTTTGACGATAGACGTAATTGTAACATTCATTCAGTTGTTTATGAACCAGTGAGAAGAATGGGTGACAATGATGAATTTCATTTTGTTGGAGGTGCTCGTAGAAATTGTGAATTGGTGTATACTCCAAACAACAAACAACTTTATAAAGTGAAATCTAAATATATAAATAAAGAAAAAGATTGTATACAGAGATACATTTGCTACCAAGGCAATTGTAAGGCCTCTATATCCGAACAGGAATACCTGGGAAATATCACTGGAAGGGGATACCAGTAGTATCAGATTTTTCACGGATGAATCAAAGTTGGAAGAGCAAGTAGGCTATGGAGTCCACTCACCGGACCTAAATATAAATATCTCCTTTCCTGATCACTGTAGTGTATTTCAGGCGGAAATTACCGCCATACTGGAGGTTGCTGAACTACTGAAAAGTAGTGTCACAACCCTCCGGAGAATATGTAGCTACACAGACAGCCAGGCTGCCATAAATTCCCTGGAAGCCATGTTTGCTACCTCCCTGACGGTGAAAGAATGCCACTCATCACAGAGTATGGCAGAGTATTTTGAAATCAGGCTCATGTGGGCACCGGGACATTCCAAGTAATTGCGTAGCGGATGCGTTAGCTAGAAAGGGCACTACGGCCCAGGTTCTTCCGGCAAATGAAGGTGTTAGTATGCCAATCTCAGGCAGTGGGCCGATAATATGTTCAAGGACAAGTGGAGACTTACTTCAACTTGCAAACAAGCCAGGGTCCTATGGCCAAAGTTCGAAAGGAAAAGGACTAGGCAACTACTTGACATGCCGAGAGGCAGGTTATCCACAATGATAGGAAAACTTACGGGACATTGTCTTGTAGGAAAACACGCCCTAAGATTGGGACATAGTAACTCCACTCTCTGTAGATGCAGCATTTAAGAGGACGAGGAAACGACGGAACACCTTCTCTGGAATTGCCGTGCTCTGGCAGGACCGAGAAGTAGGATATTCCGAGCACATCTAGTTAGCACCAAAGCCCTACAGGATATTCCTGTAGGTTTTATAGACAAATTTATTGAATGGGCAAATTGGCTAGACGACTAGTCTAGTGCCTATGGAGGAAACTACAGGTATCACAATGGGCTTCTTTAGCCTAAGTGTGCTAGACAGCGTACGGTCTTGCAGCCTTTTCAAACAACCGAACAACCAACAAATATGGAAGAATATTACAATATTTTCCTGGAACCAAATGTGCTATAATAACACTATTACTAATGTCTTCAAAACATATTCCAAACATATATATGGTTGTTTGCAAAAAATATTATAATTAGCTGTAAACATATTCAAAAATTAATTTTTTTCTTCGTAAAGACCTACAACTGAATCTTCTATGGAAAATTTTCCATTTTATGCAATTGACTTTTACAAATATTTTTCAAGACGATAGTGGCATTAATGGCGTCTAATTGTGTTATCCTCTTAACACAATTTCCCTCCTATCCGAAAAACTTTCACCACTTTTCACCAAAACTCATCTCTTGAAGTTCAAGCTAGAAAACATCTCAAATCACACTACAACATGATGATAACAAAATGTCTGCGCAAAACAAAAACAAAAATAATACAAAATCATAATGATTATTAAATTTTCATAGTAATAATAAAAGTTTACTTGCCCAACTACAGACAGGACGGCCAGTTCAGGGCTAAATTACGTTGGCATTGAATCAGTGGCCAAGTTGATTTGACTTTACTGACTGACATAAGGACGAGCGTACATGATTGCCGTAGACGTGTGGAGGTTTACAAGTCTTTTGGAAATGTTTTCCTACAAACCACGATCCTTACGGAGCAATTTTGCTCCTGCTGCTGCCGCTGCTACTGCTGTCACTGTTGTTAGTAATACGTTGTACTGAGCTGCATGACAATCTCGTCTAGTCTACAATTTAGTTGATGTGGTGGTCTCGAGGTCGATGCATGGAATTCCCATTGGCATACCAGCATAACTTTTGACTTTATATGACTTCAGTTAGAAGAACAAAGCAGCAGCAACAACAACAACAACTCCACAAGGGTCACAATAACAAAAAGGCAACATAAAGGAACAATGACGGTGGCTTTTGGCGGTTAGCTTGGAATCTGTGGCAACTGGGCCACCTTTAGCCAAAGTATTGAGGAGAATTGCCAGTAAACGCGAAACTTGTCAATTCATTCATGATACGCTCTACCACACATGTAACCACAGTGAAATTTATATAAAATAAAGAGGGAGGAATGATAAGTAAAAGAAAAGTTTAAATTTTCAAGCCTATAAAGCTTAACACAAAATGCTTTAAACTCATTCTTAGTAACTCTGAAGGCAAATTTCGAATTAGACATTGTCAAACCTTTTGTGTGCTTATTAATCTTCACATCAGGCAAACAACAAAGCTACAAACCAACAAAAAACAAAAGCTACAGCAAACACAATATGTTTGGATACAAGTATACTATATTTGCGACAAGCTACAAACACGTTATATTTGCATCCAAACAACAAAAAAGAGAGATTTTTCAGCGTCTGGGACTTACAGTTTTCCCCGGGATGCCCATGGTATGTTGGCAAGCTTTTGACGGCTAAATAGTCGATAGTGTTGCTGTTACTAAGCGAGATGACCACCGTTGACAAAAATAATGTGTTTGGGATGTAAGGTGGTTAGAGATGGAATCCAACCCACATTCTCACAAGCTGAAAAATCCGTCATTCTGTTGTTGTTTGTATACAAGTATAACGTGTTTAAAGCTTATCCCAAATATAGTATACTTGTGTCTAAACACATTTCGTTTGCTGCTAAATACCAACTTTTGAAAACACACTGAAAGAAAATTTTTACATCAAATCGATGATATATTTTCATCTATTGTTCTTCATTGAGTTGATGAAAGATGGAATATTGTGTGTTTCTTTCCCTTTTCAGTGTCATTGAATCGAAAAACATTTCTACAACAATTTTCATCATTGGACTTTAAAAATAATTAGTGGCATTGATTCAAAATTTGGACGTAGTATTGAGAAAATAAAGAAAAACCTAGTAGGAAATTGAAAACTGACAATGGACAGAAAACAATACACACACTATTAGCATTTTCTATGTTCTACACCTTGTTATTTTGAATTTTTTACAATGAAAAACAGTCCAAAGGGTCCGGATAAATATTAACAAACAATCGGCATCAAGATGTTACCCAAATTACATCAAATTGATAACAAATTTACACCAATTTTATTACAACCTTACATCTAATTGACGAAACTATACAGCAATTTGATAAACAATTTACATCGAAATGGTGAAAATTTACTTCAACTGGATGACAAACTTACATCAAATTGATGAACAACAAACACAGTAACAAACTATCTACATCAATATAAATAAATAAATAAATGGTTTCGCATTACATCCCATGAAGGGACCGGGGAGAACTTCTCACAATCACTGGAGCTGTGCGCTTTCCAGTTTTCACTCTCTGATTGGGACCTACAGTTTTACACCGATTCCGAACGGTATTTTGAGAAGCTTTTTCATGGCTATATACTCGATAGTGTCGCCGTCACTAAGCGAGGTGACCGTCGTCGAAAGAAATTTTAAGGTGGTTGGAGCAGGGATCGAACCCAGGATCTCCTGTACAAGAGGCGCGCACACTACCCATTGCACCACCGACGGTCACATCAATATGTTGCCCAATTTACATGAAATTGATGACAAACGTACACCAAATTGATGACAAACTTATACCAAATTTATTACAAACTTATATATAATTGACGAAATGTACAGCAAATTGATGAATAATTTACATCAAAATGCTGACCATTTACTTCAACTGGAAGACAAACTTACATCAAATTGATGAAAACTTTACATCAACTTGATGTTACGTTGTCGTTGAATCAACATATACTTTTGGTGAAATACGGATGAAAGATTGATGAAATGTTCTTCATCAATTCAATGAAATTCTTTAACATAACACCCTCGTTAGCAGCTCATGCACGAATATAGTTATATACTCTTATGTACTAAGTACATGTATATGTACACTCGCTCTTATGTACAATGTACATAATAAATGGAAAATCAATAAACTCCCCAAAAATGTCGGCTTAGTGGGTAAATTGTATTTGACAGTAGGACGGACAAGGCAACAACAGCAACGTCACTCGCCAAATACACATATGTGTGTATCGCTTAATCGAATATGAGTCAGGGCCATTGTTGAGGGTATACGAGTATAAACAGCACCCGAAAGCACTAAGTTTAAAGTACAAACTACCATTGTCGCTATTATTTCGAGGTTCATGAGTACACAAAAAAGGGTAAATGTTCAACTATTACTTTCATACTCCAAACCGACAGCCACACAGCCACATCGGGCTGCAGCAGTAACAATACATCTACTACCAACAAAATATTAATATGAAAATGAATTGTCCGAAAAATGTGAAATGTCGCTTGGGACTTCCCTTTAGGATACATTCGCACATACCTAAATGTAAGGCCTCCTCCGTGTACCAACTACCCTACCCTCTCAACGACTTTTAAGTCTCCACATGCGGTAGCTGTAGTACAGCGGACTGGAGTAACAACCTGCTCGTTAGCCAACCATCTGCAAACAAAAAGGTTTCACTTCTCTAATATTTGATGCTTATAAATGATGCCAATACTCCGGAGATTTTAATATGAGCCATCAAATGAATAGCAAATATTTTTACTTGTATTTGGATCAACATCAACCAACAGCCACAATATTTCTTTTGAATTTATAAATAAATATATAGGAAATTTCTACTTGTGGGAATAGAGAATTACTTTAATTTTATATGGATGGGGGCACTAACATGAATTAGTTAATTTACTTTCAAAGAGGAAATGTGGGCTCAACATTTCCTCAACTTAAACCCAAAAGTTCAAATACTATGAACGCGCCATGTAAAATCGTCGTTACTTTTTAAATAATCAAGACGGCTGGTGGTGCCACGGTTAAAGTGCGCAACTATGGCATATGAGAATGGGGGTTCTTGTAGTGGTAATTCGTTACCCGAAATGTATCCACACTTGTAACCATTAAAACGTGTTGCAACCTGCGTATTTTCATTACAATCTAGCGATTATCACTTGCTTACCACACGCTGAAAAATCTGTATATTTGTTACTGTTTGCATGCAAATATAACGTGTTTGAAGCTTGCCGCAAATATAGTGTACTTGTGTCCAAACTCATTGTGTTTGCTGTTTAATGTTACATGTTGGAGATACATTGATTTGTAGGTTATAATATATTATTTGTGACCCAAATAAAGATTTGTTTTTTGAAAACTGGTAAAAACCCAAAAAGTAACAGACAACAATAACACAAAAAAAAATCAATGAGTGTTCGAACTCACGGACGATGTGTTAACACCTTTTTGTTACACGATACCTGTTCGATTTCTGTGAACACATTAGTAAGTGTTACATTGGAAAATAAAAAAAAGAATAGTTTTTGCGCTGAAGGCTCTTTTGCTATTGCACTTTCTTGTTTCTTACATCTGCATTAACATTAGATGTAATATTGTTAAAATAAATAATGCAATATTTAGCTCACTGAATAATTGTAAATAGACCGACGACAAAGAGTACTGAATAGTATAGAGAACCTATTGCACTCTTTTTCCGCTCTCATGTAGAGAGTCTGAGTAAAAGAGCATAAACGAGTCTTATTCGCTATACAGAATATTTTAATATAGCATAAATGTTTCAAAAGGCATCAATGTTTTAAATCAAAATTATGAATGGACCAAGTTATGACAAAAAGAGTCTAGTAGGTTTTGAATCATTTGCCAGATGTCCCCAGTGCTTTTGAGTCATATAATTCGTTCCATATGCAATGCAATGCTCTTTGGCGACGACGACCTGCGTGTGTGTTCGCTGCCGCTACATCAATACCATCATGCTTATTTTCAGATGGATACTATTGTTGTACAACAACCACGAAAAGGGGTTTTCAACAGAGACGCTGCAAAAGTAAATCGATAGGAACAGCAAACGACGTCATATTTTTCCCCGCTCTTTTGACATTTCTCTTCAGTAGGGTTTGCCATTTCATCATGGAAAGATATACGAGCCAACAACGAGTCGAAATTATTAAAATTTACTACCGAAATTTGGAGTCAGTGGCCTCAACTTTAAGAGCGCTACGTCCAATTTATGGTCGTCATAATCGTCCTACCATATCAACAATTGAGCGTCTAGTGGAAAAATTTGAATCCACAGGCACAGTACAAAATGTTCCCGTGCCAGTGAGACAAAGAAGTGGCCGTAGTGTTGAGAATATTGCTGCCGCTGAGGCTTCAGTTCAAGAAAGCCCAAATGTGTCTCTCACACGTCGTTCTCAAGCGTTGGGCATCTCTGTGACGTCGTTGTGGCGGATTTTGCGAAAAGATCTTGGCCTACATCCTTACAAGATCAAATTGACGCAAGAACTGAAGCCGCTTGACCACCATAAGCGTCGTATGTTCGTGAATTCGGCTGAGCAACAACTTGAAAATGATTCGGATTTTCATCGGAAAATCATCTTCTCAGGCTCATTTCTGGCTGAATGGCTTCGTCAATAAGCAAAATATGCATTATTGGTCAGACAGCAATCCACACGTAATCCATGAGTCATCATTGCATCCCGACAAAATTACGGTTTGGTGCGGTTTATGGGGCGGCGGCGTCATTGGGCCGTACTTCTTCCGTGATGATCAAGACCGGCACATTACTGTGAATGCGAATCGCTACCGTTCAATGATAACCGAATATTTTTGGCCCCAATTAGATAATATGGACTTGGATGACATGTGGTTCCAACAGGACGGCGCCACAAGCCACACAGCGAATGCCACAATCAATTTATTGGAAACCAAGTTTGGTGAACGTGTTATCTCACGAAATGGCCCAGTCGATTGGCCACCTCGGTCGTGCGTTAGATTATTTCCTGTGGGGCTACGTCAAGTCTATGGTCTATGCCAACAAGCCAGCGACGATTGATGAACTTCGTACGAATATCGAACGTGAAATTGCGGCAGTATCGGCCGATTTATGCTTGAAAACTGTCGAAAATTGGGTTCAGCGTCTGGACTTCTGCAAGCGTGCCCGTGGTGGCCATGCAAAAAAAAGAAATCGAGTTCCATACATAATGGCATCGAACGTACTTTCACAGGAATAAAGAATTTCATTGGTATCTAAAAACGGTTGTGTGTTATTTAAAAAAACTTTTGTAGCGCTCTTATTGAAAAACCCTTTATATGATGCTAATGCTGTGTGTTGTTTGCATGTGTTCACTGTGATAGATTGCCCTACCAGTGCCTATAGATGTTAACACATCAAAAATCACAAGAGTTTCACTTCAGGAAAACAATGCTTGCAACCATATACATGGTTCCCGCAATATGGTTTCAAACAAGCAATATTTTATTAGATTATAGAAGTCATGTTCCAATCCATGGTATGTAGCTATTGTAGTTATTCTTGCGTATGTGTATACTATTCTCCTTGACTTTGAAATCACGTTGCGGGGTGTGGGCTAAATGAAAATAATTAAACAATTTTTTTTGACACTATTATAGTTACTACAGCCCACTATTATCAACTATATTGGATACTTTTGCTATGGTTTCTGTCTAGACTAACATGTGATATGTTTAATGGGATGTTCTCTAGGTGGAGCCTGTAACCAATATTTAGTATATATTGTAGTTTTGAACCCAATAAAAAGTAACTTTAGAAAATCCAAAGTGAAAGACGTTTAAAAAAGTAAATTTTCTCAAAAAAAAACATATTCATATTCTTAAACAAAGTACATTTTCTTAAAAATAATACCTTTTGTTTAAGAAGTATGTTGCTTAAAAAAACAACATTTTCTAACAAAAAGTACATTTTCTTAAAAAAGATTTTTTTTTTTTAAATACGTATCTTTTCTTAAAAAAGTACATATTCTTACAACAAATTACATTTTCTTAAAAACCCACCTTTTCTTTAAAGAGTACTTTTTTGTGAAACAAAATAACTTTTCTTGAGATAAGTACACACTCATAAAAATATACCTATTCTTGAAAAAAGGACCAATTTTTAAAAAAATTCTCATTTCTTAAAAATACCTTTTCTTCAAAAAAATACATTCTCTTAAAAAAAATACCTTTTCTTACCAAAATTCCTGTTCTTAATAGTACCTTTTCTTAAAAATAGAATAATACCTTTTATGTTGTTTTCTTGAGATACGTAGCCTTTCTTAAAATAACATTGTAATATAATAACATATTCCTAAAAAGGGTACCAGTTCTTTAGAAAGTACCTGTTCTTAGAAAAAGTAATTTTTTGTAAAAAAAAAAAAAAATCACTCTTATGGCTTTGTCATACAGAAAGCACCTCTTCTTAAATATGGTACCTTTTCTTAAACAAATAATATTAGCTTTTAATAAAAGAAGTAAAAAAAAAAAAAAAAAGGTTTCTCATTACATCCCATGAAGGAATTGGGGAGAGCTTCTCACAACCAGTGAGCTGTGCGCTTTATAGTTATATACTCACTGAATGGGACCTACAGTTTTACACCGGTTCCGAATGGTATTTTGAGAAGCTTTTTCATGGCTAAGTACTCGATAGTGTCGCCGTCACTAAGCGAGGTGACCGTCGTCGAAAAAAATTTTAAGGAGGTCTGAGCAGGAATCGAACCTAGGATCTCCTGTACAAGAGGCACGCACACTCACCATTGCACCACCGACAGCCAGAAGAAGTATCTTTCTTTAAAAAAGGACATTTTTGGGAAAATGTAATACATATTCGTACAAAGGGACTTATAAAATATATGCTTTTTAAAAAACCAAAAATACATTTTATAAAAAAAATTGTTTTTAAAAAAAGTTTATTATTTTACAAAAAGTATCTTTTCTTAAAGATCCATTTAGATTATCTTCATCTTCATCTTCAACTAGTACATAGTTTATAGCGAAAGGAACTTCATTCCAACCGGCTGTCCCCTGACACCTTATGTGATTTTTTACCATTAAAACGATATAGTGAATGGGTATTCGATAATTATACCATGACGGTATTCTGTGAATATTGTAAAATGACGTCTACTCTGAAAAACAGTTTCAAAGAAACCCAGTCTGTGCAACAAATTCATCACCATAATGCATATATACATTGAAAGTATGACAACCTTTAAAGAGTCCTACGACTTTTGTCGCTGATTCAATGAACACTTATATTGTGGTGAGGTGTTTATACTATTTCAATGATAAAAATCATTGGATATATGAAACTGTTCTTTGATTCGAATAATATTTACGTTGTATTGACCAACTTTCTTTGTTGGCTGGGTTTTAATGAAATTTCTCTCAGTGTGCGGAATCAATTAATGTCTTTCATTTCCTATGCAGTAAACAAATTATGAAGCTAATACTTATTATCGTTGTCAATGCCTGTTACTTCTCTGCTTATAGAGGCATTCCAGTTTTGCCTCAACCTCATTCTGAATTTGCCTGCGACTAAACCGCTTGTCTGCTGGTGCTCCCTGTGATTATACCAGCTATTCGAGACACATTCACCATAGCAATATGGCAACATGATGATAAAGACCAAACGGCGAAAAAAAATTCAATAATGAATATTTAATAAAGCAAAAAAATGCTACGTAGTGGTTTTACAACTCCCAGTTTTCCAGGCATCATCAGCGATGATAACATAAAACAGTTACCAAATAGGTTGGGAAATATGTTAGGACTTAGAAGAAAGAGTTGCATTACAGTCCATTTGTTGTGTCAGCTAAGGGAGTTATTACGAATTGTTTTGTGGTTGTGTCATCATGTGAAGTCATTGATATTTTTGGCACATCTTTGTAATTTTCAATTTAAATCGTTGCTGATGATGCGGTTGATGTCGCTGCTGATTTGTTGGTGTAAATATGTTGAAAAGAGCAAGGGAATTACTAACAAAAACGTGGAAGCAAATTGCACAGTGGCAGTTTCCAAAAGAAAAAACCAAAAATTTAAGGGTTTTCCAATTGACGGCGTCAGCATTCCAAACAGTTTCATGGGAATCTGTGCTGACAATTTCCGGCAGTTTGTTGATTTGTTCTGCTGTGTTGTGTTTCGTTCGGTATTGACATCAATTAATAAAGTCAATGAAGCTTAGAATATGGTGGACAAACAAGTGGACCCTGGGTATTGTTGAGTGCAAATCAACACAAAAAAAATTGAGAGCTCTTGTACTATCTCAAAGGCTATCACAGACATTTGTGTTGTGCTCGCCGTCATCAATGGCAGCTCGCCTCACTCTCGGTCACTAGTCCTCATCGTCATCAGCAACATCATTAGTTGCCGTCATCGTTTATGTTACTATCGTTAGTCTGTCGGCTGGGTTGGCCATCAATTATTGATGCTCTCAAATAATGCCAACAACTTGGGTGCCCGCCATATGTGAATGAGTGTTCCTCTGTTCCTGTTTATGGACAAGAACAATGACATCACTGTGATAATGAATGAAAATCGTTTGAGAATTGTTATCTCTATTGTATGCACTGAGCCATGCGAAAACAAACAGAGCCGGCAAAGAATGGTAACTTTAAGAAGGTATAAAAATAATCTCATAGTCATACATGGTTAAACTTAACTACGTACATGGTTAAACTTACCTACCGGTTATAGAAACATTATACATTTAAGGTCAAGAAATACGTACCTGCAATGAAAAGAAGTGTGTAAATTAAATTTACTGATTTTTATTTAATTTGAATTGACTTTAATTTTAGTTGATTAAATATATGTACTTATATTTTAAAAAAATTTTGCATTTTAAATAAATAATTTTCCTGAAATAACTAACCACGATTGTACCCTTAATATATTTGCGCGCAGAAAAAAATAATATTTGGATATGCTTATACAAAAACCTAATATGTTTACAAAGAACTATTTCTATGTTTGGAGTAAGATTCCAACTACATGGCAATCATAATTGCACTTAGCAGACTCATGACTCATGACGGAACTCAATAGTCGTGTACTAGGAATCAAATTTCATAATTAGTATATTTACACCTATAATCAAAGTTTTACAAAAAGACAATCAAGATTTTAGTAAATTAATTCCCAGAAATAAATACGTTGCCTAGTAGTTCCAATCAAAGGTGTACCCTTACTATATACACGCTGAAAAATCTGTAGCTTTTAGTTGTTTGCATGCAAATATAACATGTGTTTGAAGCTTGTCGCAAATATAATATACTTGCGCCCAAACGCATTGTGTTTTCTATTCAGTATTACATGTTTGAGACACAATGACTAATATATTATAATATATGTGTTTGCGACCCACATATATTAATGTTTGTGCTACAAATACAGCTGTGTATGTTGCACTGTCTATGCTCTCTCGAGAGCAAGAGAATAAAAGAGGGTCAACGACAGAGTCTACCTTGTACGTGTGTATCTGTATTTTTGCATTATTCTCTCAGTAAGTGAGTCAGAATGCGAACCTGAATGAGTTCCAGAATGCGCGTGTAAATTGCAGATGAATTGCTTCTTACTTTGCCTGATGTATTGCATTTTAGTTTCTTGTATTCAGTCGTCAATGGTTCATCGGACAGAGGATATCAAAAGCACTTGATCTGTGAAAAAAGAATAAACGAAAAGAATAAACGAAGTCCGAGCCGGTTAAAGGGTTTGTGATGTTACTTTGGTTTTTTTGGATATGTTTCGTATCTATGTATGTGTGCTACCAAAGTGAGAAACGATTTTGAGGAATCAAACTGGAAGGGGTACCAACGTGAAGCCCTTTGTCAGTCCGAGCCTTTACTGAGAAAATCGGAACGGCGAACCATTTGTGAAGCAACTGTAAAAAAACACAAGTAATTAATCCACGCTTGGCGTGCATGAACTTTATTTGAACATAAATATCTTGTTTGTTTACCAACGCATAGCTGAAACCTTCTGAAAACAAAAACGTGAGAGACAACACAGAAAGGAGAAGTCCAAGAGCACACATTTCTTGAAAAAAAAAACAAATAATGCATTCAATGCAAATGAATGTAAAAACGACCGTATTAAATCTATTAATTTTTTGTATTAATTATTTATAAATATGGATTTATATTGTTAAAATGAATTATAATAGCTAATACATATATATTGAATTTAAAGTATAATTCGTTTCTAAATATTATTATTTTTGGGAAGAAATTCGCACATGTTTCCACGTAAGTATATGTAGGTTTGGGGAAACACGTGAATGCTTCCACGTAAATATATGGATGTTTGGAATGAAGAACGCTTATGTTTCCACGTAAAAGCATACATGTTTGTCAGTAAACATGATACTGTTTGCATTTAAATACAAGTAAGTTTGGTACTTGCAAACATATGCATGTTTGAAGTGTAACATATACATGGTTCCTGCAGAATATGTATGGGAAAATATTATAGAGAGGCCGTTATTTTTCAGCGTGTATGGTTCCAAAATTACGGAAAACTGACAGCGAGTCGGAAAAACGGAAAAAGACAGCGAGTCTTTTAAAAATGTATAAAAGCAGATTTGCTCAGTGTTATTAACTATACGCTGAGCAATATGACTGTTTGGATGCAAATATAACGTGTTTGCAGCTTATCGCAAATATAATATACTTGTGTTCAAACACATTGTGTTTGCTATTCAACATTACATGTTGGAGATACAATGATTAATAGGACATTTCACCTAAGTTTGTTTCCTATGGAACTTGTCAATATTGTCTGTTGAATTTATTATCATTTCAATGATTGCACTCCTTTATGCCGTCCGCAATAAGTGCATCATTGAATGTTTGTCGAGATAACAACATATTGCAAGCAATTGGGTGAAGTGTTATTGTTTCTTTCAGTGTATTGACAGCATGTGACTGAAAATCTGCAACATGTGATAACACGGAATAGTGCAACTTGTGAATTGGAAAAGGGATTAATCAACGTAAAGTTAATAACAATTGATGATATACAAATACTACAAACAAAAGTGAATAGACGTCAAATAAAATAGGAGAAAAGGTTAGGAAAATTGCTGATCATTTGTATGTAAAGGTACAGATCTTGTTTTAGTCTACAAGATACAAATCTTCTTTTAGTATCCTTTTGTGTTACAGTAACTTCTCGAAATTTCGGTCCATGAAATGTTTTTTGTCCGACAGTTATAGTTGAGAGTCCGCTACTACAAATGCACAAAAAAATGAGTTTTCGTAAAATAATCATGATACGACCTTTTAATTTTTAACCATCGATGTGCATTTCCGCGTCGCAGGCCTCGCTAGGTACGAATTGTCTCGGCAATATCTTTCAAAACTTTATGACATAAAATTCAAAATTTTTCCGTAAAAGCCGAAGAAAATAAGCCATTTATGGACCTTCCATGGAGCAGAAAATCCCCTAGACCGGCTGCTTAGAGTGAAATTTCAATTCAAGACTACCAGGCCTTAATGACCGTAGTCGATCGACCAACAAACAGAGAATAAAGTCCCAAGCAAGAACAACTGTTTTGTACATGTTTGTTTACTCACTTATATATTGCTGGTATACATAAGTATGTGCTGAGTTTGACACAGAGAAAGTGGGAAGCAAAAACGAAATGTCTGCTGTTATTGACACCAATTCCAACAAAAGCTCCTATGGCTAGCACGAGTAATTTTATCATGATTAGACTCTTCTGATAGGTTGGAGAAACATTTTCTCCACATATTTATACATGGCCGAGATACATGGCCTCATTCCCGAAGTTAGGGTATTTAACCGTAGGACGCGGTTTTCAAGTGGAACTCATCCCTTTTCTGTTTCCTGGCCGTCGGATCGAACTGCGCATTACATAAACAATTCGTTCTTCAGCCGAACAGTCCGTATGTGGAATAAGCTTCCGGCAAGTGTATTCCCAACTTCTTACAACATCCGCAAGTTTAAGTGAAATATTAACTAGTACTTCTCTCTTTCCCCCTACTCCTATCCCATTTTCCTAAGTCCAATGCAATGCACTGCATTTATAGGAGACATCTTAAAGTTAGTCATAACCTTAATCTTAATCTGCATATTAATATTAATCTTAATCGTATACCGCATTTACACCGAACAAGATTAATGCATTTCGAAGATTAACTCCGTTAAGCAGCGGTAACCCAGAAGATTATTCATACAATTGTAATCTGTAGAAAGTAAAGTTTAATTGTTAAGTCCATTTTAAAGAAGTGTACATTTTCTTGCCACACTATTAGTTACTTAATAATTTGCATCTTCATCTTCATCTTCATCTTCATCTTCATCTTCATCTTCATCTTCATCTTCATCTTCATCTTCATCTTCATCTTCATCTTCATCTTCATCTTCATCTTCATCTTCATCTTCATCTTCATCTTCATCTTCATCTTCATCTTCATCTTCATCTTCATCTTCATCTTCATCTTCATCTTCATCTTCATCTTCATCTTCATCTTCATCTTCATCTTCATCTTCATCTTCATCTTCATCTTCATCTTCATCTTCATCTTCATCTTCATCTTCATCTTCATCTTCATCTTCATCTTCATCTTCATCTTCATCTTCATCTTCATCTTCATCTTCATCTTCATCTTCATCTTCATCTTCATCTTCATCTTTATCTTTATCTTTATCTTCATCTTCATCTTCATCTTCATCTTCATCTTCATCTTCATCTTCATCTTCATCTTCATCTTCATCTTCATCTTCATCTTCATCTTCATCTTCATCTTCATCTTCATCTTCATCTTCATCTTCATCTTCATCTTCATCTTCATCTTCATCTTCATCATCATCTTCATCTTCATCTTCATCTTCATCTTCATCTTCATCTTCATCTTCATCTTCATCTTCATCTTCATCTTCATCTTCATCTTCATCTTCATCTTCATCTTCATCTTCATCTTCATCTTCATCTTCATCTTTATCTTCATCTTCATCTTCATCTTCATCTTCATCTTCATCTTCATCTTCATCTTCATCTTCATCTTCATCTTCATCTTCATGTTCATCTTCATCTTCATCTTCATCTTCATCTTCATCTTCATCTTCATCTTCATCTTCATCTTCATCTTCATCTTCATCTTCATCTTCATCTTCATCTTCATCTTCATCTTCATCTTCATCTTAGTCTCTATATGGATATTAGTCTTAATATGAATTTTAATCTGAATCTGCATATGAATATGAATCAGAATCTTAAACTTAATCTTAATCCTTAATCTTAACTGCAACATTATTGAATTTTTGCTCCAATTTACTATTAATTCATTTCTTCGAAATGACTATTTGCAATCTCATTTAATTTATTTCATTTTAAATAACTCCAGCGATCATTAACCATCCCTCCCAAACACCCATGTGCTTTTATCGAGACCAATGACCACCTGATCGAATTTGCTGTAAACGTTATTACGGATTACTCACAGTCCGTCCCGTAGTTTGTCGTCCAGTTTCGTTTATAATGTGGTGGGTGTAAAATGTTTTTGCGTATTTTACTCTGTCCTGTGTCCTTGCAGTTTTCAATTAAAACGTATACGTACGAGTTTATTACATTACCCATCATCATCAGTCTTGTACATTATAAAGTAAACCTTTTACACATGTCCTTTTAACATTTCATCAATAAAAAAAATGAGTTTGGGGAAAAATTCAATGATTTTGGTCATATATACTTATGACATTGCATGAAAGCGATGTGTACGGACCCCCGGATATGGGGCAATCCATATCTTATTACAGCTGATAAGCTTGGTATATAAATAACGTGAGTTGAAAATATTACTTTACCTAGACTTAAGTTTATAGTCCTCCTCTTATCCAATATCGGTCTGATTTTCCTTGCATGTTCTCATTCTGTGCCATAGTTGTTCTGCGTCGTAGTTTTTAAGCAGGATATACTTAGAAGAGCTTGTAAGATCTTCTTCAGTCTTGTCAGTCAATCCGTTCTGCAGTCCCCCAGAATGCCACTCTGGTGTGTAAGCCATGTGAGGCGAATGCCGTGGATGACTGATTCCAGGATCTACTAGCCGCCAGTCTAGATTCCATCAACCAATCCATGTACTTCACTTATCGCCAAAATTTCTACCTGATGAAAGCGATAATAGTCAGGTAGTCTTATCAGAAAGAGGCAACCATAGTTTCCTAGAATAGACCGCATACAACACCTGGCCGTTCACAGAAACCTACATGCCAGGTAATCTTTTGTTTCAGGAAACAATTTTTTGCATGAGAGTATGTATGATTGCTCTTTCGCATATTTAGTTACCATATTGCAGGAATTTTTAGACAACCTTCCAACACAGTTCCATAGCCGACTCCGATGATGTCAGATTGTGGCTGTTTTCTTACCTTTTCTGATAAAGTTTTCGCAATGCAGAATAGATTACAGCTCGTTTGTCTCACATATATTTCTTTCGTCACAAAAATATTTCGGTTGCAGCTTCGCTTTATGTTTGACCGCAAAAGTTGATACTCTTACAGCATATTTACCAGGTCAACTGGGGATGGAACATGGTATTGCAACGGCTCCCATTGGACTAAGTGTTGTAATAGTGACAGCAACTTCTACCTTACCTAATGTTAAGATTTTTATCATATTTGTTCAATGTTAGTGGATAGACCCGCATACTTGCAGCGATGCTGCCTCGGTGCAACTCCATTTCACGGAAACAGTGTGCAATAAAGTTAATTTATATTTAAAATGGACTCAATTTTTTTTTATTAACGAGGGTATACTTTAATGCCAAACAAATTGTCATCAGTGAAAAAGATTTCGTTTGCGTTAAACGAAAAAATAGTTTTCGTTTCACGTAAAAGATTGTTTTAGTTTGGGGTTACTATAAATAATTTGTGGCAAACGAATGAAGAGCTGGTGGACCCGTTTTTCTTTAACGTTTTCTTAAGTTTAAAATGCTACTATATATCGTTTGTGACAAACGTATTTAAATTTTTTATTAATCACAAAGAAATTCATATACTTATATTTAATGCATCAAATGTTCGTTTACCGCAAATACATTTCGTAAACGAATTTCGTTTACCTGAGATTTCTTTTGGGCGTAACGAATTATTTCTTTACGTGAACGATGTTTTTGATGTCGTCAATTATAGCACAAGTAGCCTTTATGCATAGTTAGTTCGAAAAATAAACTAGAATTTCCTCTCAGTTATATGGGTAATGCGTTACCCAGGGTATTCCAACACTATTTTTGATCGAAAAAATGCAAAGCTTAGAAAAAATTTATATAGCTCGAAATCGGAGCGTCCAACAGCAAAAATAAATAATTGTGAGGGGTTTTTATAATGTGGTTCAACTTTTGTTTAAAATCGCCAAAATAAGAAAATCGCCAAAATTAAATATGGCTATAACTCGGAAACAGGTTAGAGCAGGGTTCGTCTTACGTGGGTACTGGTTTACCCTGGGTTTTCCATTATTATTGCCGTGGGGAATTAGTAGCGATCGTTTACCCAGTATCCACAGGTTATGGAGAAAATAGTGGATTGCTACGCACGACAATGGGTATTACCCATTACCCACAGGGTATTGGGGAACATAATGGGTAGATACCCACAACAATGGGGAATTGCCCAACTCTATTATCCATGGGCGATGGGTAAACCGTTAGCCATGGTAAACCAACCCTACTTTTTATCGAAAGTGAGACAAAATTAGAAATAAATCTACATCTAGGAAACAAAGCGTCCAATAGAAACAATATCTAATTCCATGGGTTTTTTATAAAGTGGTAATTTTTTTTGATGTGTTAACATCTATACGCGCGCCTCTAGGGCAGTAAACTATAAATTTAATACATACGCAAGTGTTAGGTTTGTAAGAGTAAATCATCGTTTGTTTGTTCGTTGCTTGGCAGTCGGTATTGAAAGTGATTATTGGGCGATTTTCATATAATTTTCCCACGCGATTTTCTCCGGAAATTCATAGCCGATTTTATTAATTTTTGGATTAAAAAGCTAGTGCTGGTTTCGACGAAGAGTTTAGGCCAAAAATTAAGGCGATCCGATATCGGCGAGCCGAGATTGAAGTGTTTTAATTTGGAGTAATATTAAAAAAGTATTTTATGTTGATCTTCGGTTATATCGTACGAATATAACAATGTATGTATGTATGTATGTACAAGTGTCTGTTGCTTTGCATTCTTTGACTTTTGTGGGAATAAAACAAAAAGTATTGAGCAAGAAAATAATGACACATGTGCTTGCACTGGGTTTTTAAATAATTTTAAGTATTAATATTATTTAGCTGTAACGCCATCATATGATTGAACGCTGTTTTTTATTTTCCAATGTAACATTTACGAATGTATTCATAGAAATCGAACAGGTACCGTGTAGCAAAAAGGTGTTAACACATCGCCCGTGAGTTCGAACACTCATTGGATTTTTTTTAAAAAATCACCAAAATATGGGAAGTGTTGCTGCCCATTATGTTCCCCATTACCCTGTGGGTAAGGGCTATTCGTTATGGGTAATTCCCAATTATCGTGGGTAGCTACCTTTTATTTTTCCATAACCTGTGGGTAATGGGTAAATATTCTTTACCCATTCCCCACAGCGATGTTTGTGGGTTACACATGGCGGGGTAAATACGAACTCTCTCATCGAGTATTTAGTCATGAAATACCTTCTCAAAATACCGATAAGAACTGGTAAAAAACTCTAGGTCCCAAATCAGTGAGTATGAAACTAGAAAGCGCACATCTCACTGGTTGTGAGAAGCTCTCCCCAATCTCTTCTTGGTATGTAATGTGAAACCATTTGTTGTTGTTTCTTTTTAAGGAGTTTCCAACTTTGCTGTAGGTCTCGCATTTGAGAAGTCGAATTGATGTGACATTCCAGGGTTGTTCGCAGAAGCATAACCTAACTTTATTCCAAAATTACCGTATCAAGGATTATTCTAACAAAATTTTTAAAATTTCCCGGTTACAAGGCAATCCATACATTTGCCGACATATAATCAAACAATTTGTTTATTTTACATGGAGTGGCTCGTATATGAGTTTTATTTTGAATGCATTTTTCAACTGCCCAGGCCATCGAAATGACTCCAGTACAGACCGCACTTAACTTCACTTTGAAGTATACTTTTGGGCTGCATTCCCAGCTTTGTTTTTCTCTCTCTCGCCAACTGTTAGCAAGTGTGCTTTTGGATCCAGTGCAATACTCTACTTATACAAAGAGGACGAAAAAATGCGTGTGTCATTTTTTTCGAGCCTTATATTGTGTTTATAGTCCTTTACAAATGGGCTCACATTTTTTTGAACATTTTCTCTTGCCATTTTGATTATCGTCCTGAAGGAGTTGAAGTTGGGCTGTTGTAGGACGAGATTTAATGGAATATTGCTTGAAAATAAATTATGGCAAACCTAATTTTATTGAACAAAAAAAAACGGCATTTTAAATGCCATTGACGTAAAACATAGGCAAAAACTGCTAATGAATTAAAATAAGGATGGTATAAGGACACTTTTGCGGTCAATTTTAAGCAAAAGGGGCCAGTGGGAATAAAGTAGAGTAATTTAATATAGATGACGAAACAGAAGGTTGAAACTTTATCGTTTGCTATTTACGTTATGATGTTAATGGAACCTGTTTGATTTTTATATTCCCATATGCCATGTTAATATTTCCAAATCTGATGGCCATCTCCTTTATTATTCTCCTAACTTACCATTCAGACCGCGATTCCAAAATATCATTCAAAACCATAATTTGTACAATTCCCCATATGGTACTGGCAATTGTTTTGCCTTTTATCAATTCTTGTGGTTTTGGTTAAACATCGACGACGACGAAACTTAAAAAAGAAAATAGAAAGGAACAAAAAAGTACAGTTGAACGTCCTTTCGCTACTTTTTTGTCTAGTAAGAGGAGCAAGAAAATCAAACAAACAAAAATCTGTTGATCGTTATAGCACTTTATGACCAAGGCATTTATGAGAGATGGCCACCTAACAAAAAAGAAAAAAGATGGAAAGGGAACGAACAAGGCAAAAATAAAACATTACAATTCGGGCCATGGCCATGACAATGACAAGACCACGACCAAGTGGACCGAGGAAACCTCCCAACCCCAACCCTCCGAAAGTCATAACATACCTTTTTTTCACATACGTATGCAACCTTTTTTTTTTTTGGTGTGACTGGACTAGACCTGTTCGCTGGTATGGCTTGGAAGAAGCTGACGTTTTCCACACTGCAAAATGCATATGAAAATCACATAAAAATTGTAGCATACATTTGGGGATTTTTGTACGTTAAATGTTTGACTGTTAGCTTGTGATTGTTAATTTTCATTGCCATTTTTTAGGGCGTACTAACCATTCTTCATTCACGGCACTTTTGCAATGAGACAGTGGGAAAAAAATATTAAACCTTCATACTAATTTATCTAGCAGGTAAAATTAAGGTTATTCTTTACCTCAAGGGTACCTACAGGGGATCTTGAACATACGCCTTAGTTTGTGTATTTTCAGGTTACCTTCCTTGACGAAGTAGCAATCGCCTGCAAGGTTAATATATACAATCCTAATAAGGTAAATTACCTTAAATATTAACAGATGTTACCTGGCTCATTAATGCCAAGATGTTGGGTGACATTTCAAGGTAAATTTCCACATAATTTAGGTAATAGATATCTGGAATGGTATTACATTACCTTACGTATGAATAAGCTTTAGGTTAACCTTAAGAAACTATAAACAAGGTGATATTACCTTTCAACGCAAATTACCTAGGATTTAATCAACGACAGTCATCTCTCTTAGAGATGGCAACACTAGCGAGTGATTAAATATGAAACTTCATTCGACACCGGTGTAAAAGTGTTGGTCGCTATCTAATTGCTTATATAGTCGAGAAATCAAGAGGCTGTCATTCGAGGGACTAAACGCTGCATTTGTAGATTAAGATGATAGTAGAGTTATAGTTATTTTATTATGATTTATATATATTAAACGTGTTTAAGACCCCCGTACATTAGTTGACAGCAATTTCTGTTACGTTAGTCATACGTCACTATTAATTAACTAAATCTGTATACATCATACGCCACGTTACTATGACGTAACCACATTTGTATAAACCATACGCCCCGATGACCATTACATCACGAAAAATATGGGACTGATTCCAAAAATTAATTTGGGACCCATAGAAGAAGACCTTCAGTGAATGTCAGTTATGAACTGTTTCAATTTAGGAAACCTTCTATTGATTTAGTCTTGACGACTGTGACGGAGGAATGTAGACTTTGACCGGCAGCAGTGCAGTGGCTAGTGCGCGCAACTCTGACACATGAGAACGTAGGTTCGATTATTGCTCTGACCACCTTACATTTCGATCAACGACGGAACGGCAACACTATCGAGTGATTAAATATGAAACGGCTTACATAACATTCATTCGACACCGGTGTAAAACTGTTGGTCCCAACATAACTGCTTATGTAATCGAGAAATCGAGAGGCTGTTATTCGAGGGACTGAACGTTGCATTTGTAGGTATTGCCCAATAATGCTGCTTAGGATTTAACTCTTGTACCTTTTATATAGTAGATTAAAAAGTTAGTAGAGTGATGAGCTATTTCCACAAGAGTATAATTTGTAGTGTTTAAAATCCCAAAACATTAGCTGACAGCAATTTATGTTACGTTAGTGATACGTCACTATTGATTAACAAAATAAATATAAATCAAACGCCACGTTAGCATGACCTAACCACATTTATATAAACAATACGCTCCGATGATCACTACATCACGAAAAATATGGGATTGGTTCCTAAAATTAGTTTGGGAGTCATAGAAGAAGGCCTTCAGTGAATGTCAGTGTTGAACTGTTTCAATTTAGGAAACCTTCTCTTAATTTAGTCATGACGACTGTGACGGAGGAATCCAGATTTTGCCTTTCGAGGAATTTAAATCCAATTTTTTAGGTAATGCCTAAAAATATAGCTGATGAACGTAACTCTTGTACCTATGACATAGGAGATTAAAGAGATATTAGGGTGATAACTTATATCCAGGAGCGTATGAGTTATAAGAATTGGAAGTGTTTAAAAACCAAGTTATTTTCTATCAATCATACGTCACCAATGTTTAACAAATATTTTTTGCAATTTAAAAATGTTTACGTCACGATACTAATCGGATGACGGCTTAGATTGATTCGTAAAGTTATGACGGCATTTCGAGACTCACTGTACCTAAAGTGTATACCTGTTATCAGCGGTTGCAATTTGAGACATCTTTTCATGACTTAGGAATAGCCTAGTCGGCTGCCATGGAGGAATCGGGAGGTTGCGATTCAAATTTCAAACTTTGAAACTATGACCGAGGAATCGTTGCGTTGGTGCGTTGTTAGTACAATAATATGGCTGATTGATTTAGCTCTCTTACCTCTAACATAATCGACTAATAAGATATTATAGTTAGCCATTATTCCTATAATTGTATGAGTTTATGGATTACAAGAGTTTAAAAATCCGTACACTTGCTACCAGTAATTTATTTAATATTCACCATACGACACCAATGATTAATATAATATATATCAATTATACGCCATGTTACTCATCGGATGATGGAGCGAATGTGTTCGTAAAATTACGCCGGTATTTCGAGATATTTTGAACCTACTGTGTATACCTCTTCTGAACTGTTGCAATTTAGGAAAGTTTTTCATGTCTTAAGAATAGATAAAGCAGCTGTCATGGAGGAATCTGGACGCTGCCAGTCATAGGGCCAACGCGGCTGTTCATGACGAAGTGCATTCTGGACACCCAATTTTGAGACACTTTATCGAGAATTGCTGGCAGGGTATGTGCAGAATACCACGGACAATAATGGCCTCGAAAGCGTCAATTCTTTGCGCAAAAGAACGATGCATATGATGTCTCGTGGCTTTAATTCTTGCACCAGCTTGATATTATATGGGTGTAGGCCAAGATCTGCGACAGATATCGATTCCTGCAAATCGATAAATTTGGATCTTCTTCCACACTTTCGTTTACAGCGACGATATTCTCTTCAGTACAACATTCCTTCAACGTGATGGTGTTATTACATTATTGAGAGAGCATATGGTCCGAAATCTATATACAGTTCGATGGATGGTTTTCTCAGATGAACGATTATGTGTGTAAGAAAAATCCCGAAGTCGTCTATACGCTGAAAAAACGGCCCCAGCAACGTATTGCATGAAACATGTATATGTTTGCAAGCGCAGATTTCATGAATTGAAGACACAAAGACTACAACGTCAGCCTGGATATAAATAGGAGAACTGTACTTGTACATATATGTTATTTTGGACTCAGCAATTCCTTATCCATGCGACATTAGCTCTAGGCCCACTGTCTCTTTGTCGCTTTCGCTTTACCAGGTTCATTCACGCCAACACACTCATAAACTTTAGAGTTTAGTTCAACGATTTTTCTCCGTCTCGTTGTGACTAAATAGCTATTTTTGGTATGAGGTCGTGTAGTTTATTACGTTTCGTCGAGTGTTTTCAGCATGATTTTCCATTCCTAATAGGTCTAGTGGGGTTATAATAATTGCAGCTGATTTTTATTGCTCTTGTTCATGTATTGCGCTGCTACTCTTGGGGTCTAGTGTTTTACGGGTATGCATGTGTGATATATATAGTGATGATATCGATTTAAACCGGAACGAAGAATTATGGCAGTGACATTAAACTCTGGGTTATATTTTGTTTTTTGGTGCTTTTGGCTGTTTGCGTCCTGTTAAAGGATTTATTTTTACGTCAAACTAATTGGTTGTGGGACTAATTGATGGATTTCTAAATAAAATATGGAAAACAAGGAATTCGTTCAAATCCATGTCAAGGGATTTTGGTAAAAGTGGGGGATTTTTTTCTATAAATTTAAAGTATATTCATTAGAGCTTTAAATATAATGACAGAGATATCGTCAAAACTCTTCCTTATTTTACCTACAATCTTTCGTTTATCAAGCACGAAGGATGAAAATGTCAGTGGTTTTTATCTTTGTCTGTGGAGGCAGGAGAATTTGTGTCAAATCCGGAAGGATTTAGTATAAATATTGACATTTCTGTTAGTCAGGATATATAAAATGCATTTCATCATGCTGTCGACTACTTTGAGGATTCTTGAAACTGTCAATTAAAGTTGAGTCAGTAGCGCGTACAGTTACTGCTGCAAGCTGAAGAGAATAGTCAACACCAAGGCGCGAGTAAAATGTAAAACTGTTGCATATCTTAAGGCGCTAAAATTAAAAACTGACCTAACCAGCTTTTAACCATAATTTTTTTAAACTCGAATCACTTGCTAACTGAGTGCAGGGATTATGGATTATTCTCAAACATTTTGAATTTTTTTTAATTCCTAATTTTTCTAAAGTCTGATTTAACCGTTTTACTGTTTCTAAGACATTAACTGATGATGAGACACGAACTGCTCTGCGAATTCCAAAAAGTTTTTCATAAATTCTTTGTATTTCCTCTTTAAGAATGTAAATGTTGACTACGCCTTTGTTTTAGTTTTCTCACCAGCTAAAAATATTTTTGGCGTTTTCCTTGCAATCGTAGCACTACATCTCATACTTCGAAATGCGGAGCGTAAATCTTAACGTATGAGCCTGTCACGTTGCAGGACATTCACATGCTGAAGTTGTCAAATATTTTCTGAACACTTGAATTTCTTTTTGGGAACGTACAATGACCGGCACAAAGTGAATAAGCAATTTGGCCGTCAACGAGTAAGGTAAACATTAAGGAATATGCAAAAAAGACTGCATACTTTAAGGCTTTGCTGGCAAAAAGGAACTTGTGTTATTTTTAGGGGTTTTAATTTATAAATGTTGAACGATGTTCTAAGTTTTGGTGTAATCGATGCAGTTACATTCTTATTGATTAAGTGATATATTGATTTAAGCTTTGAGACATAAAATAAGTAATAAAATTACCCAAAGCCCTACTGAAAAACCGTAAAAGAATTGATCAGATTTACTAAACAGAACTAAGGAATTTTTAGGCCTTTAACAAGGTTTTGTCTTAGGCTGAAGTAGTCGCAGTCGTTTCCTGGGTCGTCATAAGGACCCACAAAACCTGGCAAAATGAAATAGTGAATTTTTCCCGGCTAGGTAAAATATTTGGTTTTCAGAATTTTGGTTTCATTTGCAAAATTCATACTTACATTTTTAATGAAATCTACACAAGATCCCTTCAAGCAACCCAGCTCTTTTAATGCTATGACGCCGATTCTAAAACTTTCCTGTCGTTTCGTATATTTGAAAATAGTTTATTTTTGTCACACTAACGCAAAAGTTCCGGGTATGGACCTCGAATAGCGTATCGGGTTAAAAGGTGTTAAAATTAGAATCCGATATATAAGGGAAGTTTCGGTTATATGGTAATCAGATTATATTGTACTACGCTTTACATGAGATACGATTCTTATATTCGTTCGTGGTGCCAACGAACCACCTCATAACGTTTTTATCGACCCAGAAGACTAGAACCTGTACACTGAAAGAAAATCTTTACATCAAATCGATGGTAAAGATTCACCAAGTGTTATTCATTGAATTGATGAGAATTTTCATCAACTCATTAAAAACGTTCATCAGTTTGAAGATTGTTCGTTCCTGCACCTTTTTCGGCTTCATTGAATTGGTAATCTTTTTTACATCAATCTTCATCAGTGGAATTTGAGAATAATTAGTGGGATCGATTCAAAATATTGTAAAGTATTAAAACAGTTGTATGAGTAAAAAAAATTTTTATGAAATAAAGAGAAAAAGAAAAAACTATTTGAAAATTGAAAACAAATTCATAATAGAAAAGTGCAATGGACGGAAAACAATTTCCGAGCTAAGAGCATTTGTTTTGCGGTCGTATACGTTATTCTTGTGGAATTTTTAAAGTGAAAAATAGCCCAAAGAATTTGGCTACAGATTAACAAACAATTAACATACAAATGGTGACGAATTTATTTAAAATAGAAATGGTGACGAGACTTACATAAAATTGATGACAACCTTACATCTAATTGACGAAAAATGCGCAGAAAATTTATGAATCGACATAAACTTTTGATGAAATATGGTCGGATGAAATATGGTCATCAATCATATTCTTCATCAAGCCAATGAAATGCGTCGTAGGTGAGACAATGAGGCAATGTTTCTTCAAATAGATGAAGGCGTTCATAAATTCGATGACGCTATTTCTTTCAGTGTAGTAGGTTCGAAACGTCTATCCTAGAATTATTTTACTATTGCGCTCGTCCGTTTTCAAAATGAGTTTAACCCAATAATACCTTAATTGAAAAACGGAGCACCGAGTAATCAAATTGCCGACTAAAAGTTTTTAAGCCGCATACTCGAAAACCCCGTGTAGCATACTTTAAGGAGTTCTTAGTGGTAGGGAATCGATCGTTTTAAATTAAAAAGCAGAATCAACTTTTGCAATTTTACTTGTATGATTTATTCTAACCTAGGACGGCATATATAAAGCAAATCTGCTGCATAATTTAAGGCGCTGTTGAATTGTGATATGTGTGCATACTTGTGGGCGAACAGGGAACTGTTTCCTAGTATCTATGGAAAAAATTATAGGTATCCCATTATATCCCGTGAAGAATTTAGAGAGATTTCTAACGGACAATTTGGATTTATGGACAAATCATGTAATACCCTTTGCCACTGTGACACTTCAAACACATTTCCAAGTTTTTAGTTTTCTGTTGTAAATTCTACAACACATTCAAATATTTTTATCTTTATTATACGTAAATGGTTTGCATTTTTCAGTGTCATGTACCAATACACATATATTAAATCGTAATTAACTTGTCATAAATCTCACACGTAATTTACCCATTCGTTAATGTTTAAACAAATGTCTGAGTGTCTGTCTAAATGTACGTCTGTCTCACACTTTTTGAATGGCAACTACTATTTTGTTGTTGGAGTTCCTAAATTATGCTGACTATTGCAAACCAGTGGGGGAAAAGGATAAAAACAAAAACTGTTCAAAGCCAGACAAATGTAATGTGTAGAAATGCACACAATAAAAAAACGACGGCGGGTCAAAAATCATGGGCACAATTGGTAAGAAATATACTTTAAGCTGATTTTTGTATATGAGGATATTTATTGTCGGCCGTGGGTGGTGCAATGGTAGTGTGTGGGGCTTTTGGGGCTGACAACTTGGATTCGATCCCTGCTCTGACCAACTTACATGTTTTTCCACGACGGTTGCCTAGCGTAGAGACGTCAACACTATCGATTATTTTAGCCATTAAAAGGCTTTTCAAAAACCCGTTCGGAATCGGGGTAAAACTGTAGTTCCCAATCAGTGGTCATAAATTTAGAAAGCGCACAATTCACTGGTCGTGAGAAGCTATCGCCAATCCCTTAATGGCATGTAATGGGAAACCCTGGTTATTGTCATATATTTTCTCTTCAACCATCCTGTATAGCGTCTCTTTTTTAAACTTGCTGTAAAATTGTACCCATTTTTTTTTTGATATTCAGCTAAAATTCAACTTTGACCATCACAGACCAATGCCATTTGTTGTCTGGTCTTTTTATTTTTCAGAATTTATGTGGGTTTATGTGGTTGTTGATATTGAAAAATGTTGCATTCACTTACATTGTTATGGCGATTTTAAAATACTGCGAATATGCCGGTATTATATGTAGTTATTTGATATTACACTGAGAGAAAAATCATCATAGTTTGATTTTTAAATAAATAACGAACGAAATTCATATAGCCACTTTAATAGATTCCCAACAGCACATTAAACACATTCCCCTAAAGGATTTTTTTTGTATAGCGATTGCAATAAATTGCGATAAAAGGTTCTTGCAATTCTTCTGAGTGTATCATAAGGAATATCTGAACTTGAACAGAATGTTCGTGGTTCATTTTCATCACCGGGCAGGTACGATGCGGCCAACCAAAATATTGGATCCGTTTTGTTCCAGACCATTCGCAACTTTGTCTCTGTCGCTATATGCCGCCAACTGAAACATGTTCCAATCGTTTCTGACCATAATGCTTACTCTGGGATTGCCTAAGCCGGGTGTGGCTATTATACTGTATTCCTTCGTACTCAGTCCAATGTTAACAACCCAAGGCTCTTAGATTAGGATCATGTCCACGCCGCCTTTTGCTACGAGTAGCCTTAAAGTCGCAGATGCCACTTTACTATGATGTAAGTTGATCTGAAGAAACTGCAACATTTGTTAGACTCTCCACCATCGTCACATCCTGTTTGCCATCAGACACCAGAAAAAAGTCTTCACCGTGTCACTATCACCAGTATGTTGAAGGGCTTCTATAGACTGAGACATATCACCTAATCCGCTAAGGGCTTCTGGCGTATATCCAACGCCGGGTGTGGCTATTATCCTGTATCCCTTTGTCCTCGGCCCACAAATCCTGCCGTGTGGCCACCCAAGGCTATTGGATGAGGACCACGGCCGCCTCGCCTTGTACTAGGCGTAGGCCTAGAGTGGCAGATGCTACTTTACTATGATCTAGGTTTGATCTGAAGAAACGGCAATATTTGTTCGATTCTCCACCATCATCACATTCTGTTTGTCACCGTACACCAGAAAAAAGCCCTCACCATGTCACTATCACCAGTGTTGAAAGGCTTCTATAGACTTACATAGATTTCCTTATCTGCTAAGGGCTTCAACAAGTCTCCAGGAGTTTGTATATTTCCACGCACCGTCAGTATGTTGTCGCCAGCCTTGTGCACCGGTTCTCGTTTTCCCGACACTTCGTCTCCATTTTGGGGCACTACATCTTTCACAGTCGGTATGCTATAATTCATGATCCCCTTTTCAGTGTTCACCAGGCTTCTTAGAAATATATGTATCTGTATTTGGACCACCCGTTGTATTCATGTTTCGACCGGCCCAGTTCTTGTACTTTAGTGTACAGTTTCGGTACCTTTAATATGTACTTTTAGTACTTTAGTGAACACATTTTATTCTTTGATTACCAGTGTTTGTACTTTTCTGTAAATTTTTTTATACTTTCGTGTACACATTTTGTGTATTTGTGGACGATACACGTTATGTGACGTTGTGTAAAGTTTTGTGTATTCCTGTCTTCACTTATTCTACTACAAAAGCAGAAATCGTGTACACAAAATAACAAAATGTAAAATAAAAGATCACAAGAATACATAAACTTTACTTCACACAAATTTTTGCACTGTGTATCTCACTCACCAACGTCATATCATTCATGCAACAGTTTTGATAACCAGACCACTGGGTACATGAAAATCTAATGGTGCCGCAGCAGTCGGACATACATAATTCGTTTGGCTGGTTCAACATTAATGATGTTAACATTAGATGCTGGAATAGAGACTGGTCCTTTTCATGAACAAGTTCCAGACCTACATCCCAGCATACTTCATCCTCAGAGCCACCAGCAGCGAATATCATCATCATCATCATCACCATTATAACAATTTAGTTGCTGTACCGGCTTTTGAATGGTAATGACGCTTATAAAATACTATACGATATTTGCAAAATTTAAGTCAAAAACTTTTACATACTTCGATTCTCAAAAACAAGCAAAACTGGAAAGAGCAGATGCCAGACTGCATGAAATAAGGAGTTGCCACATAACATTAATCAGAAATAAATAATTCGGCAAAATAGAAATGTTTAAAAATTAATTAAATTAATTTTGTGGCCGTCGGTGGTGCAATGGTTAGTGTGCGTGACTCTTGTACATGAGAACGTGGGTTCGATCCCTGCGCAGACCACCTTACAGTTCTTTCGACGACGGTCACCTCGGTTAGTGTTGGCGACACTATCGAGTACTTTGTCATGATAAAGCTTCTCAAAACAACCGTTCGGAACCGGTGTAAAAACTGTAGGTCCCATTCAGTGAGTGTTACAACTAGAAAGCGCACATCTCACTGATTGTCAGAAGCTCTCCTCAATTCCTTCATGGGATTTTTATTTTTTTTTTAAAAATTAATTTTAACGTTGTTTCATCTTCGGCTAAGGTAGCCTCAGTCATCTCCAGGGTCGTCACAGGAACCCAATAAACATTAAATTAATATATTTTTTTGACGAAAACAATACAAGGTCCCTTCAGTGAGTAAACGCGGAAAAATCTGTATTTTTGTTGTTGTTTGGATACAAATATAATGCGGCGGTAGCACGTCGCAAATACTGTATACTTGTGCCCAAACATATTGTGTATGCTATTCAATATAACATGTGTTTGAGACACAACGATTTATAGGTTATAACAAATGTTTTTGTGACCCAAAAGCAGCTTTGTTTGTTGCAAGCTGCTGAAAACAGAAAACGCAGAAACAAAAACGTGACAGACATCATTCGCACACAAAAAGGAAGTGATCTTCTATTCACGAAAACAATGCTTGCAAACATGTATATGTTTCTTGCAATATGTTGCCAGGCCCTTTCTTTTTCAGAGTGTAGGAAATCAGTGTAGGTAGTGATATGTACGAGGGTTGAATTTTATGTTTCGGGAGTTGGCAATCCTAGTGTTGCAATCTGGCAGCTGACAGCTCTATCGTAAAGTTGGACATTTTTGAGGTTATGCGTACTCAGCACGTTTTGACATACGAGCGCTATTTGTGCTGTTTACAGTAACTTGAAAGATTCGTCTCGGCCCAAAAATGGAATTAAATCGTGAACATTTTAGTGCGATTATTTTTTACATCTTTCGACGTGGATTAACTCAGCAACAGTACATGGATGAACTTAATTGAATTTTTTGCGACGAAGCTCCATCAAGTACCAGTGTTTATCGATGGTATGGTGAATTCAATCGTGGTCGTAGTTCACTTCAAGACGAATTTCGTGTAGGTCGTCCAAAACAAGACAAGAGGACAAGGCTTGGGATACAGATAAGGCGCACGCTGCAAAATTTTCCTTTTTTCATTGTTTGGGTGCAAATATAACGTGTTTGAAGCTTGCTGTAAATATAGTATACTTGTGTCCAAACTCATTGTGTTTGCTATTCAATATAGCATGTTTGGGACACAATGATTACTTGGTTATAACATATGTAGTTGTGACCCAAATGTGGATTTGTTTGTTGAAAACTGCTGAAAACACTGGTGTCAGCCGCAGCAGCTCTTCAATTCACGAACACAATACTTGCAAACATATATATGCTTCCTGGAATATGTTGCGGGGGCCATTGTTTTTCAGCGTGTGGTTGCAGTCTTCAATTTGTCGGTTTCTTCATGAAGGTCGATTTGGATTGCCCTTAAAGTGGGCGGATATAATCGGTGGTGAATGGAGTTTGACTGTTGGTTCGGTATCCGTGAATCAACCATTCAGTTAAACGGTGGCAATCGGTTCTGATCACGGGGCATGGATGTCGTAAGAATTCAGTTGGTGACTACTGACTATCGGCATCTGAGGTAGGTGGAGATGTGCGCCGATTACACATAAATATGTTGGATTGTATGTAGTCGGCATTTGGCTGGTCCCGCTGCTGATTCGGCATCCGTGAATCAAGAATCGCCACTCGGTGGAACGGTGATAATCGGATAGGGTACGGGCATGGACACGGGCATGGGAGACATAAGAATTCCGTTGGTGACTACAGCTATGCCGGCATTTAAGGTACTCGGAGTTGAACGGCAGTAAATGAGTTCGTATTACTCGTTCGGTGATTACAGATAAATGTGTTGGATTGTATGTTATCGGTATTCTGATGACATTCTGTAACAGATGACATTCGTAGATGCCAAGAAATAAGTTTAGTATAAATAATGGAAGAAACTAAGGTCAAGTTGCCACGAAAAGGAAAGTCTTCGTTACAACAAATGTGCAGTAGTCACGAAGAGTAAAGTCATCTTAGAAGAAAGAATCGGTATTTTTTGTTGTTTGAATGCAAGTATAACGTATCTGTAGATTGTCGCAAATATAGTATATTTGTGTCCCAACATATTGTGTTTGATATTCAAAATTAGATGGTGGAGACGCAATGAATAGTATGTAATTGTGACCAAAACAACTCAGTTCGCTGAACAATCGTTTCGATGTCTGAGAAACATCATTGTTAGCAGCGTCTACACGCTGAAAAATAATAGCCCCAGCAACATATTGCACGAAACATGTACATATTTGCAAGCATTGTTTTCAAGAATTGAAGATTTCCTGTCTTTTGGCTTCTTTGTTATCTGCCTCGTTTATGTTTCTAGCAGTTTTCAACAAAAATTCCACATTTGTGACTCAAAAACATAAATTATGCCCTCGAAATCATTGTATCTCATACATGTTATATTGAAGAGCAACCCCAATGTGTTTAAGCACAAGTATAGTATATTTGTGACAAGCTACAAACGCGTTATATTTGCATCCAAACAACAAAAAAAGACCGATTTTTCAGCGTGTAGCCCGTTAAGCTACCACATTGTATGGCCACACTTTTTACCAGCAGATTTTTAATTTATGACAACAATCCGTCGCAGACCAAAGGTACAAGCCCACTAGGGGTAAAACCTTCATAACACCAAAGGTGCAGTACTTATGAAGGGTAAAGCAAAAGTGCGGTGCGCACGAGGCGCAAAGACTTCATAGAATCAAAGATGCGGTGCCCACGATGAACAAAGTCAACAAAGGCGGAGAACTAAAGGTGCAGTTTTGGCGAAGAGTATAGCTTTTGTAGCAACAAAGGTGCAGTACGGGCGAAGAGTGAAAACCTTGGTAAATCAAAGATCCAGTGTCCACTACGAGCAAAGTATATGTAGCCACAAAGGTGAAGTATCCATGAATAGTAAAGATTTCGAGAAACTAAGATGCAGTACCTACGAGGAGCAATGTCTTCGTAGAAACAAATATGCGGGCCCACGATGAGCAAAGTTAACAAAAGTGCAGAACACACGAGAGGTCAAACCTTCACAAAACAATGACACAGACCTCAGCAACGGTAAAGCCTTCGTAAAACAAAGGTTCAGCCATTGTAAAGGCAAAGGAGTCAAGATTTTCTAAATCAAAGGTGAAGTTCCCGTATAAAAAAGATGCAGACCCACAAGTGGTGAACCCTTCGTAACAAAACAGGTGAGGTGCTCACGAAGTGTAGAAAAAATGGTTTCCCTTTACATCTTATTAAGTGATTGTGGAGCGCTTCTCATAAGCAGTGAACCGTGCGCATTCTAATTTTAAACTCACTGATTGTGACCTACAGTTTTGCACCGCTTCCGAACGGTATTTTGAGAAGCAGCAGAGGAGGGATCGAACCTGTTATCTCATGTACAAGAGCCGAACAGACGAACCACTGCACCACCGGCGGTCATATTCACGAAGAGTAAAGCCTTCTTAAAACAAAGGGCCAGAGCTGAAAGCTAAACCCGCGTATAGTTATATAACTTATAACTATATAATTAAATAACTATATAACTATATAAATATATAACTATATAAATATATAACTATATAACTATATAACTATATAACTATATAACTATATAACTATATAACTATATAACTATATAACTATATAACTATATAACTATATAACTATATAACTATATAACTATATAACTATATAACTATATAACTATATAACTATATAACTATATAACTATATAACTATATAACTATATAACTATATAACTATATACCTATATAAATATATAACTATATAACTATATGACTACATAACAATATAACTATATAACTATATAACTATAAAACTATAAAACTATAAAACTATAAAACTATATAACTATATAACTATATAACTATATAACTATATAACTATATAACTATATAACTATATAACTATATAACTATATAACTATATAACTATATAACTATATAACTATATAACTATATAACTATATAACTATATAACTATATAACTATATAACTATATAACTATATAACTATATAACTATATAACTATATAACTATATAACTATATAAATATATAACTATATAACTACATAACTATATAACTACATAACTACATAACTATATAACTATATAACTATATAACTATATAACTATATAACTATATAACTATATAACTATATAACTATATAACTATATAACTATATAACTATATAACTATATAACTATATAACTATATAACTATATAACTATATAACTATATAACTATATAACTATATAACTATATAACTATATAACTATATAACTATATAACTATATAACTATATAACTATATAACTATATAACTATATAACTATATAACTATATAACTACATATAACTATATAACTATATAACTACATATAACTATATAACTATATAACTATATAACTATATAACTATATAACTATATAACTATATAACTATATAACTATATAACTATATAACTATATAACTATATAACTATATAACTATATAACTATATAACTATATAACTATATAACTATATAACTATATAACTATATAACTATATAACTATATAACTATATAACTATATAACTATATAACTATATAACTATATAACTATATAACTATATAACTATATAACTATATAACTATATAACTATATAACTGTATAACTATATAACTATATATAACTATATAACTATATAATTAACTATATAACTATATAACTATATAACTATATAACTATATAACTATATAACTATATAACTAATAACTATATAACTATATAACTATATAACTATATAACTATATAACTATATAACTATATAACTATATAACTATATAACTATATAACTATATAACTATATAACTATATAACTATATAACTATATAACTATATAACTATATAACTATATAACTATATAACTATATAACTATATAACTATATAACTATATAACTATATAACTATATAACTATATAACTATATAACTATATAACTATATAACTATATAACTATATAACTATATAACTATATAACTATATAACTATATAACTATATAACTATATAACTATATAACTATATAACTATATAACTATATAACTATATAACTATATAACTATATAACTATATAACTATATAACTATATAACTATATAACTATATAACTATATAACTATATAACTATATAACTATATAACTATATAACTATATAACTATATAACTATATAACTTATATTACTATATAACTATATAACTATATAACTATATAACTATATAACTATATAACTATATAACTATATAACTATATAACTATATAACTATATAACTATATAACTATATAACTATATAACTATATAACTATATAACTACATATAACTATATAACTATATAACTACATATAACTATATAACTATATAACTATATAACTATATAACTATATAACTATATAACTATATAACTACATAACTATATAACTATATAACTATATAACTATACAACTATATAACTATATAACTATATAACTATATAACTATATAACTATATAACTATATAACTATATATCTATATAACTATATAACTATATAACTATATAACTATATAACTATATAACTATATACCTATATAACTATATAACTATATAACTATATAACTATATAACTATATAACTATATAACTATATAACTATATAACTATATAACTATATAACTATATAACTATATAACTATATAACTATATAACTATATAACTATATAACTATACAACTATATAACTATATAACTATATAACTATATAACTATATAACTATATAACTATATAACTATATAACTATATAACTATATAACTATATAACTGTATAACTATATAGTTATATAGTTATATATCTATATAACTATATAACTATATAACTATATAACTATATAACTATATAACTATATAACTGTATAACTATATAGTTATATAGTTATATATCTATATAACTATATAACTATATAACTATATAACTATATAACTATATAACTATATAACTATATAACTATATAACTATATAACTATATAACTATATAACTATATAACTATATAACTATATAACTATATAACTATATAACTATATAACTATATAACTATATAACTATATAACTATATAACTATATAACTATATAACTATATAACTATATAACTATATAACTATATAAATATATAACTATATAACTACATAACTATATAACTACATAACTATATAACTATATAACTATATAACTATATAACTATATAACTATATAACTATATAACTATATAACTATATAACTATATAACTATATAACTATATAACTATGTAACTATATAACTATATAACTATATATCTATATAACTATATAACTATATAACTATATAACTATATAACTATATAACTATATAACTATATACCTATATAACTATATATCTATATAACTATATAACTATATAACTATATAACTATATAACTATATAACTATATAACTATATAACTATATAACTATATAACTATATAACTATATAACTATATAACTATATAACTATATAACTATATAACTATATAACTATATAACTATATAACTATATAACTATATAACTATATAACTATATAACTATATAACTATATAACTATATAAATATATAACTATATAACTACATAACTATATAACTATATAACTATATAACTATATAACTATATAACTATATAACTATATAACTATATAACTATATAACTATATAACTATATAACTATATAACTATATAACTATATAACTATATAACTATATAACTATATAACTATATAACTATATAACTATATAACTATACAACTATATAACTATATAACTATATAACTACATATAACTATATAACTATATAACTATATACCTATATAACTATATAACTATATAACTATATAACTATATAACTATATAACTATATAACTATATAACTATACAACTATATAACTATATAACTATATAACTATATAACTATATAACTATATAACTATATATCTATATAACTATATAACTATATAACTATATAACTATATAACTATATAACTATATAACTATATAACTATATAACTATATACCTATATAACTATATAACTATATAACTATATAACTATATAACTATATAACTATATAACTATATAACTATATAACTATATAACTATATAACTATATAACTATATAACTATATAACTATATAACTATATAACTATATAACTATATAACTGTATAACTATATAGTTATATAGTTTATATATCTATATAACTATATAACTATATAACTATATAACTATATAACTATATAACTATATAACTATATAACTATATAACTATATAACTATATAACTATATAACTATATAACTATATAACTATATAACTATATAACTATATAACTATATAACTATATAACTATATAACTATATAACTATATAACTATATAACTATATAACTATATAACTATATAACTATATAACTATTTGGATCGGTTATGTTTTCCCGGCCCTCGGTGGTGCAATGGTTAGTGTGCGCGGGTGTTGCGTATGAAAACTTGGGTTTGTTCCCTTCTCAGACCACCTAACATTTCTTGCGGCGACGGTCGCCTCTCTTAGTGATGGTGACACTATCGACTAATTACCCATAAAAACACTTCTAAAACATCCGCTCTGAATCGGTGCAAAACTGTGGATCCTAATCAGTGTGTGTAAAACCAGAAAGCGCACAAATCACTGGTTGCGATAAGCTCTCCGCAATCCCTTCATGGTTTGTTTTTAGTTTTCCTCAACTTGGTAATGAAGTTCCTTTTGTAGTGATACCGACCACTACTTCCAACAAAGTCGAATAATTATATAATAACCGATATAGCCTTAATGAGAATTGCAAAGGCGACGTATTCAAATGGCCAACAACGGACCTCACATTTTGCCGCAAACCAGTGTGTTATCGTTTGTTATTGAGGAGTAATGGGAAAGCAACAAATTCCATAATTTCAAAACCAGAATGACTTCTTTAGAATTTGACTTACTTCTACATTTTCTCGGAAGCTATGGAACCGAAGAAGCATCTGGCAACCCTGGCTATATTGCAGTAAAATATTTCTATTCCTATATGAAACACATTGCAAATAATTGTGGTGTCATAATGGGACTTTTCGGGCAGGGTCTCTACTTTGTTTGCCTCAATGAATGAATGGATGGATGGACGGATGGATGGATGGATGCAGGCAAACTTTTATAAAAATTTACTTCATATCATGTGAAACATTATGTTGCAATGCAACATCGCGGCCATTAGCCACCACAAAATGATACACCTACAACGAAACACTTTGGTATATATATATGTGTGTGTTTGTGTATAGGCATTTATTGATGCATATGTTGCAAGTATATGGACGCATATATGCAATATATTGTTAATGAGATGTCGCTTACATTTATTGCTGACTGGTTGATGACAAAGCCTGCATGGCATATTAAGGTAGAATTTGCTTGGTCTCACTATCCTACCCAATATTTCCGTAATAACCAGTAAAGGATTATTTAGTATATCTGAAAATATCGTTCATACATGTATGTATGTATTTAGTCCCTGTCATTAAAGCACACAGGATAGCAACATTACGCTGCTGTATGTAAACAAATTTGTGTAGACATGTGCTCAACTTGTACACACTTATCCTATTTATTACTTCATACATTTTGAAAACCCAAAATTCTTGTGGTCTATTTGACCATTTGTTACATTATTTATATGCGCTTTTTGTGGAAAGACTTAAGCTGAAACCGACATATGAGTTATGGTGAAAATTTATTAAATTCATGGAAATATTTAAGGACTTTTCGCACAGAAATGATGAAAGTGAGAGAAGAAATGATTTTTTCAAATAAAAAGGACGTATATTTACCAAGGGGTTTTCAGCTACCACTCCGCGAGTAGACAACATTTTTCAATTGAAACACTTCGTGTTCGACTGTACTCACAAGGAAGAACGATCTATTTGCAATTTCTGTACTTTCCAGATTACATTTTTGTGGGCAGCTACACTCTTAACAAAAACCTTTTTTTGTTTGCGTTTCAGTTTACACGATTTATTTAATCTCCATAATAACGTAGGCTCTTATATAGGCTAAGAAATGAGTTCCTCAGCCTTTCGAAATTTAGATTTTGTCTACACCAATGTGAACAAATTAGAAATTTCCGATTTTGGGAAATGTTTTTTATTGATAGAAACTGAAACAGTCTCAAAATATGAGCAGTTGGCCGGGTTAACCAACCTTGGGTACTGCACCTTTGCTGTTAGGAAGACTTTGCTTCGCGTCCACACTGTATGGTTGTACTAAGAAGGATTTAATCTACGTGGGTACTGCACCTTTGTTGTTACGAAGGCTTAGCTCCGCGTTGCCAATGCATCTTCGAGATAGCACAGCGACAACAAAATGAATTAAAAGCTGCATCAAACACAGCTAAACTTGTATTACAAACAAAGCTGTAGTTGGATCACAAATACATATTTTATAACATATTGAACATTGTCTCTTCAACATGTAATTTTTAAAAGGTAAAGTCGGGAATATAGATTGTCAGATTTTATAGCAGCCTGACTGTAGAGTGTGTGTTTATACACCAAGCGATGATGACGTTTCGAGCCAACCAAAGGGCAACCACTGCGATGGCTATAATTTGTGCCGAAAATACGTTAAAATTTTGCAGTAGCATTTGTGCAAGGGCTAGACCCAGTTCTTTCGAGCAGACTCCTAAACCTACTAGTTTGGAGCACCAGGCGGTGATGACGTTTCGTGCCAGCCAAAGGGCAACCACTGCGATGGCTATAATTTGGGCCGAAAAAACGTTAACATTTTGCAGCAGCATTTGTGCAAGGGCTAGACCCGGTCTTTCGAGCAGACTCCTAAACCTACTAGTTTGGAGCCATCAGTATATAAGACTTAATACCTTCTATAACCGCCTGTCCGATCGCTGATGAAAAACAGTCTCTGTAACACACTCTCCCAAACACATTACCATATATATACTTGGAACGCACTCCAAATATTCATATATTTGCAAATCCTAAATTTATTTATATTCACCTGCAAACATTGAGATGTTTACTGGCAAAGGTGCAAACTTTTACGTGGAAACATATGCGTGTTCCGTCCCAAACGTCTATGTACTTAAGTCGAAGCATGCGTGTTTTACAACCCAAACGAACGATTGACGACTGAATACATGAAGCTAAAACGGAACACATCAGTCAACATAAGAAATACTCCATTCACTTACACACGTATTCAGGAATATTTATGAATAAGTGACTGAAAGAATTATGCAAAAATACAGTTGTACACTTGCAATAACATTAACTTTGGTTGAGAACAACCTCTCTTTGCATTTCTTTTATTATTTTTGGCAGCGAAAAAAAAGACAAGAAAATAGTGCACCAAAGATAGCCCTATTTGTGTCACAAACATAGCTGTATTTAAATCACAAACACATATTTTTATATAAATAAATAAATAAATTGTTTCCAATTCCATCCCATGAAGGAATAGGGGAGAGCCTCTCACAATCAGTGAGTTGTGCGCTGTATAGTTTTACACACACTGGTTGGGACCTACACTCTTACACCGGTTCCGAGTGGTATTTTGAGATGTTTTTTCATTGCTAAATATTCGATAGTGTGGCCGTCACTAAGCGAGGTGACCATCGTCGAAAGAAATGTAAGGTGGTCAGAGCAGGAATCGAACCATTGCACCACCGACGGCCACATATTTTACAACATATTAATCATTGTGTCTCAAAACATATAATATTGAATAGCAACCACAATGTTTTTGAACACAAGAACTTCAAACACGCCTTGTATTTGCATCCAAACAAGAACAAAATGCAGCATTTTCAGCGTGCGGAATATGAGTGAAGAACATTCCATCAGCGTTAGAAGTCGGCGTCATGAATCCACTTGTACTGTGGATTGCCTTAAATTCCTTAAAATCGTCCCATGACCATATGAGCAGATAATCTGTCGCAAGAAATGTCTTACGAGGATTACGGACATTACTGCTATATTTGCCTACCCAAGAAAGTATACACGCTGAGAAATCTACCTTTTTTGTCATTTGAATGCAAATATACCATGTTTGTAGATTGTCGCACATATAGTATACTTGTGTCCAAACACACTGTGGTTGCTACTCAGTATTACATGTTGGAGACGCAATGATTTATATATTATAATTAATGTTTTTGTGACCCAAATATGGATTTGTTTTAAAAACGAGACAGACAACAAAGAACAAAAAAGCAGCAGATCTTCAATTTATGAAAACAATGCGTGCACGTAAGTAAAGGGTATCTCAGTAACAATACACCTTTTCCTTTTTAAAATAAAAACACGTATATTTTGAGATAGTTGTGATTTTTTTACTGGATTGTAAAGAAGATATCTTCCGATTAAGTTTGGAATAAAATATCTATCAAATGGCACCCCCATTAATCCATTAATCTTTCCATGATATTTTCCTGAACTTTTCCACAGAGATGTGGCTGTATCTCACCGATGACGCGTTGGATATCGTATTTGAGCTCAGAAGTTGTTTCTGGTTTATTCGCATAAACCCGGGATTTCACAAAACCCCAAAGAAATAAGTCGGAGGGCGGCAAATCTTATGATCTTGGTGGCCAGTTGGCATTAGAATTTCTTGAGATAATTTTTTCTGGAAATCGTTGCTGCAATAAATCGATTGCTTCATGCGCGGTGTGGCAGGGCGCTCTCTTGCTGAAACCACATATCGTTCAGATCCATACCGTCCAGACAGGCCACAAGAACTCATGTTCCCGTAACGAATGCCCTTCACAGTCACTGCAATTTCGGCATTATCTTCAAACAAGGTAATGCCGAATCACGCCGGCTGACGAAAATCCGCACCAGATAGCTGCACGTTGTGGTTGCAGTTGTGTCTCGTGGATTGCATGACGATTTTCTGAGCCCCAAATTCAAAAATTTTGTGTATTCATGAAGCTATTCAGATGGAAATGCGCTTCATCGGAGAAGATGAGCTTTTATTTTTTGAAAAATTGGCATTAACTTCACTTTCCTCCAATATCCATTGATCGAATTGCCGGCACTTTCCATGGTCTGAGCTCCTGAGTAGGCATGAAGGTTTAGGTCTTTTGTCAAAATTCGCTGCATGGTGCTTCGTGAATTTTTAAGTTGTTGAGAACGATGCCGAAATGACGTTTTCGGGTTTTCGGCGAAACTCTCGTTTCTAGCAGCAATGTTTTCAAGAGACCGACCAGCACGTTGACGCACAGGAGTCTTACTATCCATAACCGCTGCAGTTTGTTCAAATTTGTTCACCACTTTTTGAATGGTTGACACATTCTCGACTGAAAATGGCACTTTGTCGACTGAAAACTCCTTGACGTTTGCGTGGGATCTCAACATAACTTTCCAAATTTTTGTAATAAGCTTTCACAATTACAACGCGTTCTTCTTTCGTAAATCGCTCTATTTTTAATAATCAGAATAAAGACATGTGACAGCTGCCAAATTTCAGAGTTGCTACTTGTAGAAAAAAATTGGCACAAAATTTAGAAAGAGAGACTTTTTATATGGATGTTTCAAACATATACATGGTTCCTGCATAAAATTCCAGGGGAATGTTTTTCAGCGTGTAGTGGCAACAGCTGATTACCACTAAACCCTCGGTAGGGATTGTTCCAAGGGCGTACGTGATACACACCGTTGTCATTAACTGAACTTTAGTCAACAGACTTAGGACAGTGTATATATCCAGTACCGGTCACCTTATATAGGGGAAGCAGTTTACTTGCTGAAAAGTCTGTATTTTTGTTGTTGTTTGGATGCAAATATAATGTGTTTGTAACATGTCGCATGTGGAGTATATTTGAGCCCAAACACATTGTGTTTGCTATTCAATGCTATATATTGGAGATACAACAGTTAATATGTTGTAGAATATGTATTTGTGATCCAAATACAGCTTTGTTTGTGATACACGTACAGCCGTGTTTTCTGCAACTTTTATTTCATTTTCTTGTCGCTATGCTATGTCGAAGGGAAAATAATAAAAGTGGGTTGAAGAGAGATTTTTGGTAGTCTAAGTTAAGATTAATGCAAGTTTGTGACTGTATTTCTATATTTCTCTTTCAGTCAGTGATTAATAAATATTCCAGAATGCGTGTGTAAATGATTTGTGCGCTTCCTATTTTTTTTTTTTTTTTTTTTTTTGTTTAAAATTCATTTATTTTCATAAAATATTGCTACAATGTTGTGTGCCCCAGCGCCGCTTGGACATTTTTGAGGCGAGTTGGCATGAGTTAGCCAAATAAAAATATATTACAATTCAAAATATATAACACAGAGAAAAAAAAAAAAAAAGGAAAAAATAATTTAAGTGCAAAATTATAATAGAGATTAGTAAGTAGATTTTGTATAACTATATATAAATTAGAGTAAAAACTTATTTTACAAAAGAAGCATTTCCATGTTGTTGAGCAAATATGCTTTCAAATTTGTTTTAAAAACTGATATTCTTGTTATATTTTTCAGAGTTTGAGGAAGATGGTTAAATTCGGAACAACCAATGTGCTCAACTCGCTGTTTAGTTGTTTCTAATCTACATCTTTTAACATGTAAAAAATCACGGTTCCTTGTTCTAACAGCATTTTGATTTCTTGCAAAATTTATGGGGTTATGTCCAATATTTTGTAGCGCTTTAAATATGAATGTCAATAGTTGCATTTTATAAAGACCATGTATTGGCAGTATACTTTTCGCTATATCCTCATACAAAGATATGGTAGAATGCATCAATGGTAAGTTATAAACAACTTTAAGTGCTTTATTTTGGGATCTTTGTAAAGACTTAAAAACTGTGCTTTTTTTATGAGCGTACACCATCGTCAGATAATTGTAATGACTATGTATAAGTCCATTGTAAATAAGGAGCTTTGTTTTCTCATCAAACTTGTTCTTAAACTTGTAAAGCATACCAATTGCAGGAGAAACTTTTGTCCTTACGTGCTGCATATGTAATTCCCATGACAAATTGCTCTGCATATATATACCTAAATACTTTAATGAGTTGCATTCATAAATATTTTGCCCACTAATAGTAACCCATAATTGCTCATTATTCCTTGCACAATACGGTCTGAATTTTACTAATTTTGTTTTTTCAGCATTTAAAACTAGTTTGTTTATTCTAGCATATTCTAAAAGGGTACTCGCATCTTGTTCTATTAGATTTTTTACTATAATATCATGATGGTATGGATAAAATAGACTTATATCGTCGGCGTATATTATAAGCTTGCCGTGAAGTTTTAACTTAGATATATCGTTGATAAATATAGTAAACAGCAGTGGACCTAACACGCTTCCTTGAGGAACACCATGTTCTATACTTGTCATAATGCTCTTGCAATTTTCAATTTGAACGCATTGCCTTCTATTTTGTAGATAGCTTTTCAAAAGATCAAATGACCTTCCCCTTACACCATAAAATGACAGTTTCCGCAACAATATATCGTGGTCTACTAGATCAAAGGCCTTTGAAAAATCATAAAATATACCAACGACTCCACCAAAACCGCTATCTAAACCATCACATATCAAGTTGACCACGTTAACTACTGCGTCCTGAGTACCACTGCCCATTCTAAATCCAAATTGCAGATTGTACATTAGATTATTTTCATTCATAAAACTCATAAGCTGTTTATGTAAAATTTTCTCAAAAATTTTATCAATCAATGGTAAAACTGCAATTGGTCGAAAATTATTAACGGCATATGAAGATTTTTCCTTTGGGATCGGAGTAATCTTCGCAATTTTGAGAATTTCAGGGTAAGTTGAGCTAGTAATAATGCTATTAAATATATCTACTAGCTTTGAACACATAAGTTCCTTGCATATCAACATAGTTTTAACCGATATCCCGTCATGACCAGGGCTTTAACTAATATCAAGATTTGAAATTAGTTCTAAAGTCTCATCCGTGTTGGTCTTGCTAAATAGAAAATTACAATGAAATTGACTAAGGGTATTAAACTTATTGCAACAGTCTTCAGTCAGTATTCCCATGTTTTCCCTTAGTAATTTTGGAACATTTGCAAAATATTCACTAAAGACATCGCATTTTGTTTTGTTGTCTTTTATTATTCGCCCATGCTCATCTTTTAATTGAATTTGCGGATGGGTTGATCTTCCTAATTGCTCATTTAAAAATTGCCAACATTTTTTAGGATCTTGCTGCAAACTTTCAAGCCGACTTTGATAAAAGCAGTTCATTGATACTCTAATCGCACTTCTTATTATTTTACTTAAGCGTTTTAGTCTTTTTTCAATGCTGTAGCTTTTGCCAATTTTCCTTCTTTTCCTAAGTATCTTATTTTTAAGTTGAATTAGAGCATGAAGATTTGAATTGATCCAGGGTGTAATTAAATTTCTTATCAAAACTTTCCTTTCCTTTTCAATCGTTGCATCTTTAATGCAGTTAGAAACCATGTTAAGTAACTCAGCTGTATCAGCTGATGCATTTCCGGTTAATTGCATTGAGGTCAACTGAGTTTGAAGACTTTCCTTTAACTTTTCGAAGTTACAGTGACTGTATGATCTCTGCCTGAATTCTGAGCTTCTCACATTTTGTAAAATTTTGCAATGTATAATGTTGTGATCTGTAAATTCGCACTCAATTGAATTTATAACTAGTTTATCCGAAATATTACTATAAACATTATCAATTGAAGTACGACTTCTTGGTCGCGTGATCATAGTGTGGCAGTTATTAAAATCAAACTGATATAAAATTTCAGAAAGGTCAGACGAAACAGTATGGTTCAGAAAATCTATGTTTGAATCTCCAAAAAAGATAGTTGGGAAACGTGAACTATTATATATAGCATTTTCAATATATTTGACGAAGGTGTTTGGATCACACTTTTGTGAACGATAAAAAGATATTAATTTTAGTGATTTTCCATTAATTTTGAAGTTAGGCAAAGAAATTAGTATGCTGTCAAAAAATTGTTTACTCTCACAAGATTCCAGGACATAAGTCTCATTCTCTTTCACAAAAATAGACGTTCCACCATATCCATCATGCCTGCAACAGTGAATGGCATGGTAACCAGGAATATTATAAATTTGTTTTACATCAGATGAAAACCATGTTTCCTGAACTGCGATAATATTTGGTAGAATTTCAAACTCTGCAATTAGTTGTCTAAACTTATTAAATTTGTCTAAGGAAGAGATGCTTCTTATGTTAACAGAAATAATGTTAAACAAATTATTCCCTGAACTTTTTAGATGATGATTAAAGCATTCAATGTTTGAAAAATAATTGTTGTTCAAAACCATTAAATAATAGAAAATTTTATTTTAAAACATATTAAATTAAACTTATTTATAAAGGTGACGCATAGGGTGTTTGTGTGCCGTCCTCAGAGTCTCCCTCAACATCAACTGGAATCACTTGTGTACGTATAGATCTTCGATTGGTAAATTTACTTGTTGTTACCTCCATAATAATGTTATCGACTTCTTCTTCATTTCTTATTAATCTTGGTCTATTTGTAGCATTCTTCTTAGCATAAATCTTCCCTCCGTACGAGTAAACAGCATAATAGCCGACAGTTTTTAGGGTTCTGGTGTAATTTAATAGTTCCATTGATTCTTTACTCAAAAAGTCGTTTATGTAAACCGTTTTTAGACTTTCACATTCTTTAAGTTTGCGTTTTGCAGCCATAAGAGTTTGTTTTGCTGTTTTAGTGTTAAATTTTACTACTAAACTTTGTTTTAGGTTAGGCATATCTTTTTGTTTTACGAAATAAGCTTCATCGATATTGTTTTTTCCAATTTCAACCCCAACTTTCTTAGAAATTTCAATAACAGTGTCAGCCGCGCTAACTTCGGTGTTAGCATTTACACCACTAATAACGCAATCATTTTTCACACGCTGATCGTTCAGTATTTTCACGGATTGCTTTAATAATTCAACTTCAGTTTTTAGATTACGGTTTTCCTTTTCGATACTTTGAATTTTTTTCTTATTTTCCGAAATTCCTTTGCAAATTTCGTCAAACTTTGCCGACATAAAATTCATCGAATCTTGCAACTCTGACAATGAATCCAGTTTATTAAGCTTTGTTTTTATCTGTTGCAGTTCTTCTTTAACTGTGCCATCATTGTCAACACACAAATGACAAACATATTCTTCTCTGTTGTTCTTTAACAAGCGTTCGTACTGACGTTTGTCTAGTCTTGTACACACCACATGAAAGAATTTCGCGCACTTATCGCACTCTATGTTGTCTTCTTTATCTTCGTCTATCTCCATTCTACATTGACCGCATACAGATTTTGAGATTTTAACACTTTTGCGACTCTTGCTAGGCATTCTTGATATTGTTGTGTGCACTTGTGTATTGTTATTTGTTTTCTGCTGTTTGTTTGTACTATTGTTTTAATTACACTGTGTTTTTTTATATTTTTGTTTAGCTACTTGATAGATCTCACTATTTTGACGTTTTATCGCAAGGGTTGCCAACTCATTTATATGGGAAGAAACACGCGAATGCTTCGACATTAATATATAGATGTTTGGAATAAAACACAAATATGTTTCCACGTAAAAGTGTGCATCTTTGCAGGGAAACATATGAATGTTTGAATTTAAACGTAAGTGAGTTTAATACCTCCAAATATAAGACTGTTTGGAGTGTGTCCCAAACATGATTCCTGCAGAATGTTTTTGAGAGAATATGTTACAGAAGCCGCCTTTTCAGCGTAGAAAAATACATCGGAAAATAAATATGTTTGGGGAAATTGGCCTCAAATCATTTATTTTTCCTTGCGTTTGCGATAAGTACCATTGAATATCTCCGTTTTTTTGCGAATCTGTCCTACAAATCTAACATCAAAAGATGATATGTATAATGCAATGGGTGGAGGTGTTATTAAGTCTTTTTTATTGAACTTGATATTGACTTCTTTGATTTAATCAATTACAGTATGTAGGAGATGACTTCTCTTCTTATTCTCTATGCGAAAAGTATATCCTTGATTAGTTTCTGGTTCTCATGTGGAAAGCTTTGTTTTTTTTGGAACATCCTTATATTTTTCAGATTTTCCTCCTAACTAAGGAGATGTTCTTTGTCACCGCTTTAGTTTTGTCAAAGACGTTAGATGTGAGTCCTTGATAGCCCTGATAAACTGGACACTTCATTTTAGGAAAAAGAGTTATTACTTGTAAATGCATTTTATTTTTATATTTATGACACTCAAATTTCTCTGCCAAATAACTTTTTGGCATCCTCGTGTCATATCTTGGTAAACATTTTGAATTATTCCCAAGCAAGTCTTAGCCTTCTAAAAGAAAACGAAACAAAGAAAATTCCTTTGCCAAGAATAAAGAGCAAATTTACATTCTAAGCAGGTGTTAGGCAAATTCGCTCCTTCAAATTGTTGCAACAACACAATTCATTGTCTGCAAATATCTTCGCTAACTGTCATTTCCACCAAATTATGTAGCTGAGCCAAAGTATAACCGTGCCAGCATTGTACATTTTATTTCTATATTATGCTGTAGTATATTTTTGCAAATGCCAGTTAGAATTTAGCTCTCCTCTCTCTTTTCTCTCTCCCCAATATTAGAGTTTGCAAACATTTGCTAGGGAAAACAAAAAAAAATACAGAAAAAAAGAAATCAAGTGAAGTCAAAACGAATGATGAAAGAAAAAACGCTAAAGATGTGAGAAAATGGCAACAGTAGAAAATGGTTGCTGCAGCAAAAATTTGTGCTGCACATACAATAATATACAGATGCTGCCGTTGCATTTTTATGATGTGTCAGTAATAAACTGTTGGAAGAAATGTTGCACTATAACTGGTATGAGTGCAGTTGAAGCAAAATAAGCAGGAAAACGTTAACTTTTGTGAGATTTTTTTCCAACCATTATTGTTAGAGTTTTAAAGTCACGAACTGTGTGCCGGAGAATATTTGAAAGAATTAAGGAAATGTGAAATCTGAGAAACAAAATTGTTAAAATGTTTCGATATCAAATTTAAATACACAATTGCGGCCATATTGCACTTTTTCCAATTGTTATATTTCCAAAGCTGTCAAAGCTACCACCGAATTCCATCTGTCAAAATATTAAGTATGGTTTGGCATTTCAGCATTCAGGGTTTCACACCTGCGGAATGTGAAAAATTATTAAAAAATATTTTCGAAATATTAATTTTGGCAAAAAAATTATCTTTTTGGATGAGTCCTATTTTTGGGTCAGCGACTATGTCAACAAGCAAAATTGCCTTTTTTATGTTGGGAAAATCGGCCTTTGTAACATATTCTCCCAAACAGATTGTGCAGGAATCATGTATATGTTTGGAAAATACTCCAAACATTCATATCTATATGCCAGTCTCAAATTCACATGTACTTATATTCAAATATAAACATGTGTACATACAAACATGTATTGTTTTACATGGAAATATAGGCGTGCTTCAACCCAAACATCCATATACTTACATCGTACAATAGGACTACCAAGACTTCGCTGGAAGACCTGGTGGACTATTGCCAGCGAGAGCTTGATGTTACCAACTCGAGAAGGCAACCTGAAGATCAAGCCGGTCTCATTTTGTAAGGCCCTTGACCCCTCTGGTTTATTTGAGGCCACGTAAGGTATGTAAGTCCATGGGTTGGTTGGTTGAAAAGGATGCAAGACCGGACGCTGTCTAGCACACTTAGGCTAAAGAAGCCCATTGTGATACCCGCAGTTTCCTCCATAGCAACTATTGACTAGTTGTCCAGCCAATTTGCCCTTTCAATAAATTTGTCTATAAGACCTACAGGAATATCCTGTAGGGCTACGGTGCTAACTAGAAGCGTTCCGAATGTCCTACTTCTCAGGCCTGCCAGAGCAGGGCATTCCAAGAGAAGGTGTTTCGTCGTTTCCTCGTCCTCTTCCATGCAGCATCTACAGAGAGTGGAGTTTCTATGTCCCAATCTTAGGGCGTGTTTTCCTACAAGACAATGTCCCCTAAGTGTTCCTATCATTGTGGATAACCTGCCTCTCGGCAAGTTAAGTAGTTGCCTGGTACTCTTCCTGTCCACCTGTGGCCCGAGGACCCTAGCTTGTTTGCAAGTTGAAGTAAGTCTCCACTTGTCCTTGAACATATTATCGGCCCACTGCCTGTTCTGCAAACGGCAAGTAGAGATTGGCATACTAATACTTTCATTTGCCGGAAGAACCTGTGCCGTAGTGCCCTGTCGAGCTACCGCATCCGCTACGCAATTGCCTGGAATACTCTGCCATCACCCTAAGTGATGAGTGACATTCTTTCACCGTCAGGGACGTAGCAAACATGGCTTCCAGGGATTTAATGGTAGCCTGGCTGTCCGTGTAGATACATATTCTCCGGAGGGTTGTGGCAGTACTTTTCAGTAGTTCAGCAACCTCCAGTATGGCGGTAATTTCCGCCTGAAATACACTACAGTGATCAAGCAGCTTGAAGAAGATATTTACATTTAGGTTCGGTGAATGGACCCCATAGCTTACTTGCTCGTCCAACTTTGATCCATCCGTGAAAAATCTGATACTACTGGTATCCCCTTCCAGTGACTTTTCCCAGGTATTCCTGTTCGGAATAGAAGTCCCTAGATAGAAGTCCCTTCGCTGGTAGAAGGTAGGGGATACAGTAGTACGTTTTTACATGAATAGAGTTGATCCGGTGTAGTAATTCAGCGTGTCCGGTATGACCCGAAATCAAAACGCCATAATCTCTGATTCACACTAGGGTTGTAGCGGCTGCCGATTCGGCATGATATCAGGAGTACATATGTTCAGGATAGCACTAAGTGCAGTACCTGACGTCCTGCCCATTGCCCCACTAACGCTAATCGGTGCTGATCTTTCCATTTTCATCAAAGAATTCAGAATAAATTTCTTTTGGAGGGACCTCCACCAAACTACGATGCCATAGAGAAGTATTGGTCTGACTATTGCCGTATAGATCCACATGGTGATCTTAGGAGACAATCCCCAGCGCTTTCCTATCGCGACTTTAAAGCAGTAAAGAGCAACAGACACCTTTTTCACCCCCTCCACCACATTCGGTTTCCAAGACTGTTTACTGTCCAGAATTATTCCCATGTACTTGACCTTTTCCGTCAACTGTAATTGCACCCCATTGACTGACGGCAGTTCAAATGCGGGTATTTTATATTTCCGAGAGAACAGGATAAGCTCGGTTTTAAGTGGGTTAAGTGATAGTCCGTTGTTAGTGGTCCAGTTCGAAATTAGACTAAGTAGGCTGGTTGTACGAATGCTAATTAAATTGAGGTTTCTACCCGTACAGATGATAGCAATATCATCGGCATAGGCAAAGACCTGGAATTCGGACCTGTCCAACTCAAGAAGCAGTTCATTGACAGAAGCTAACCATAATAGTGGAGACAGAACTCCCACTGCGGTGTCCCCCTGTTAACGTTCCTAGCAATTGTAACACCACCCCATTCAGCTTTGACGGATCTATCCACCAGAAGCTTCCCAATTAGGCGTGTCACTAAGCTGTCGAGTCCTAGATTCCGTATCGACCCAAGAATCGCCGAAGGTTGAATATTATTGAAGGCTCCCCCGATGTCCAGGAAGGTCCCCAGACCGAAGACCTTATTCTCCAGAGAGTTTTCTATTATGCTGACTATAGAGTGGAGAGTCATCTCTGTTGACCTGCCCTTGATATAGGCATGCTGAGAACTCGATAGTAGATTCTGTGGAAGATTACTTCGAACGTGAATGTCCAGTAACCTTTAAAATGTCATAAGAACAAAGGATGATAGACCGATTGGTCTAAAGTCCTTTGGTTTGACATGAGAGCATTTGCCCGCCTTCGGTACTTGCATAGTTTACACGATATCCATAAGGATTGCATTGCCCATTAGAGATGACCTTTAGTTCACCCTGCCACTCATCGCCCATGCTTAAACCCTCATATGGAGGCGATAGTGTTGTTTGTACAATGAATATTTATGTTGTGGCGATGAAGTAATATGTTTTCGTTAATAAAACGAAATTTTCTCTTTAATATTTTATTAAATTTTCAACAAATATTATTAAAATATACCATAAAATCTACAGATAATTGTGTATTAATTTTTAAACCAATTTATCACTGCAATAAAATAAAAGACACCAGGAGATCTTCCACATTATCTAAAATTTATAGACCTTAAATTTTTTTCCTCTCTCTCTAAATATTGAGCTGCATAAAAATGTTCTGTCATACCTAGACAGTTTATGATTTATATATTTACATATTCATATTACAATTTATACTCTAGTATAATCTATACATTTGTTTAGCCCCAACAACTCTCTTAGTTTGTTGGCAAATTTTCTCCCTAAATTCAGGATGAAAAAAAAAACACACCAAAGGAATCAAATGTTGACATCGTAATCCTATATTCAAATATGTTTAATATATGTAAATATTCTTAAATAAAATATTTTGGAAAATCTTGTTTAAGATCCAAATCCAAATAAAAGATTTTAAGGATACAAATAGACAATGACTAACATATGATATATACACACATATATACATACAAGGATATATTTAGGATTTTAAAGCATAAATCATTTACAGATGACGACGCTATTTCATTACCTATGATTGCATTACAAAATGTTGACAAAAGATGTTTCAGAGTCACACTCAGCCACACACTCCCATACATATATAATAATGTTTGCGGAGCTAGGTAAACGTTTACATCTACTTAGTTATGTATACGTGCGGGGATGTCCTTGTTTGCCTAAGGATATTCTTATGTCTACATGTTTGTCCATCCAATTGTCTTTCGCCTTTGGTTAATATTGCTTTCTTTCCTGAATTTTTACTTATACATGTAAATATCGCATTGTATACATATAATTTCGTGTAAATTTATGTTTTACACAAGGCAAACAAACAATTTCTTATATTAACGCCCGAGACATCAAAGAACATTCTGCTATTGTTTATTATCACAAACGCCTGTCAATCATGGTGCTCAAAAATATGTTGCAACACCCTACCAGCATCGACCCTAAGGCAAACTGCCCTCTAGACACTATGAAAAATAATTCAAATGTTGTAGCAACATTCTCTGACACCTTCGGTTTAAGTGGTAACATGACATTAATAGAAATAGTTGAGACAAACTTATTGAAATTAAATGATTTTAATTGGCTAGCTGATGAATGTATTTTAGTGATTAATAAAAAAAAAAATAAATGGTTTCCCATTACATCCCATGAAGGGACCGGGGAGAACTTCTCACAATCACTGAGCTGTGCGCTTTCCAGTTTTCACTCACTGATTGGGACCTACAGTTTTACACCGATTCCGACCGGTATTTTGAGAAGCTTTTTCATGGCTATATACTCGATAGTGTCGCCGTCACTATGCGAGGTGACCGCCGCCGAAAGAAATTTTAGGTGGTCAGAGCAGGGATCGAACTCAGGATCTCATGTACAAGAGCCGCGCACACTAACCATTGCACCACCGACGGCAATGTGATTAGTGATTAATAGAGAGATTTAATTAAGTTATAAGTCGCAATCTAAGAGCATTATTCGACGTGAAATTACATACAAGTCCAGATAAAGGCCTGCGCAATTTCAACGAAATATATGAGCAGGTGGAGAACTAAGTTGCTAACGCGATACATCAGGAACATGTAAAAAGCAACATTTAAAGGGTTTTTCAACAGAGACGCTACAAAAGTAAATCGATAGGGACAGCAAACGACGCCATATTTTTTCCCGCTCTTTTGACATTTCTCTTCAGGAAGGTTTGCCATTTCATCATGGAAAGATATACGAGCCAACAACGAGTCGAAATTATTAAAATTTACTACCGAAATTTGAAGTCAATGGCCTCAACTTTAAGAACGCTACGTCCAATTTATGGTCGTCATAATCGTCCTACCATATCAACAATTGAGCGTCTAGTGGAAAAATTTGAATCCACAGCCACAGTACAAAATGTTCCCGTGCCAGTGAGACAAAGAAGTGCCCGTAGTGTCGAGAATATTGCTGCTGCTGAGGCTTCAGTTCAAGAAAGCCCATATGTGTCGTTCACAAGCGTTGGGCATCTCTGTGACGTCGTTGTGGCGAATTTTGCGAAAAGACCTTGGCCGAGATCCTTACAAGATCAAATTGGCGCAAGAACTGAAGCCGCTTGAATACCATAAGCGTCGTATGTTCGTGAATTGGGCTGATTCGGATTTTCATCGGAAAATCATCTTTAGCGATGAGGCTCATTTCTGGCTGAATGGCTTCGTCAATAAGCAAAATATGCGTTATTGGTCAGACAGCAATCCACACGTAATCCATGAGTCATCATTGCATCCCGAAAAAATTACGGTTTGGTGTGGTTTATGGGCCGGCGGCGCCATTGGGCTGTACTTCTACCGAGATGATCAAGACCGGCACATTACTGTCAATGCGAACCGCTACCGTTCAATGATAACCCAATATTTTTGGCCCCAATTGGATAATATGGACTTCGAGGACATGTGGTTCCAACAGGACGGCGCCACAAGCCACACAGCGAATGCCACAATCAATTTATTGGAAAACAAGTTTGGTGAACGTGTTATCTCACGAAATGGCCCAGTCGATTGGCCGCCTCGGTCGTGCGATTTGACGCCGTTAGATTATTTCCTGTGGGGCTACGGCAAGTCTATGGTCTATGCCAACAAGCCAGCGACGATTGATGAATTTCGTACGAATATCGAACATGAAATTGCAGCAGTATCGGCCGATTTATGCTTGAAGACCGTCGAAAATTAGGTTCAGCGTCTGGACTTCTGCAAGCATGCCCGTGGGGGCCATGCAAAAGAAATCGAGTTCCATTCATAATGGCATCGAACGTACTTTCACAGGAATAAAGAATTTAATTGGTATCTAAAACCGGTTTTGTTTTATTTAAAAAAACTTTTGTAGCGCTCTTATTGAAAAACCCTTTAGATGTTTCTAGATGTTTCTGTTTCATATTGCAGGAACCACGTACATATTTGCAAGTACATATTGGTTTCGTGAATTGAAGATCTGCTGCTTTTTGTTTACTTATTGCCTGTCACGTTTTTGTTTAGCTTTTTTCAACAACTAAAGGCACTTTTGGGTCACCAGCTCATATATTATGACTTATTAATCATGGTGTCCCAAACATGTTATATTAATTAGCACACACAATGTGTTTGGACGCAAGTATATTATATTTCCGACAAACTACAAACACGTTATATTTGCATCCAAAACAATTTGTCGAAAAAAAAATTTAAAATCAGAGAAAACGTTAGTCGTCAACACTGATATGATGCTGGTCCATTTCGCAGCGCAACAGATTACTGGGCCTTTCTGTGCAATTTATTTAGAAATATAGGGTCATATAAACTTAGCTACATCATTGTTTATAAATATATTGATGCCAGGAACATTTTAGCAATGTTGAAATAAATATAACACACAATTGAACAAACGATTTTACATTCAACATTTCACTTGAAAACTAAACTTCCGCTAGCTACATGTTGTGCACCATGTTCGGTGGTGTGTCGGTATCACATACAATTATACAACCCAGTTTGCTTTTAACATTTCAATTGACAATAAACTTCCCCTAGCTACATGTTGTGCAACATGTTGCATGGTTGTGGATATAACAATAGTATGAAGTGTTTGAAAAGTTATAAATTTCAGTTATTGACAGACACTAAAAGCAATCGTGGTTCAATTGCAAAGATTGATGAATAATTTGTCCACGGAACTAAGGCCATTAGGCAAGATCTTATTAAAAACATATTGAAGCGCACACTGAAATGTAACTGAAATGTACTATTGATAGTATGTTTACTGTACATGAAGTAAGTAAGGCAACATGTTGCTGGAAACATAGAGAGCACAATGACCCCTTGTGTATGCACATATGGCAACGCCGCAGTTAGCTGCAACGAGGGCTAAGACGGAGCGATATAAGGAAGTAACGTGAGCTAAGAATTTCCATTTTAGTTAGATAAGTGACTGTTGAAATAGCGCTAGAGTAAACAGATCGAAACATAAGGGGTAAATCTTTTTGCTATTTTTTTGTTCAGTGTCAAGTTTTTGCCAGTTCACGCAGTCTTCGAGACAGGTTTCGAAATCAAAAATTTTCTATTGTCTGCCATGGCATCACGAATTAACATACAACAAACAACGCTTGCAAATCGTTGAGTTTTTTTTTATCAAAATTCGTGCTCAGTGTAAACTCTGCTTCACAAGTTTTGTCCATTTTAGGGTTTTCACCGTAGAGGCTCATTTTTGGCTCAATAGGTACGCCCATTACTGAGATGTGCGCTTTTTAGTTTTACACTCAGTGATTGGGATCTACAGTTTTACACCGGTTCCGAACGGTATTTTGAGAATTTCCCGGCTCTAGAAGAACAAAGCCCCTGGTGCGGATTGACTACCGCGTGGGCTTTTGAAGGCTAGTGGCTACGAGCTGCCTTAAATATGTTGCTGGAGGTGTTTATTTTCTACGTGTATAAAGGTGCAGTAAAATCTCTGAAATCTGTTCAGTAGTATTTATTAGAAGTACAAAATATTAATAAGCTTAAGCATTTTATTGCCAATTCTTTGTTGTACATGCTAATGTCTATTAAATTTGTAGCAACATGTTGCTAAGGTTGTTAGGTAAAGGCTGGTACGAAGTTCGTTAGTAGGGAATATATTGAGCATAATACATTTTTTGCTGCAAATTTACCCATCAACATATTAATTACCACAACAAAACTTTTTCTAAGAATTAACCCAGCAACATATCAATAATGGCAACTATATTTTTCTGTATCCTTAAGTTTGATTTACGATATTTCTTTTCGAGAAACTGACTGGTTTTTTAATAAGGTCTTCTTACCAACATTACGATGTTGCTGACATTACGCGTGCACAATTTAGTAGTAAGTAGTAAGCAATTTTCCTAAATTGTTTTTTTTTTGATAAAATATCGTGAGAGATATTGAACTAAGTACATCCTTTAGGCTAGTACACATTGAGAGAGTACAGTCGAAGCATTAGTGATTCGCCTCGTAAGCCATTTCTGCACCGGAATTCTGAATTTTAACGAAAAAATCTGTAGTTAAATTGACAATATTCGGAAACTTTATGTTGAAATTTTGTGAACTTTAACAATTTAACTACCGATTTTTGTCGTTAAAGAGGTGCAGAATTCTAGTGCTGGTTAGATTCTGAAATCAACACTTACAAGAAACATGTTGCTGAGATACGTGTCCAAACATTTTTAATGTTCTTCATGCTTTTTCAAAAATACTTTGTCGAGTACTTAGTAAAATGTCAAGGCAGTTCAAGTTAAATATTTAATGATTGTGACACAATACGATAGTTGAGTAGCATCATAGTTACTAAGTTTTATCGTACTCAAGTCAAGAATACTTGTCGTCTTCGTTTGGGATTTGATTTCTTATGAAACATTCTAAGGGCATTTTTTTGACAAGATATAAATATAATATTAACGTCGTGTATCCTTCGAAAGGCTCTTAAGCATTTTTTATTTATATTGTTTTCTATGTCCCGTATCGTGTCTGTTACTGATGTTAGACAATTTATTCTTTGGAATTTTCCGTGTTCCGTTAAGTCCCACAGCCGTTCAATGTCACATTAGTCACCTTGTGACTAACACATTGTATTTAACATAGAATCTCATATACAACATATATTTAAATAACAATACATCCGATGTCCCAGTATGCATATGTTTATGATGATGCTGTAACATTCAAATCATATGTTGATATGAGTTATATAATTTTTTTTTTTGTTGCTTACTGTCTCCCCATTAGTAAGACTTAGAAGGACAACATGCAAAACATTCAAATGATACCCCTTATCCCCACAAACTTCCTCACCCTGCATGTCCTTTTTGTTGTATAATATCATGGCGAACACATGCGAAAGCTGTTAGGAGCTGGGGCACTGCTAAACTGCTGGCAGCTGCGAGTGTTTGTCGCAAACGTTTTCACACATGAGTTCCTTAAAAAATTATGAGGGTCTTTTGAATTGTTGCCGTAACGTGCATTGTCTCTGTGACGATACTGTAGACTTTCGCTTTTTATCCTTTGCCTCAAACTTTCCCTCTGTGTGCTTGGTTTAATACATAAGTGGGTTTCTTCTCGTTTAAATATTTTTTAATTTTTTCAACAAATTTTGCTGTTTTTGTTGTATTTTTATGTTATGCATCAGTGCAATAGCGGGAAATTTTTTCACAAGGATAATGTTGAGATTTAAGTGAGAGGAAAGGAACCCATGTATTTTGGGTCCTTGTAGAAAAGATTTATAATTTCTTTGTCTAGATTAAATGCGACTACTTGAAATTATGATTAATCCTTGAAATTTTTGGGATTCGCCGCGAGGTTTACATATAAGTTTTATATATAACAAGTTGAAGGACAATGGCGAAAGACTTTAATGATGGAATTTGAAAATGGTATTCTAATAATCTAGCGCTTGGCACCCGGCAAATCTTTATCATAGACTGGGACCAATAGAGACAAACTCTGAATTGGATAACGCTGCGGGACTATTGAAGGCGACCACTATAGGCGCCTTTGAATGTCCAGTTATTAGGAAAAAGAAAGAACGTTCAACAAGGTGGAGCAAAGAATTAAATGAGCTGAGAAGAAAGGTAAGAATTGATTTAAAACAGTGTGACATCAGCAAGGGCTGGAAGCCCTTGAAGAACGAACAGCAAGAGTAGAACAGGGCCAGAAGAAAGTCCCAAGAGTTCTACATGGAGATCCTGTGTTTAGAGCACCGTGAGATTTGGCCATTGTGGCAAGTACTCACAATAATATGCAACATATATATGTGAGTCGATATTGAAAGCATCAAGGAATTCTGCAGATTGACCAAGATTCTATCCAACGATCATTTAAATCCATCCCTCAGACCGAGGCTGAATGGGTCATGGACTGCGTCACCACTGTGGACCTTAAACAGTTCATTGCCACACAAATCGCCTGGCCCTGATAGAATACTACACACTGAAAAAGATCGGCCCCAGCAACATATTGCAGGAAACATGTACATGTTTGCAAGCACTGTTTTCATATATTGGAAATCTGCTGCTTTTTTGTTTCGTTGTTGTCTGTCTCGTATTTGTTTTTAACGGTTTTCAACAAAAAAAATAGCCACAGTTGGGTCTCAAAAACATATATTGTAACCTATTAATCATTGTGTCTCAAACATGTTATATTGAATAACAAACACAATGTGTTTGGGCACAAATATATTATATTTGCGACAAGCTACAAACACGTTATATTTGCATCCAAAAAAAAAAGACAGATTTTTCAGCGTGTACTACTAGTATCCCCTTGGTTAGTTTCCCCTAGGCTCAGGGTAATATCCACGGCCAGTTTGTGATTAAATTACGTCCCGGAGAGTGGGAGAAGGGTAAAATTCATATTCATCCCCAAGGTTGGGAAGAGCAGACATGCTTCTGTGAGGGATTTCAGACCAATGAGCATCTCATCATTTATACTCCAGACTCTAGAAAGAATTTTGGATGAACATATCAGATAGCTAGTCACTAACAGCGATAGATCGAACAGCCATCATACCAATATGAGTCGAAAGTCGACGAAGACCCCGCTACACGAAGTAGATGGCACGGCCGTAAGAGGTCGCTTCTATAAACAATATTCAGAGGCAGCCTTCCTGGATATAAACGGCGCTTTTAACAATGTCAAAACGGAAAGTATCATACACGTCCTAAAGGATATGAATGTGAGAAATCTTATTGAGAATTGGATAGTGTCAATGCTGCGGACCAGACCGATAATCCCTCAGTGGGATGAAGTATCAGTCCCTAGGTCAGTCCGAAGGAGTACACCCCAGGGTGGAGTACACCCCAGATGGCTAGTGGTTATGAACACTCTATCTATTGGTGGACTTTGTTAACAGAAGGGTAAGGGTAATCGCATATGCAGATAATATCGTGGTGATGGTAACAGGCCGCTTTATCTCCGAGATAAGTGAAGTCATGGGGAATATCTTGCAAGACATCTGCACTTGGACTACAAGACTGTGGTCCAGGGTTTAACCCGAACAAAACTGATCTGTTTCTATTCACAAATAGACAACCTTATTGAATGGTAAACGATTCTAGTTGCGGGATAGGGGGAGAATCTGGGTGTAATTCTGGATTCTAAGTTCAACTTAATATTGAACACAGAGTTAAGAAGACGCTATGTACTTTCTACGCTTGGCAGAAAACATTTGGGAGAACATGAGGCCTAAACCCCGAGATGGCTTTCTGAATGCACATGGCGGTGATTAAACCCGTTCTGACCTATGGAGTACCGGTTTGGTTGCCGACTCTAGAGAAGATAGAAAAGTGTAAACAGTGCAGGGAATTGCTTGCGTTGGCATAACAGGGGCATTACGGGAGTGCCCCTCTGCTGCTCTCAATACAATGATGCATTTGCTTCCGATTGTACAGTTTACTAAGGGTGTAGCAGCAAAGAGTGAGTTGCGGATTAGAGAACTGAAATGTTGGACCCAATACTGCTATGGGCAAAGTATTCTATGAAATTTACCTTGTGCGGTCATTAAATAACATCAGTTGATATTAAACACATATCTATGACATTATTTGAAATCTAGAATCTTTCAACTGAGTTTTACAAGCCATAAATTAAATTGTAATACCCATCAATTGAATTTAAAAGACATCAATTGAATTTTAAACGACAACAATTCAATTTAAAATACACATTTGAAATTTAACAGAGATCAATTGAAATTTAACAGAAATCATCAATTGAATTTAAAAAAAGACATCATTTGAATTGTGAAACACTTCCGTCGAATTTAAAATAAGACATCAACTGCATTTTGAAATACTTCCATAGAATTTAAAATACATCATTTGAAATATAATAGAACTCCATGGACATTTAAAAGACATCCACCTAAAATTATGTATATCATTTCAAATTGAAACGAAAAAAAAAACAATCAAACAATTCCATTTGAAACAAAAAAACAGACCAGTTGAAATTTGAAACGCTACTTGAAGTTTAAAATACGTCAATTGGCATTTAAAGCAAATCAATTGAAATTTACGACTCGCCAATTCACATCAATTGAAATTTACAATCCATCATTTGATTGTTAAAAGACATAAAATAAATTTTAAAACACATCAATTGAATATTCATCAATTGAAATTAAAAAAGCATCACCTGAAATTTGAAAGACATAAGTTGACATTTAAAATCCATCAATTGAATTGAATTTTAAAAGACATAAATTGGAATTCAAAATATATTAACCTACAATTATCAACACAATTTCAAATTGAAAATAAAAAAAACAATTGGAATTGAAATTCCAAAAATTTAAAATACATTAATTGAGATTTAAATTTGAAGAACATCCATTGAAATTTAAGAAACATCAATTGAATTTAAAATAAATAAATTGGAATGTAACGACATGAATTAAAATTTAAAGGACATCAATTGAAACGTAAAAGATATCACCTGAAATTTTAAAGGCATTATTTAAAATTTAACCGACATCAAGCTTAAATTGTCTACAATATTCGAAATTGAAATATAGAAAATAAACGAAATTCAAAAATTTCCGATGAAACGTAAAATATACCTACTGAAATTGCAAAAATTCATTACATCACATCAGCTAAAATTAAAAACATATCCATGTCATTATTTGAAATTCAGAATCCCTCAATTGAATTCTAAAAGCAAAAAATTTAGTTTAAAAAACTATCAACTTAAATTAAAGGACATCAATTGAATTTCAAAAGACATAAATTGAATTTTAAAAGATTACCATTGAATCTAAAATACATCAATTGAAATTTAACTGTCATCCATTAAAATTTGAAAGACATCAACCTAAAATTATCTTCAACATTTCAAACTGAAATTAAAATGAAACAATTCGAATTAAAAATTGAATTGGAAAAATCCATTTGAAAATAACAACAGATCAATTCAGTTTAAACCCGCTACTTTCAATTTAAAATACATAAATTTTAAACAATTTTAAACACATAAATTGCAATTTAGAATCTATCATTTCATTGTGAAAAGACATCAGTTGAAATTTGCAATTTTACAGAAGTCATGTGATGCCACTAAAAAAGACACGAATTGAGATGTTAAGCACATCAAGTGAAGTTTAAAATCTATCAATTGAATTTCAAAAGACCTCAATTGAAATTTGCATTTGCATTGCATTATCAAATACTTCAATTCAATTTCAAGATCCACCAATTGAAGTTACAACACATGAATTGGTTTTAAAAGAGATTTGAAATATATCATCAATTGGAATTTAAAACACATAAACCAAAAATTGTCAACACCATTTCAAATTAAAATTAAAAAAAAAATTTTAATTTAAAAATGCCATTTGTAATGAAAAATACTTCAATTGAAATTAATTATGCTATTTGAAATTTAAAATACAACAATTGAAATTCAAAATAAGTCAATTGAAATTTAAAACACATTCATTGACACCAATTGCAAATTAAAATCCATCAATTGAATGTTAAAAGACATTAAGTGAAATTCAACATCTATCAATTGAATTTTAAAAGATATCATTGAATTTCAAAATCTATCACATGCAGTTTAAAATATATCAATTGAATTTTAAAAACAAGCAATTGAAATTTCAAACCTTTATATAATCATTCATTCAACTAATGAATTTTAAATTTCAATTGATGTCTTCTAAAATACCAGACGATATTCTTTAATTGTCATATTCAATTCATAACTTTTAAATTACAATTGCTGGGTTTCATATTCCAACTGTTGTCATCTAAATGTCAATTCAATATTTACATTTTAATTAATGTTTTTTTTTCCACATTTAATTCGTGTATTTTAAATTTCAATTAATTAAATTTCAAATGTCAAACAGAATTATAAAACCTGAGTTGATGTGTTTGAAATTTCAGACATCTATTGATATTTTTGAAAATTAAATTGATATTTATTGTTGAATAGCAACTGACAATTATTAGCGATTTAGATAATGTTTAGACAATCTTAAAAATTCACATATAGCTTAGAGGTGATTAACATTTTTAGAGATCAATGAGCCTTTAAGCAGACACGTCCTTGGTCGCCTCATTTGACGGTGTGTGTTATTGATATTTTTTCAAAGTCGCAATATTGCAATTTTGTTATCGTAAATAATTTGCAGTTCTTTCATATCTCGTACAATATTACAAACATTTGTTCTTGGATTTTCTTTATAAAAGATGTCCTTTAGAATCAATCCTGTTGGTCTTCTCAGAATATTAATCCACTAACTTCATCCTTCAGACATTTTTCCACAGTGTGTTCTTTCAAAATTCATATCATTATCCTTTGAATCATTTTTCTTTAACATTTTGTAACACTACGAGTTCCTTTAGTCCTTCTGTTCAACATTTGTTGAACACAACCAAATTAGGATTCATTTAATGTGAGCGAAATACAAAACAAAAAAATACTCAGAATATTCAAATGAATGTTTTTGCAGATCAAACCAACACTTTTTGCAAAATCCTCCAATCCGCTAGGAGAGGAAAAAAAACGAGAAAAGTTTTTGCAACAAATGTTTCTTGTTTTTTTTTTTTCTATGTCGCCAAACATCGTGTGGCGCATTTGTTGCATTAAGCAAAGCTCCATTAGTAATCATTGGCAGGAGGTAAATATCGTCCTAAGTACGATACTACTATGGGTGCCGGTTCAACAGCCATCGTATTGCAGAAAAGTTTAGCTACGAACGGTAGTCAAATTTAATTAATTTCAGTTGTTACTTCCGCTTTTGATGTCATGTCGTCCATTTACGGGGACACCAAATTCAAAGGACTACCAAAAAAAAAAAAACACACACACACAGGACGAAAGAGAGGGGGAAGGGTATCAGCGAGAGTCTAGAAATAAAAACAGAATTTGCATTTTGTATGTTGGAATTTTTCTACATTACGTTTTTATCCATTCACTCGCTTGCTTATTCATTCATTCAGCCATTCCATTCATGTATTTCATTATAAAATAAATTTCATATCGTATTCTGTTCTCCATAACTTTTTCTTTTTCGTTCGTGGGGCCTTTCGTCCGGCTTCAAACTTTTTCTTGTTCCAAACTATTACGCTCTGTTTATTTGCATAAGGCCGAGAAAAACGGCGAGGACTATAAAGGAGCGATATAACAAAAAAACAGGCTTCAAATCGGTAAAATTGGATTGATTTTTTTGTTGTTCTCAGTTTTCGTCTTGTTTTTCTGTTGTTGACGCTCTTTCTCGTTAGTTTTCTTTATTTAATTTGCCAGGGCGGAATTTGTGTTTGAAATTTATGTGCGAACATTTTTCGTTTCGCTCATGGCCGAGGCTACAAACGAGATGTGTGTTAGTTTTATTTAACAGGATTTCCGTTTCCGTTTAGACTAAAAGAAGCCTTATTAATTACATGCTACGGAATAGTGAGATGCAGTTAAGCAAGAAGAGGTGATTAGGTATTAAAAATGGTTTGCACGAATCCGGTTATATTAAAGAGAAACTTCTTAAGATATTCCAATTAGCTGGCGAAAGGATTTATCGAAAGCTGAAACAAATGGTTGGAGGAACCATGTATATGTTTGCTGGCACTGCGTTCGTGAATTGAAGATCTGCTGCTTTTTTGTTTCTTTGTTGTTTGTCACGAATTTGTGCTCAGCAGTTTTCGACAAACAAAGCCACACTTGGGTCACAACCGCATAGGTTATAACCTGTTAATTATTATATCTTCCACATGTAATATTGAAACACAATATGTTTGGACACAAATATGCTATATTTGCAACAAGCTACCAACATGTTATATTTGCATCCAACCAAAATAGATTTTTCAGCGCGTGCTACCATTATATACAGCGCCAGGTATGGTAACTTTTAAAGCTGAATCGAGATTTCATTCCGGTATATAGAATCTGGTGGTTTAACCAAACTTTTTGTGTAATGTTTACATTATGATGTTTAATGCCCCTATTACGGATTACAACTCGACTCAGTTGAGTTGAAATTTCAGTTGAAATTTTACAATTTGGTATTATCGATAACAACTTAACCTGTCAAAAAAATTTAAGTTGAAGTTAATCGTCTTAGAACTTTTTTGTGGGACTACCGATTACAACCCTGTGCTAGTGCGGTTAACAAAAACACCAAAAAATTACAACTCATCAATAGCAGTTGTAAATCAATTATTAGCGAAAAATGGAAAGCGGGTAAGTACAAATTTTTAATTTTCTCTTAATATATTTTATTAAACAGCGATTTAGAACAATTTTCGAAAAAATAGAGTTACAACAAAAGAACAATTTGAAAAACTTGTTGAGCTTATGGAGAAGCATGCCGAAACTGGACGAGGCAAGCCACAATTCGGATGCAGCAAAAATAAAAGCATGGAATTGTGGGAGGATTTTGCCATACAACTAAACAGTTTAGGACCGCCATCAAGAACTGCGCACGAGTGGGGACGAGTAATAATTTATTATCCCTTTTAACTTACAATCATAAAGTTTAAACTGTAGTAGCCCTTTCTGTTGAGATAAAGATGTTGCATCTCTTTTTTTGGTGAAATGATGCGAACCTGAGTCCCATTGATACATTCCAATATTCCCGGGAACCCACTTTTTGAATAAAATTCAATCATTGAAGCGTTTTGCTCCTCTTCGCTCATTTGGGTTTTAATCCATTTCCCACAAATACGCTGCTCGTGGATATTTACAACCTCTTTTATTACTACAGATACGGTAAGTTGTGCCAGTCCCACATTAAAATCGTTTCCACTGCACTTCTGATAACTGCCGTCAGCGAGGAACCTGAGAGTTGCGCATAACTTTCAAATAGGAGGTATAGCCGTATCTCGCAAAGGCTTATGAAAATGCTCCTTCAGCTCATCTAGCAGATACCAAAATGCCTCCTTATTTAAACGAAAGAAACTTCTAAATCTGCAAACAAAAAGTATTAAAAAGCCATTCAATTATAACCACATCCTTTTCTTACTTGGTGCTTGGGAGTTCCAAGGGATTAGAGTGATCGCGGAGACTTCTTCGTATGCGCAGCACGTCATTGTTTTCATAAACACTTTCATCGTTTTCAAATAAATCCAAACTAATATCCATTTCTTTATTTATTTCCAAAAAAAAAAACACTCACAAACAAAAACTGAAAATTATTGTTTTCATTTTTTGCCACAATAGTATCAGCTGTTTAATCAGTTGTCAAATAATTACTTTTTTAGGCTGGCAACATCAACACAATTTCAACTGGAACAAGTTGTCATTCGTAATACCAAAATGGAGTTAAGTTGTTTTAAAGTTAAGTCGTTTCAACTTCAACTCAACTGAGTTGAGTTGTAAACCGTAATAGGGGCATAAGATTCATTAACATAATTGAGCTTCGAAGTTAAAACATTGAAAAAAATTTAAGATTCATTTAACAAGATGGAGTTTCGAAATTTTAAAATTTTGTAAAATTCTTTGCTTTTGGGAGGCCGTCAATGGTTGACACAAAGGGCCCCTACATAGGGTTTCGCTCCGTTCTGGGCATCTTTCATTTTAAAATATGTTTATATTGAAAATTGATGTCGGTGCCTTTACTTAGGATCAACCAAACTTTTCGAAATAAACACAAAATAGTTTGGCCTTTACTGGGTTTCGATATCTGTTTCATTACTAAATTTTAATTTACAACATAAATTGATTTATGTAGGAATAGACAGTCGAAACCACTATTTATGAATAGTCAGCCACAATCTCAAAATAGTCAACCACAGCCGCTATGTATGAATAGTCAGCCAAAGCCATTTCGTAGAAACAGTCAGTCGAAGCCTCTAATTAGGAATTGTCAGCAAAAGCCGCTGAGCAGAAATACTCAACCAAAGCGTCTATGTAGGAATAGTCAGACGAAGCCGATATGTAGAAATAGGCAGCCAAAGACGCTATGTAGGAATAGACAGTCAAAGTCGCTATGCAGGAATAGTCAGCCGAATTCGCTATGTAGGAATAGTTAACCGACGCCACTATCTAGAAATTGTCAATCGGTAACACTATGTAAGAATAGTGGAGCTGTGGAGAAACAGTCAGCCGAAACCACTGTGTGGGAATGTTCAGTCGAAGTCGCTATGTAGGAATAGCCAGCCATTACCGCTGTGTAGGAATAGCCAGTCGAAGCCGCTATGCAGAAATAGTCGGCCGAAACCAGGATGTAGGAATAGTCAGCCGAAGTCGTTGTGCAGGAATAGTCAGCCGAAGCCGGTACGTGGGAATAGGTTGCGGAAGTCACTATGAAGGAATAGTCAGCCGAAGCCGCTGTGCTGATAAAGTGAGCCGAAACCTCTATGTAGAAATAATACGCCGAAGCCCCTATGTAGGAATAGTCGGCCAAAGGCGGTTCGCAGAAACAGTCAGCCGATACTACTATGTAGGAAGTCTGACGAAGTCGCTATGGAGAAACAGACAGCCGAATATACTATGTATTAGTAGGAATGGTCGGCCGAAGTCGCTATGTAGGATTTGTTAGACGAAGGCGGTATGTAGAAAAAATCAGCCGAAACCGCTATGCAAAAATAGTTATCCCAAACTGCTATGTACGAGTACCGAATCGATTCCCCTATATGGTAAAGTCAGCCGAAGCCACTATGCAGTAATAATCAGCAGAAGTTGCTATCTGGGAATAGTCTCCTGATACCGCTATTCAGAAATAGTCAGCCCCTCGAAGCTGCAATATAGGAATAGTCCAAAGCCGACATATCAGCCGAAACCTCTATGTACGCATAGCGATTCAAAGCCGCTATATAGGAATAGTCAGCCGAGGAATAATTAGATGAAGCAGCTATGCCTAGATTTGATGCTGCTGCGGTTTTCGCAATAATTTTTTTGGGGCTTTTGAGAAAGGTAAGTAAGAATTGTGGCCGTCGGTGGTACAATGGGTAGTGTGCGCGCCTCTTGTACATGAGCTCCTGGGTTCGTTCCCTGCTCTGACCACCTAAAATTTCTTTCCGCGGCGGTCACCCCGCATAGTGACGGCGACACTATCGAGCCATAAAAAAGCTTTTCAAAATACCGTTCGGAACCGCACAGCTTACTGGCTGTGAGAAGCTTTCCCCAATTCCTTCATGGGATGTAATGGGAAACCATTTTTTAAGTAACAATATTGTAACTATGGACTTGGCGTTAAAACGTATTATCTTTCAGGTAATTTCAATGTTTATCACATATACGGGCAGAATAAGCAGATGTATATCAGTCCTGAATAGGTCCACGGTCGGTCGTTTGAAATGTGCAGGTAGACAAGCCAAAGATTAGGTAGTATTTCATCATCTTTATTTAGAACGGTCCCAAGGTTTGGTTTTATATCTCAAAACATCAGAATTAGAGCTGTGGTGCCCAGTGAAAACTGAGACTTGAGAAACAGTCAGAAAAGCATACAAAAATGTTTTCCTATTACATCCTATGAAGGTATTGAGGAGAGCCTTTCACCACCATTGCGCGTAGTAGTTGTACACTCACTGATTGGGGCCTACAGGTTTACACCGGTTCCGCACTGTACTGGATAGTGTTGCCGTCACTAAGCGAGATGGCCTTCGAGAAGAGAAATGTAAGGTGCTGTGAGCAACAATTGATCCCACGTACTCATGTACTAGAGCCGCGCATACTACCATTGCACCACCGACAGCCACTGAGAACATAAAACATAAAAAAACTCTCACCATATGAGTTTTTAATTAATAAACACAAATTTTTATTAGGTTGTGATAACCAATAAATTCGGTTGTGACACTGTCTAGATTATATTGTGACAGTCTCTAATACGGTTCTTACAATCACTAATTTGGTTGTGAAACCCTCAAATAAATTTTTAAGAATCGTAGATTAATTTGTGACAGCCTGTAAGTCTGTTTTGATGACGTCAAGTGTGGTGGTGCCAACCTCCAAATTCAGTAGCGGCAATCTCGAAATTCGGTTGTGACAACCTCTAATGCGGTTGTGACAACCTCTAATGCGATTGTGACAACCTCTAATTCAGTTGTGACAACCTCTAATTCAGTTGTGACAACCTCTAATGCGTTTGTGACAACCTCTAATTCGGTTGCGACAACCTGTAATGTGGTTGTGGCAACCTCTCATTCGGTTGTGACAACATACCTATCGGTAGCGATAGGCACATATGCGGGATTTTCTTTCGGGGTTGTCCAACTTGAAATTTACACTACATTCCAAAATCACCACTTGAGGAAATAATTTCTGGTGACCGGGGGCTCCCCTGAGTAGCGACAACCTCTGCTGAGCAACAACCCCTAATTCTGACAGCCTGTGGTGCTGTTACGAAAAACTCTACTTCGCATGTCAGTTGTCACAACAGTTAAATTCGATTTCGACTAATTTGGTTGTTTCACCCAAATTGTACTGTGGATGCGGGGATTACGCAGATGACACAGCAGAGAAAAAATATTAATACTCAAATCAAACACCAAATTTGTCAAGTCAATTACTTTTATATTTGGAATTTAGCTAATGAAGAAACTTGTTAATTCAAATATACAAATTGTAGGTCGGTAATTTAATGTATTTTTAATAAATGATGATTTATCTGACCTTTCGTATTATATTAAATATAAATATTAATAAAAATAAATTAAATTCAACAATTAAATTGTTCTATCGTTTGGTCGTATTTTGTATTCTTCGATATTTCGGTACCCTTTGGGTAGCATCGTCAGGAAGATAAACACAATTATTAATTAGGAATGAAAGGAATCCTAATTAATAATTGTGTTTATCTTCCTGACGATGCTAGCGAGATTATCTTCCTGACGATGCTATCGAAGAATAAAATTAATTAAAAATACGACCAAACGCTCGAACAATGTAATTTTTGAATTAAATGTATTTTTATTAATATTTATAATCACCTTGAGTATAAAGTTAATCAATCCTTCGTGGTAAATTATTATGGTCATAACTAGTCCTACAATGGCATAAACGACGTTTTCAAACAGGACTACTATATTTTTTAAAATCAAAACAGAACCAAATTAAACGACTTAGTTTCTGTAAAGATCCTGTAATTCTGAAAACTCCACAATTTAGAAATTCTATTATTCCACTATTCAATCAATTATAACTAACTCCTCCTTGCTAATGCCATCTGGCAACTCAATCGAAAATGCCCAAACCCTCTCGCACCACCTTATGCATTAACATCATCGCCATCAAAACCCCTTAAAATACTTATAATTTTCAGTAATAGTTCATTTCGGTTGAAAAATTGCTTAAATATCAATCACCGTATTATGTGTATAAAAGAAAAAAAATTATAAATAATTCTTTTAAAATTGCATTTTAAACACTTCAATGATATATGGCTCATTGTACGTTAAACTAATTGAAAATATTTCCAAGCTTTGAATCGCATAAACGAGTAGGTACATGGCAGAGGAGGGTCGACCGACAAACGAGCAGTTGGCAATTTTCGCTAACAACTCTTGCTCGGCGTGCAAAACACGTTTCAGAGGGGACATGTTGTGTCATAAGACTTCTTAAACAGCTGACGCACATTTTTAAACTACTTATAGCAGGGGTGAACAACCATCAGGCACCCTCGAGAAACGAAGAAAAGACAGTTATTGTTGTGTGTGTGTGTGTGTGTTTATTTCGAATTAAGACACAGCAATAAAGGATATGGAAATCGACAAAATGTATAGGTTCTCTGTACAGACAGGTAAAGGTTTGCGATATAAAAATCGCAGGTAAAAATATTTGGAGTTTAGAAATATTTACTAACTTACTTAGGCGGCCTCAAACAATCGAGACGGGTCAAGAATCTTACAATATGAGGATAACGTGATTCTCCATCCAACTCTATTTTTAGCTTTTCTCCGCCAGATGGTAACACCAAGCTTTCGCAGGCATACTTCCACCTGATCTAACCAGCGTAGACGTATTCGTTCTATTCGTCGATGTCCTTCGAGTACGTCTTCGAATACCTTTCGCACTGGTTCGTTCTGACCCATTCAACTGACGTCACCTAGCTGTCGTCAACGCGCTATTTCGATTCGGATAGCTACGGCCATGTCGGGATACAGATTATACAGCCAGTGGTTCATCCGTCGTTTATACTCGCCGTTTTCTCTTATAGGATCATATATTTTCGGAGCATTTTTCTCTCGAAGACTTCCAGTAATAGTTCATCAGCCTGCAATATGATCCAAGATTTTGCGACATAAAGCAAGGCAGGTTATATGAGAGTCTGATAGAGTTGGATCTTCGTTTCTCAACAGTGGGTCTTATTATTGCGGTATTGCTTCTGTTCACGGCAGATACGAGGTAAGTGAATTCGACCACAACCGCGAAATAATAACTGTTATCAACGTTAGACCAGAAAAATCCACATCTGACCAGATATTTAAATTACGCTGTCGAAATCAATCAAAAGCAATGCTACACTTACGATATCTTTGTTGATTATAATGCTGCCTTCTATAGCCCGATACGGATAACACTTTATGAAGCGTTCTCTCAGCTTGGTGTCGCTACTAAGCTGATACTGCTCTACAGTAGTAATAAGTCCTCAGTGAAAGTTGCTAAAGTCTTACCGAGCTGTTTAATACCAGGCTAGGTCTCAAGAAAGGCGACACCCTATCGTGGGATCTCTTCAACACTTTAGTGGAGATAATAATGAGATATCCTGCAGTTAACAGGAAAAAAAATCTGCAGAAGAAGACGAAAGTTGCTCGCATATGCTGATGGTATAGATATCCTTTAACGGACTGTGGCAGAATTCACTGCCGTATTTTCGAGAAAGGAGAAGGAATCAGTAAAAGTGGTTGCTAATTGTTTAAAAAGAGGTTGTCGCAACCGTAACTTCGGTTGTTGTCGTATTACTCGCATATGCTGATGGTATAGACATCCTTGGACGGACTGTGGCAGAACTCACTGCCGTATTTTCGAGAACGGAGAAGGAATCAGTGAAAGTGGTTGCGAATTGTTAAAAAGAGGTTGTCGCAACCGTAACTTCGGTTGTTGACGCAACCGTAACTTCGCTGGTGGCAACCGAGTTGCAGTTGGCGCAAGCGAATTTAGTCGCGACAACAGAAATTCGGTTGAATCAATCTCTAATGCGGTTGTGACAACCTCTACTGCGGCTGTCACAGCCTCTAGTGTGGTTATGACCACCTCTAATGCGGTTATGACAACCTCTAGTGCGGTTGTGACAACCTATATAATGCAATTGTGACATTCTCTAATCCAGCTATCACAACCTCTGATGTGGTTGCGACAAACTTCAAAAGGTTGTGAACACCCTTTATAGACTGTGACAACGTCTCTAATAGGTTGTGAGGGTCTGTAATAAGTTTTGACATCCCCTAATAGGCTGCGACAACCTCTTAAAGGTTGTGAGAGTCTGTAATAAGTTTTGACAACCCCTAATAGGCTGTGACAACCTTGAATAGGTTGTGACAACCTCTAACAGGTTCTGACAACCTCTAACTGGTTGTGGCAATTTCTGGTACGTACTGATAACTTCAAATAGGTTGTGACAACCTCTAATAGATGTTGACAACCTCGAATAGGTTGTGATTAGTCCTTACAGGGGCCAAGAAGATCAATTCTCCAGTTTCCAACAAATTGCAACAAAGTTCGATTTCGAGGAAACACAAATGTAAAAGCTTCTTGCTTTAGTGAGAGCTTTCTTATAATTAAGTAAAGAATGTCGATCTATATTCTATGTCGCCTCAACTAGTAACAACAAACATGAGATCAAAGAAAATTAAATAATATGGATATGGATTCACCAAGTTGTGTGTAACAACTTCTAATAGGTTGTGACATTCTCTAATAAGTTGGGACAACCTGTAAAAGGTTGGGACAATCCGTAATAGGTTGGGACAACTTCGTATTGGTTGTGACAACCTCGAATACATTGTGACAATCTCTTGCGTTTGCGGCAACCTGTGATAGGCCGTTACAACGCCTATTAGATTGTGACAACGTCGAGTAGGTTGTGAAAACCACTAGTAGGTTGTGATACCTCTAATAGATTGCGAAAATCTCTATAGCTTGTCACAACCCCTAACAGGTTGTGAAAACCTCTAATATGTTATGACAACCTCAAATAGATTCTTATAAGCACTAATAGGTTGTGACAACATATAATAGGTTATGATTACCTCTAATAGACCCTGACAACTTCTAATAGGTTGTGATAGCCTCTAATATGTTGCGACAGCCTCTAACAGGTTGTGACAAGTTCTAATGGGTCGTGACAACCTCGATTAGGTTGTGGCAACATCTAATAGGTTGCAACAACCTCTATTAGGTTGCGACGACCTCTATTAGGTTGCATCGACCTCTCATACATGGTGACAACCCCTAACAGGTTGTGACAACTTCTAATATGTTGTGACAACCTCTAATAGGTTCTGATTACCTATACTAGTTGTGACAACCTCTAATAGGTTATGACAACCCGAAATAGGTTGTAAAAAATCTAATAGACTGTGACAACCTCTAGTGCGGTTGTGGCAACCACTAATACGGTTGTGGCAACTTCTAATGCGGATGTGGCAAGAACAAGATTCGAGCACACTAACCATTGCTCCACTGACGCACAGTGCATCTGAATCGATTTCCATTGTCCAACATTCAACATTTGTGTAAAATAGTAGTCAGTTGGGAGATCTGTAAACGCCAGTTGTCAAGAGTCAAGAATTATATTGAGATCATAGGGCTGAAAAACGAAGATTTGGGTATATTTTCGAAATTTGTAAATTTATAGATTTCAAACAAAAAAAATACTAAAGTGTCGTTTACTGATTTTAATATGAAGTTTGCCTTGTGTTTGTACCAAACACTCACTTTCTCAGTGTGAGTTTTGCCCACAAGAAATTCCACCTTCAGAAGATACCGTCAATTTAGTGAAAATCTCAGATTTATTGGTGTTCAAACGTGAATGGAGTTTTTTAACTTTTGGCCCCCCGTGATTTACAAGGTAGTCCCTTGCAATACAGACTGCTAAACATTTGCAAAAACGATTAAAGGACGTATAATAAAACATTTATCAAATAATTCTCGCAACAAAACGAGCAGCAACAGCAGAAGCAGCAGCAGCAGCAACCAGCAACAGCACAAAGCACTAACAATATTTGTCAGGACAAAAGTAAACGCTCAACTCTTAACTAAAAACGGAACAACAACAACAAAACTGAAGCGTATGCAAACCCCTTTTTTGCACTACATTCGAGAGCAGAGCAGAGAAAGGTCGTGTGAAACGCCCAAATGACTGAAACGTTCAAATATGATGTTTTGCAAACAAATAATAAAAAACCAATTTAACATTTAATCACGCACTTCTGCCAAAAAGTAAAAAATAAAATATTAAAAAGGGGGAAGATTTGTGCCGAACATGACGATGTTTCTTTGCAGAGTTTTCAACAGTTTAACAGCCTTAAAGTATGCAACATGACAATATTATGAATACACACAAAAAAAAACAATCCAAAAAATACTCATACACTCGCACACCTCCGCAGTGAAAGAAGTGAAAAGGATTCGTATACAAATATAAGGTAGTAGTTGCCTTGCAGCACATACATATGTTTATACCCACCTCTGTGTTTATTCACATTAGTATGTGACAAAACACATCCAGTTGTTAAGTTGTGTTAGTGCTTAGGCTCATCAGCGTCATTACAACATGTTCCTCGCAATTCTCAAAAGTATATTTTGTGCCTGAAAATGTCTGTGTTGCTAAAATATGTCCCCAGCAGTGCGACGCCATAGTCATATTAAGGCAGACAATGTGTTATTTAAATACATACGGAGAATTGTCTCCCTCTTGTGGCTTAACATCTAAATGCCCTGTCGTCTGATTTTGGTAATTGCGAAATTGCAAATATTGTTTTATATTTTATGCGTTTTTCTTTTTTAATTCTTCTTTCAATCTAATCATATTGTGAAGTTTTTTTTTTTTTTATTGCTATTGCTAAACAGGGGCGCGAGTCTGTTGCCCCGGTAATTTATGACTCTAATAAAGAGATGATGCAGAGACATCAGCCAGAGGATGTAACACAATGACACTATCACGATTTTCTGCAATGCACGTGTTAGGGATGTTCCGTCAGGAATAAGGGCGAGTTTGATATGACAAAAGTCATATCAATAGTCAGTGATAACACCGAGCGACACGATTATCCTCCTAAGAATGAGACTAGATTAGGTGGGAGTGTCAGCATGCATGTCAGGGCTCACTTTGATCTTGTAGTCCATTGTGCTATGACGGGGGCAATAGGAACCAGTTTGGTTGCTTCAAAAGCTCAAGAGATGCCTGATGCTAACATCCAGATTTTCTAACTCCCCAAAGAAATGTGAGCCTAGTATAGCCTGCATGCAGCCTTCAGAAAAGAGCGGGACACAGATTCAGAAGGTGTTCTATTTAATCCACCTCCTATTCGGCATCACAACTTTTTCAAAGTCATTTCCCAAGCCTTTTGGTCTCTCTACGTGCCGTCCAATTAAACAGCGATAATACGTCAGAACACGATATGTAATACGCTCAGTCTTGATAGCGACAGCAAGGCGTTAGTACGCTTCATATTTAGGCGGGGACACATTAGCTTGGAATTTACACAGTTCGGGAATAGCGATCACCTACCGTTGGTTGCCATAAACGCAGAATTTCTCAAGGAGAGCTTGCAATCTGTTACAGGCATGCCCACATGCCCAGCCACTTCGCAGAATTTATAGACATGTTCCATATTTCTCTGTAAAATTAGATATTGTTCATGTACAAAAGCGCTTTGACACAAATGAGAAACAGTTCGTTCGTCAACTTAACGAATATATCCATCAAAGTAAGCTAACACAAAGATTCGTCACCGCAACAAAAATATGTTATTTACAGCAATCAATTTTTGCAATCAATATATTCGATTGCTGCAATAAAGGTGTTTCATTAATACAATGAATAGGTCGCAATGCTAAGATGAATATATCAAAGCTCTAATGAACGTTTCACTGCTACCATAAATGTTTCATTGCCGTAATGAATATTTCATTGGTGTGATGAATATTTTATGTTACAACAAGAAACAAAAAATGGTTTCCCATTACTCCCCATGATGGGATTGGGGAAAGCTTCTCACAACCAGCGAGCTTTGTGCTTTCTATTTGGACACTCACTGAGTGGGACCTACAGTTTTACACCAGTTCCGATCGGTATTTTAAGTAGCATTTTCATGGCTAAATACTCGATTGTAATGCCGTCACTAAGCGAGGTTACCGCCGCCGAAAGAAATGTAACGTGTACAGAGCGGGGATCGATCGTATATGGAGTGAATATAATCCAGATATACACCATGAGATAGAACTGCACTCAGAACGAGTCACTATATGAGGCGCAGTTTCATCACGGTGCATTGTGGGCCATTCTTCTTTGTAGAAGACGGTGTAACGGTAGCTGACAATCGGGACCATTATTTAAAGATGTTGAAGGAGCTTTTTGTACTGTGCCGAAGACGTCCTCGTTTCAACGGCATTAGGTTCCGGCAAGATGGAGCAACTGCACGCATAGACAGAGGCCGGTTATGGCGGACCTGCATTTCAAATTTCCATACATACTAATATCCAGAAATTCCATTTTCAGCTGGCCCCAAGGGATCATGTCAAGCAAGAGGTATACAAAACAAAACCAAGGAACTTGACTAAATTGAGGCAGCCCATTAAAACAAAAATTGGGGCGATCCTGATTTCAACCCTTCAGGACGCAATGAATAAATTTCTGATCAGGTGTCGCATATGCATGTATGAGCATAGAGGTCATTTACGGTCTATCATCTTCAAAACAAACTAGTTATAAAGGGTTTTCCAATTTGAGTGATAAGATTTCGTTAAAAAAAACCCATAACTGTTAAGGAAATTCAAATGCTTTTTATTTAATGTGAAGTAAAATCGATACAATTAAGTTCTGAATAAAACGTCTTTCAAATGACCTCCACGTCTTCTTTGGCAGTAACGAATTCGATGAACACAATTTTCGAGCCCTTTTCCACTAAATCAAGACGTATGTCATGAACAGCACATTCAATATTGACTTGTACAGCTTAAAGAGAGTCTAGTCTATTGCTAAAGACGAATGACTTCAAATAACTCCACAAGATATAGTCTATTTGTGTTAAATCACAACTTCTTGGAGGCCATTCAATGTCACAATTTCGTCAAATAATCGAATCTCCAAACATTTCTTGCCATAATTCGGTTGTTGCACGTGCTGTGTTTCACGTAGCACCATCTTGTTGGAACCAGATGTTGCTAAGATCAAGTTCTTTCAATTTCAGCCATAAAAAGTTGGTATTGTTGATCTATACCGCTCTCCATTGACACTTACGGTGTCACCGGCTTCATTTCGAAAGAAGTTTAGATCAACCAGACCAAAATCCAAACCAAACTGTCAATTTAGTTGAATGTAATGGTTGTTCATGACTGCATAATTTGAGTATTTTCTTCGCACCAGAATGGACAGTTTTGTTTATTTACAGCACCACTCAGATGAATGTGATCTTTCATACGGAAGCAAACCCAAATGCTTTCTCAAAATCAGGCAGGTTGTGGTTTGGGACAGTCTTGTTCTTTCGTATATATCTGCATGATAAAATTGTAAACATTACTGAATACAATGAAAAAAATATGACAGATCATGGCGTACTACAAATGGCCGAAACGTCACTTAGAAGTCATATAACTCAAATTGGAGTCTTTATAAAATACAATTAAATTTTCTATACAATAAAGCAAATATAAATTAAATGCCTTGATTAAAAACGAAATTAATTGAATTTCTTATTGTAGCACAATTGGTGCGCCACCCTATCTAATACTTAAAGAACTAAGAGTGGAGTGAAAAAATGTCACATAATTGAAGTCGTGCTTTTACATTGGGGTAGCATTACAAATATCTTTTATATTTTAAATAGTCTGTTTTGCGTTTTGGTTGTCCATGTATTTTTGCAGAGTTGTAAAAATAGTATTAAATGGGGCTAGGAGTGGAGTAATAACTGTGTTGCATTCGTCTTACATAGCGACTGATGCAATTGTTGGAAATTTAAGCTCAACCACCGTCGGTGGTGCAATGGGTAGTGTGCGCGCCACTTGTACTTGAGATCCTGGGTTCGATCCCTGCTCTGACCACCTTAAAATTTCTTTCGACGGCGGTCACCTCGCTTAGTGACGGCGACACTATCGCGTATTTAGCCCTGAAAATGCTTCTCAAAAATACCGTTCGGAACCGGTGTAAAACTGTTGGTCCCAATCAGTGGGTATAAAACTAGAAAGCGCACAGCTCAGTGACTGTGAGAAGCTCTCCCTGATTCCTTCGTGGGATGTAATGGGAAACCATTTATTTATTTGTGAGCAGAGTTCGTATTTACCCCCCCATGAGTAACCCATACACATCGTTGTGGGGAATGTGTAATGAACGCTTTACACATTACCCGCAGGGTATGGGGAAAATAATGGGTAGATACCCACGAAAATGAGGAATTACCCATCACGATTACCTATTACCCTCAGGGCAATGGGGAAAATAATGGGTAGCTACCCACGAAATGGGGAATTACTCATCATGATTTCCCATTACCCTCAGGGAAATGGGGAAAATAATAGGCATCACTTCTTTTCGATTTATAGCCACCTTTTTATTTTAGCCTGCAAAAATCTGCAAAAAAAATAAAAAAATCTGCAACCTGCAAAAATTGGTTATTTTTGGATTGGATTCTCCGTTTCCGAGATATAAACATGAGGGCGTTTTAGCGATTTTTGATATGAAACATTTTATTTTTAGCGATTTTTTTAAAAAAAATGTGATGCCATATGTGATGCCATATTGGTTAAATTTTTTATTATTTTTTCGATTGGACACCGTTTTCGAGATATAAACATGAGGGCGTTTTAGCGATTTTTGATATGAAAAATTTTTTTTTTACCGATTTTTTTTAAAAAACTGTGATGCCATATGTGATGCCATATTGGTTAAATTTTTTATTATTTTTTCGATTGGACACCGTTTTCGAGTTATACCTACTTTTTTATTTTAGCGATTTTTTTTAAAAAACTGTGATGCCATATTGGTTAAATTTTTTTATTATTTTTTCGATTGGACACCGTTTTCGAGTTGTAGCTACTTTTTTATTTTAGCGATTTTTTTTTTGGCGATTTTTCGAGAAAAAAACTCTTCCATACGAATTGGACCACTTTATGAAAACCCCTTAGAAACCCCCAAAAATTGGTTATTTTTCGATTGGACGCACCGTTTCCGAGATATAAACATGAGGGCGTTTTAGCGATTTTTTGTATGAAAAATTATATTTTTAACGATTTTTTTTTAAAAAAAAGTGTTGCCATATTGGAGACACCCATCGGTTAAAGCCTCCTTTGGATGTACAGTTTTTAATATTTTTTCGATTGGACACACCGTTTTCGAGTTATATAGCTACTTTTTTATTTCAGCGATTTTTTTAATTTTGGCGATTTTTCGAAAAAAAATTCTTCCATACGAATTGGCCCACTTTACGAAAACTCCTTAGAAACCGACAAAAATTGGTTATTTTTTCAGCTGAACGCTCCGTTTCCGAGATATAAACATGAGGGCGTTTTAGCGATTTTTTGTATGAAAAATTATATTTTTTGCGATTTTTTTTAAAAAAAAGTGATGCCATATTGGAGACACCCATCGGTTAAAGCCACCTTTGGAGGTACATTTTTATACCCTCCACTGTAAGTGATAGAGGGTATATATCAGTTTGTCATTCTGATTGTAACATATAGAAATAAGGCTTTGCGACCCCATAAAGTAAATATATTCTTGATCCTTATATCAACCGGAGTCGATATAGCCATGTCCGTCTGTTGAAAACATTCTCGCGACTTCAATCGGCGATAACGCGGTTTGGTTTTTGGCCAGAATGTTCCACGTATTCCTGAGCAGTTTGGTATTGAAAATCAGCGAAATTGGTCCATTGGAAAAAATTTTATGATTGGAAACGTAAAAAACCTCATAAAATTTTCACATTAATTTTTGTAGTTTTATACTAAACTACTCCTTTTGCCGTGTGGTGAATTTCCATGTTGAAAATCTTTGTTATACTTTATAATAGGTAAGTACTTTAGAATGTTTACATGTATTTCATGTGTTCATACATTTATATGAATTTTGTCACACTTCATCTAAGGTCGCCTTGGCCTGATGGGTAAAGGGTTGCGAGTTGGACTCTGAGGGTTGTTGGTTCAACTCTCGTTCCAGCTAGTTTTTTTTTTTTGTAACAGTTCTTAAAAAAATGCTTTTTTATTTTACTTGTCAACAAGTAACTTATTTTTATTGTTTTTAAAAAAGGACATTTTCTTAAAAAAAAGTACATTTCTTAAGTACATTTCAATGTACATTCAGTACATTAAGTACATTTCTTAAGTACATTTCATTAAGTACATTTCTTAAGTACATTTCTTAAGTACATTTCTTAAGTAAATTTCTGTCTTAAGTATATTTCTTAAGTACATTTATTTATAAGTACATTTCTTAAGTACATTTCTTCTTAAGTACATTTCTTCTTAAGTACTTAAGAAATGTACATTTCTTAAGTACATTTCTTAAGTACATTTGAAAGTACATTTCAAAGTACATTAAGTACATTAAGAACATTTCAAAGTACATTTCAAAGTACATTTTCTTAAGTACATTTTCAATGTGAGCATTGTGAGCAATGCATTTGTGAGCATTTGTGAGCATCCTGCATTTGTGAACTAGTAATTGCATTTGTGAACAAGTAACTTATTTTTATTTTTTTTAAAAAAGTACATTTTCTTAAAAAATTTCCTTTTTAAAATTTAATATTTTGCTGGTTAACACTAAGGTGGAGGGTATCAAAGATTCGGCACAGCCGAATTTAACACTTTTACTTGTTTATTATTTTTTCGATTGGACACACCGTTTTCGAGTTATAGCTACTTTTTTATTTTAGCGATTTTTTTCTTTTGGCGATTTTTCGAAAAAAAATTCTTCCATACGAATTGGACCACTTTATGAAAACCCCTTAGAAACCCACAAAAATTGGTTATGTTTTCAATTGGACGCTCCGTTTCCGAGATATAGACATTTTTTATAATTTTTTCATATTATCGATCAAAAATGGGGATGAGTTACCCATCGTCGTGGGTAGCTACCCATTATTGTCCCCATTTCCCTGAGGATAATGGGAAATCGTGATGAGTAATTCCCCATTGTCGTGGGTAGATACCCATTATTTTCCCCATTTCCCTGAGGATAATGGGAAATCGTGATGAGTAATTCCCCATTTCGTGGGCGGCTACCCATTATTTTCCCCATTGCCCTGAGGGTAATGGGTAATCGTGATGGGTAATTCCTCATTTTCGTGGGTAGCTACCCATCATTTTCCCCACACCCTGCGGGTAATGGGTAAACGATCGCTACTCATTCCCCACGTCAATAATAATGGGTTATCCTGGGTAACCCAGGGCAACTTATTACCCACGAAATACGAAAAATCTACAATAAATCTTATCATTGCAGGAATGTAAACTGGCTCATTGCGTTAACGGCATAGCTAATGGTAAAAACTGTTTATGACACGTTTCGTTGCAGCAGCGGCAAATTCGTTGATTACACGAAGCATTTAATTGCAACATTCTAAACACACGAACGAATATGTTTCATACCAGCGACGAAGCTCTTTACATTCAGTGCAGTATCAAAAGGTATGAGTTTCATAAACTTCAAAATAAATTCATGTTGGTATTTTGAAGTTTGTATATATAATATATATAATATATTTTGTGTTATAAAATATGTTACATTATGTTTAAAGCTTTTGTTTTCATTTTAGCTAAATTATTTTCTTTCTACCGTCACCTTTACAAACTTAATCTCCTTTGTATCTGTAAGCGATTGAAGTGTTTCTTCTGACACCAAAGGATAAACGAATTCCTTACGAATTTTATGAGAACTTAAAAATTCCTTCTCCTGTTTGGGTTGTTTTTTTTTTCTCTTCATTTCGAGGGGTTGTTAAGTACTTTTCATAATTCATGTTATCACATTCATAACAATTCATAATTCTTTCAGTGTTGTTTTTTTTTATTAGTCGCACTTCTTTTGTCTCATGTCACCATAAATTATGGGAAGTACTCATTTACATTGTTTTTGTCGAGTAAAAAATGCTCGTACATTCTTCTTTGAGCGTTATATGCTCATACGCGATGTCTATACACGCTGGGTATTCATATTTTGACACTTATATTTTGGTGGGGTGTAAAATGCGAGCATAAGGTCCTTGCACCTTTTGATTTGGATACGACATTTAAGATATTTAACATAACATATGCATTAAGTGTTGGGTGGTTGCTAGAAGATGCTAGTGCTACCGTGGAATGCAGATCATTTAATCACATATGCATATTAGTTACGGGAATACATGTTTAAATAAGGATGGGTCTGTGTAGCTGGAATCAACATCGTCTTGGATGGTGTTAGTTGTTTCTTGGATTGAAAAACACACTTCGAATTTCAATACAGAATAAGGCATGGAATTAAATTTGAAGGGATCAATTCTAAATAAAATATTATATATTATACTTGTAGGGACATAAAAGCTCACTCTTCTGCTAGAGCAGAATACTCCCCCTCCCGAGCACCCAGAAGCGCAGTGGAATCCCATCTCCCATTCTGTGGAAGCCGCAGAAAGAACTGAACGTGGCTATCAAAAACCGCAGAAGGATAAGCCATGATACGACGAAGAATGTCGCATTGCAACTGATGAAAAACGCGCTGTACGTAAGGCAACGAAACAGACAACTACAACGCGTACAGAGAGTAAGCGCTACAAGAGGCTGAGAAGGGAGGAATACCAACTATTTAGGAGGAAAAAATTACAGTAGGTGCAGAGAGAGTGTGAAAAGACCGAAATGTGTAGGATGAATAATGAATCCCGAAAATTTTTCCAGAGGGTAAGACGATCGTATCACGGCCCGAATAATGGGCTGCAATCCTGCAAAGACGCGAATAGGAATCTGGTGACCGATAACCAGTGTGTACTTATAATATGGAGAGACCACTTTTACACACTACCCCACTCAGATTCTTCCACAGAAGATCAGCTGGTAATGATAGTGGAAGACAGTGTAGATTGTATCCCCCCCCCACCAGCCAACGCGTGATTAGACCCCCACTCTCCCGGCTTAAGAATAACAAAGCCGCTGGTATTCATAGACTACCCGCTGAGCTTCATAAGACCGGTGCGAAGGACTGTTGCCCACATGCATCAACTTATATGCGTTATATAGCTGGGGGAATCTAGGTCCGACGATTGGAGTCTTACAGTCTGTTTATCTATCTCGAACGAAAGCTTTCGCTCGTGTTCTAGACGACAGAAAGTTGATTTGGGTTTCACAATCGTTTCAAGTCAAATGAAAACAGAAAACTATTCAGTACAAATTTTTGTTTCTCTATTTCGAATGTGCTGTCACTTACGAACAAACATGGAGTCTGGCAAACGAAAATTTCGACTTAGAGAACCCCAATTTGAGTCGAATGTGAGTGACTGATTTTCTTTCGCTTAGCTTTTCGTTCGAGATAGAGAAACAGACAATTAGTGTATTATGTCCTGTATTCAAAAAGGGTGAACCCTGTGTATGTTCCAACTATCGCGGTATCAGTCCCTTATCCATCACGTATAAGACCTTGTCGGGCGTATTATGTGAAAGACTAAAGCCAATTGTTGAAAACCTGGTTGGGTCTTATGAGTGTGGTTTTAGACCAGGGCAGTCGACGACTGATCAAGTAAGACCCACGGGAAGCAAATCGATACATACCATCTTTTTCCCGATTACAAAGCTGCCTTCGATAGCCCCATACGAGGAAAATTGTACAAAGCTATGTCTGAACTTGGGACTCTGGCAAAACTGATCCGCCTCTGCAGAATGACGCTGACCAACACCAAATCAGCAGCGAAGGTGGGGAAAGACATCACCGAACCATTCTGTACCAAAGGAGGATTGAGACAAGGCGACACACTGTCGTGCAATCTCCTCAACATCTTAATGGAGATAATAATGATAAAGGCTGCAGTAAATACGAACAACACCATTAACACGAACAACACCATTAATCCTGCCGACATAGACATCATTGGGCGAAATTTGCGAGAGGTTACTGCAGTATTTTCGAGAATCGAAAACGAATCAGCGAAGGTGGGTCTTGCTGTTAATGAGGGCAAGACAAAATTGATGGTGTCAACGACAAGAGAAACCTCTCGACTTGGTCCGCACTTGACTGATGACAACCGATTTAAATTTGAAATGGTAGATTAATTGCTCTACCTTGGAGCCGCCGTGAACAAAGACAACAACGGCAGCCTGGAAATAAACAGGACAGTTGTGATTGCAAATATATGCTATTTTGAGATCAGCAACAGTTTAAAAACAAAGCCATCTTTCGGCGGACGAAGGTCCAGCTATATCAGACTCTTATTTTACCAGTCTTGGGATATGGCTCCGAAACTTGGGTCGTATCGTAAGCGGATGAAAAACTCCTGGGAGTATTCGAGAGGTAAATTCTCCGTAAAATATATGATCCTGTTAGAAAAACGTTCCCGATGGAAGCAGGAAGAGAGGACGACCAAGACTCTTGGGTCGTATCGTAAGCGGATGAAAAACTCCTGGGAGTATTCGAGAGGTAAATTCTCCGTAAAATATATGATCCTGTTAGAAAAACGTTCCCGATGGAAGCAGGAAGAGAGGACGACCAAGACTACGATGGAATGACCAGGCCGGAGGCCGAGATTTCAGCAAACCCCATAAAAGACAACGCAAGGCGGCCAGTTGACTGATAACAGAATTTCTTGAGATAATTTGTTCTGGAAATCGTTGCTGCAATAAATCGACTGTGGCGTCAGGTGGCAAGTAGGGTCGTCTTGCGGAAATCACATACCGTCGAAATCCATGCCGTCCAGTTAGTCCACAGGAACTTCGTTATCATGTCGTTCACAGTCAATGCAATTTCGGCCTCATCTTAAAGAAATGTAAGACCCAATCACGCCGCCTGACGAAGATCCGCACCAGACGGTTTTGTTTTCTTGTGGATTGCATGAGGATTTTCGGAGCCCCAGATTCGACAATTTTGTGTATTCGTGTTTTTTTGTATTTTGTGTATTTGTGAATGGAAATGCGCTTCGTTGGAGAAGATGACTTTTTTAAGAAAATTGGCATTGACTTCACTTTGCTCCAATACCCATTGAACGAATTGCCAACGCTTTCCATTGTCTGCTGGTTTGAGCTCCTGAGTATGCTGAATTTTGTATGCATGAAGGTGGAGGTCTTTTGTCAAAATTCGCTGAGAAGTGTTTCGTGAAATTTGAAGTTCTGGAGAATGATGTCCAATTGATGTTTTCGGCGCGACACTCTCGTTTACAGCAGCAATGTTTCCAAGAAACCGACCGGTACGTTAACGCACAATACTTAAAGTCCATAACCGTCCCAGCTTCTTAAAATTTGTTTACCACTCTTCGAATGGTTGACACATTATGTGCAATTTCGCGACTGAAAATTCTTCGAAGTTTGCGAGCGATCTCAGCATATCTCACCATTTGAATAACCGGAATAAACATAAGTGACAGCAGCTAAATTTCAGAGTTGCCACTTGCACAAAAAAACTTACACAAAATTTAGAAACTGAAATCTTACTGATACACCCTTTATTATCCATTAACGTAATTTCTTTAGCATATAGGGCCAGTGGCTGACCATACGACTACGGGGGTTGAATTTTATGATTCGTGATTAGAGAACAAAAACAAATATTAATCATCGGAAATCACTTTATTGTTTTTCAAAATATTCCCTTTGAAGATTTATACACTTTTGCATGCGTTTGAACCAATTGTCGAAACACTTTTTCCACTCTGATTGAGGTATCTCCAAAACATGCATTCTAAATGCAGCAACCGCTTCTTCAGGTGCCGAAAAACGTTGACCTCTCAGTTTGTTTTTTACACACGGGAATAAAAAGAAGTCATTCGGTGCCAAGTCAGAACTATATGGCGGATGACCCGTCAAATCGATGTTTTGGGTGCTCAAAAATGCAGTTGTTTCACCCGATGTGTGAGAGCTCGCATTGTCGTGGTGAAGAGTGATCCGTCTTCGGCGGTTGGTTTTCTTGATTTCTTGGAAGACAACTGGCAAACAAATGGTTGTGTACCACTCAGAATTCACTGTTCTGCGATGTTCCAGTGGTACGGTTGCGACATGTCCGGTTTTTCCGAAAACACAGGCGACCATTTGCTTGGAAGTGCTTCGGGCGCGAACAACTTTTGTTGGATTTGGCTCATCTTCAAACACCCATACAGTTGACTGCTGTTTACTTTCGGTCTCATACGCGTAAATCCAAGATTTATCACCTGTCACGATGTCATAGACGTGTTTTGTAGCACCGCGATCGTATTTTTGGAGCATTTCTTTCGACCAATCGACACGAGCCTTTTTTTGAGCGATTGACAAATTGTGTGGGATCCAACGCGAACAAATTTTTTGACAGTCAAATGTTTATGCAATATTGAATGTATGCTGGTCCCACTAATGCCTAAGATTGTCTCAATCTCACGATAGGTCACATGACGATCTAGCAAAATCAGTTCGCGTACAGCATCAATGGTTTTCGGAACAACAGCTGATTTTGGACGACCTTCAGGGAATTCGTCTTGAATTCCACGATTGAATTCACTATATCATCGATAAACACTGGTACTTGATGGAGGTTCGACGCCAAAAATTCAATTAAGTTCATCCATGTACTGTTGCTGAGTTAATCCACGTCGAAAGTTGTAAAAAATAATCGCATGAAAATGTTCACGCTTCAATTCGATTTTTGGGCCGAGATGAATTTTTTAAGTTACTGTAAACAACACAAATAGAGCTCGTATGTCAAAATGTTCTGAGTACGCATAACCTCAAAAATGTCCAACTTTACGATACAGCTGTCAGTTGCCAGAATGCAACACTAGGGTTGCCAAATCCCGAAACATAAAATTCAACCTCGTATATCTACCTTATACAACTTGTATTAGCCTTTATGCAAATTTCTCTACGATATAGAGGCAATGGCTAAATAGTCGGAACCTTCTGCTTCCTGGAAAAGGGGACGATCTCGATTTTTTGCTGATATACAGCCAGTAAGCCAGCCCATCATCCGTGGCCCAATTAGATTAGATTAGATAGATTAATCCCTGGAGGACATCTCTGCACGTGCATGGGCATTTTTCTTGCGCTGAAATTACCGGGATGTCAGCATATATATACTTCCACTGTGCAAATCGATCTCTTCAGCTTAATTAAAATACTATCCAGTGCTAAATTCCATAGAATTGTTGAAAAGACTTCCCCTTCGGGGAATTCATCTATTCACATTGCGAGATACAGTCGTGCGACACAGATACGAGATTATGCGCCATGTCATGTAGTCCCTTTCCCTAAGTGAAATTAATGATCCTCTGGTAAGCAGAAAACCCTGATAGAGCCGACTTAATTGATCCCGGTAAGATGTTGGTAAAAGCCCCCTCTATAGCGATGAGACGACAGGATTACATTCCTTTAGATTCATAGATTTCTCCATGACGCTGTGGTAGTTTCACCATGACGCTGTAGTGTCCAGAGTGGTTTGCGTAGACTTGCCCTTGTTGAAAGCTTTCTGACAAGTTGACAGTTGCGGCAGCGCAAATATGAGCCCATCATGCTCTGAAATGCCTTCAGACGGAAATGTGAGAGACCAATTAGCACAAAGTGTTTTAGATTAATGTGTGATAATTCCCCCGCTTTCGGAATGAATGCCATTTAATGGCAGCATAGGATAGCTTAATGCAGCCCCTATGAATACCTGTAGTTTTTGATTCAGTTGAAGTAAATGAATATACTTCGTCTCAAACGAATTCTTTCGGTTGTGATAAAGGCTTTTTCTTATTGCCCATAAAGTGACCAAGGAGTTTCAGTGAAACGTTAGGTTTTTATTTCAGGAAGATTGGGAAGATTTATTTCCAAAAGTAGCCACTCTAAAACAGTTACGTCTATAATTATGTATTACACATTCAATACATCGAAAAACAAGTATTAAATTTACTCACTTTTGTATTTAATTTTTTTTTAAAACAAACTCTGTGTGACATAAAGGACTCCAATCGATGTGCTTGTGCATATGTGTTGGTCTGCTATCACAAATGTATAAGTGATGCACAAACAAGTGCACACGTGTGTGTGTGTAAGTGTGTGTGTGTGTGATGCATAATCACACAATGGTAATAACAATAACACCAATTTAGTACTACTATGTAAAGATAAATAAAGTCTGCAACACAAAAACCACGCACATATACATATAAAGGGTTTTTCAACAGAGACGCTACAAAAGTAAATCGATAGGGACAGCAACCGACGCCATATTTTTTCCCGCTCTTTTGACATTTCTCTTCAGTAAGGTTTGCCATTTCATCATGGAAAGATATACGAGCCAACAACGAGTCGAAATTATTAAAATTTACTACCGAAGTTTGGAGTCAGTGGCCTCAACTTTAAGAGCGCTACGTCCAATTTATGGTCGTCATAATCGTCCTACCAGCTCAACAATTGAGCGTCTAGTGGAAAAATTTGAATCCACAGGCACAGTACAAAATGTTCGCGCGCCAGTGAGATAAAGAAGTGCCCGTAGTGTCGAGAATATTGCTGCCGCTGAGGCTTCAGTATAAGAAAGCCCAAATGTGTCTCTTACACGTCGTTCTCAAGCGTTGGGCATCTCTGTGACGTCGTTGTGGCGAATTTTGCGAAAAGACCTTGGCCGAGATCCTTACAAGATCAAATTGGCGCAAGAACTGAAGCCGCTTGACCACCATAAGCGTCGTATGTTCGTGAATTGGACTGAGCAACAACTTGAAATTGATTCGGATTTTCATCGGAAAATCATCTTCAGCGATGAGGCTCGTTTCTGGCTGAATGGCTTCGTTAATAAGCAAAATATGCATTATTGGTCAGACAGCAATCCACACGTAATCCATGAATCATCATTGCATCCCGAAAAAATTACGGTTTGGTGCGGTTTATGGGCCGGCGGCGTCATAGGGCCGTACTTCTTCCGTGATGATCAAGACCGGCACATTACTCTGAATGCGAATCGCTACCGTTCAATGATAACCGAATATTTGTGGCCCCAATTGGATAATATGGACTTGGAGGGCATGTGGTTCCAACAGGACGGCGCCACAATCCACACATCGAATGCCACAATCAATTTATTGGAAACCAAGTTTGGTGAACGTGTTATCTCACGAAATGACCCAGTGGATTGGCCGCCTCGGTCGTGCGTTAGATTATTTCCTGTGGGGCTACGTTAAGTTTATGGTCTATGCCAACAAGCCAGCGACGATTGATGAACTTCGTACGAATATCGAACGTGAAATTGCAGCAGTATCGCCCGATTTATGCTTGACAACCGTCGAAAATTGGGTTCAGCGTCTGGACTTCTGCAAGCGTGCCCCTGGTGGCCATGCAAAAGAAATCGAGTTCCATACATAATGGCATCGAACGTACTTTCACAGGAATAAAGAATTAAACTTTTGTAGTGCTCGTATTGAAAAACCCGTTATTATACACTAGCATAAATGACACGCACACTTCTCCATATGTAGATTGTATGTAGAGAGGAACAATAAGTATGCATTATCGCCAAATCATATAGTTGTTCGATATCACACAGAGCTTATATGTATATTCATCACACATATCCACTAACACTAATGCACGACAGAGTGCAGTCTCATATTCATTTGATGTGACATCAATACTAGAGTGTCCTATATTTTATTGATATGAATATTGCTGCACTTTAGTTGTACGACTCCAATAGTTTCATTAACAACTTTGGCGTAACTGATTAAAATCCTTTCGGCGAAGCTGATTTGAATGAAAAAGGTTAAATGCACCGTCCAGATTTTCGTTTAGGTTAGTTTTTGTCAACGAGTACCCAATTTGTTCCCATGATATTGACGAGGCAGAAGTTTGTTACTGTTTGTTCACCAGGGTAGTAATACTGATACGATGCTGGAGCGTAGTGTGTGGCTATCCTCTCTACCAATTGAATACATAAATATAAATTTTTCTTTTAGATTCCGTACACTACTAGAGAAGACCTCCCACAATCAGAGAGCTGAAATCATTCCGGTTTTAGACTCAATGATTAGGATCCATAGTGTTGCATCGGTTCCGAAGTATCTTTTATGCTGCTTTTCTACGGCTAATTACGGGAAATTGTCGCCGTTACTAAGCAAGGTAACCATTGTCGAAAGAAGTTTAAGGTAATCAGTACAGATGTTAATTTTGCCATTGAGATTACACACGTGTGCACCCATACGTTTATGGTCAATTGAGAGCAAACGCGGCAACCATTTTGCAGACAGCTTTCTTCAATTTGCAGACAGCTTTTTAATTCGCGCATACTACCCATGGCACTACATAAACCGCGACCTTACAACAACATGGTTCTAACTGACAATTTTTGATAAATTCATCGTACTAAAGTGGACCTGGTGTTTCGGTTACTGCCAGCGCTATAATTATATCTCTCATTGTTGACGAGATATCAAATAGAACAGACTTTCAACTACATATTTTCCTGTACTAATTTGTTTAACAAAGTGGATTCAATCTGGTTCTTCTTAAAAATTACTTGGTGCATTTTGAACCTTTTTGTTCTAATGTCGCGAAATTTCTCTCGTTTGATCACTAAAATCTGTTACATCACTAAAATCTGTTCAGCTTTACTTTTAATTGTATCGGCTATTTTAATACCTTATGAGGTCAGATGCCTTTCACCTACTAACTAAATAAACAAATTAAATTCCTCGCCTTTTCTTGCCAGTTGACCACACCAAGGATACGGAGGGATTCTTCAGTGTGGTCACCTATTTTCCTGCTTCTATCTAGTACGTCGTCGAAAACCTTTCACGCTGGCTCATAATCATGCATTCTGACAACATGGCCGAGCCAATACAGTTGGCCTAATCTGATTCGTCCACCTATGTCCACGTCGGAATCCAAATTATGTAGCTCTTGGTTCCAATGACGCTGGTACTCGCCGTTTTCTTTAACAGGCCCATTTAGTTTATGGATAACTTTTCTCTCGAATACTCCCAGGTGTTTTTCATCCGCTTGCGATATGGATATACAAGGACAGGTAAAATCAGAGTCTGGTGTAGCTGGACTTCTATAAGTCGAGAGAGGGCTTTGTTTTTAAACTGTTTGCTGCTCTCAAAATAGCATCTATTTGCAAGTACAATTCTCCTATTGATCTCCAGGCTGACATTGTTGTCCTTGTTCACGGCGGATCCAAGGTAGATAAATTCATCTACAACTTCAAAATTAAATCGGTTGTCAACGTTCAAATGCGAACCAAGTTGAGTTTGTCTAGTAGTTGGTATTATCAATTTTGTCTTGCCCTCACAAACTGCAAGACACACCTTCGTTTATTCCCTTTCTGTTCTTGATAATACTACAGTACCCTCTCGCAAATTTCGAACAAAGATGTCTATGTCGTCAGCATACGCCAGCAACATACTGATTTTCATGTTGATGATCTTGTTCATATATACTGCAGCTTTTACCATTATTATCTCCACTACGATGTTGAAGCGATTGCTTGAATATGTGTCAACTTGCCTCAGTCCTCGCTTGGTACAGAACGGTTCGGTGAGGTCTTTCCCCACTTTCACTGCGGATTTGGTGTTGGTCAGCATCTTACTACAGAGGCGGGTCAGTTTTACCGGAATCCCAAGTTCATACGTAGCTTCTTACAATTTTCCCTGTATGGAGCTATCGAAAGCAGCTCTGTAATCGACAATAAAAAAATATGTAAGGATTTGTTTTTCGTGGTCTTTTTTAGAATTTGGCGAAGCGATCCCTGGTCTAAATCCACATTGATAAAGTCCAATCAGGGTCTCAATAGTCAGCTTAAGTCTTTCACATAATACGTTCGACAAAGATCTTACACACGATGTATAAAAGACTGATACCGCAATAGTTGGAACATATACACGGATCACCCTTTATGAATACAGAACATAAAAACACTGCGACTACAATCGTGAGGCATAGATTCCCCTAACCATATACTGCATATTAATAAGCAGATGCATGTGGGCAAACATTCCCTCGCCACCGGGATTAATTAAAAAGCTCAGCGGATATACGCTGAAAAATCTGCCTTTTTTTGTTGTTTCGATGGGTATATAACGTGTTGGTAACTATTCCCAAATATACTATACTTGTAGCCAAACACATTGTGTTTGCTATTCAATGTAACATGTTTAAGACACAATGGTTAACTGGTTATAACATATGTTTATGTGGCCCAAACGTGGCTGTGTTTGTTGAGAACCGCTAAAAACAAAAACGAGACAGACAACAAAGGAACAGAAAGACAGTAGATCTTTAATTCATGAAAACAATGACTGCAAACATATACACGTTTCCTGCAATATGTTGGTGGCGCCATTATTATCCGCACCCGCCGATTTACCGTTATTATGTCGGGAGGTTGCCGACCTAATCTCGTCTTGGCTGTGTGGGTGAAAATTTACAGCGTCTTCCGCAATCAACGTCATGTGATCTTCAGTGAAAGATTCTGATTGCTGTAGTGCTGAAATGTGATCTCTCGACATTTTAAGTACACACTGCACTGTCCTTGCAGGAGGGCAACCTATTAGTCGGTCTGTTATTCAGTCTTGTCACTGTTGTTCGTTGTTTACCCTGCATATTTCGGTCTTTTCACGCTCTGTCTCCTCCCATTGCCATTGTTTCCGCCTAAATAATTGGTTTTCCTCCCTTCTCATCTGCTTGTACCACTCGTTCGCAGTACGCGTTGTAAGGGGCTGTTGCGTTGCCATACGTGCAGCGTCTTTTTCATCAGTTGCAATGCGACATTCTTCGCGGTACCATGGCTTATCCTTCTGAGGCTTTTGATAGCCAAGTTCAGTCCTTGCAGCGGTTTCCAAAGAATGGGAGATGTGCTTCCACTGCGCTTCTGGGTCCTCTTGAGGGGGAGTATTCTGCTCTAGCCATATTGCACCGAGAGTTATTTTATATATATTTGGTATGGAGAAATTTGCTTAAAGGATAGTGCAGGATATCTAGATAAAAATTCAATATCAATATGTCAATATAAGTGCACCGTTTCGACAATGTTATTACATAAAACAATACAAAAAGCATAAATGTTTCAAAACGCATCAATGTTTCACATCAAAATTATAAATGAACTAAGTTATGACAAAAAGAGAGTAATACGTTTTCAATCCTTCGCCAGATGTCGCTACTGCTTTTGAGTCATACAATTCGTTCCATCCCAGCGGCGGAAGTCATGACCTGGAAGACCTGAAATCATGACCAAACAGGCCTTCTTTAAAGTACGGCAGGCCGGCCTTCCCTACACATTACCTCCTCTTTTCTTTTTAACATTGCGTGAGATTGGGAGGCAAGGCCTTCCATCCCTCTCTACTAGAAGGCCTTATGAAGGCGTGCAAAAAGAGTAGATTTAGAAGGACTTACATAAAAATAAAAAAATATATGGAAATTAGCTTCATATTTCAGATTTATACTTTAACCAATTGTAATTCTTATAAATGATTTTTTTTTAAATTCTGCAGCCACAGTAATCGAACACACGACCTTAGGACTTACAATCGGATGCTTTATCTACTGGTCTATCGGATGTTATGATTTTGCAACGACGAATTACGAGGATGTGGAAAGACAAGGGTTTCATGAACAACAGCGTCTTCTAGCATTCTTTTAACAGGCATGTGGAAGCCTTATAAAATCACGCATTTCGCAGGCATTATTAAAGTAGGCATTACCAAAGAATGATTCCGCATACCTTATTCGTGGAAGGCATCGCAAATTCCGCCGCTGGGATGAGTTCTCTAGACTATTCAATACCCTTTGGCGACGATGACCTGCTTGTTTGTTCGCTGCCGCTACATCAATGCCATCGTACTTATTTTCAGGCAGAGACTATTGTTGTATAACAACCACGTATGTGGTGCTAACGCTGTGTTTTGTTTGCACGTGTTCTCTTTGATAGATTGCCCTACTCGTGCCTATAGATGTTAACGCATCAAAGAAATCAGAATAACCTCTGCCGTTTTGTTGGAATTCGTGTCAATTTTTTCAGACGTATGTGGGTACAAAATTGAACAGAAATGGGATCTGACATCGGAACTTTTAGCTGACTTTCGCATAGACTTCTGACCGAATTCTGAAATTTAAATTTGCTGTTCAACCACAGTATTGTTTGATTTTAAACGGTTTGAAGTATTTTGAGAGTGTAAGAAAACCTAATTCATACAAAACAAAAAATAATAAACACCCTAATGCTTATTGATGCCAAACCAGATGGACAGACAAACAGACATATAGATATTTCTGTTTTGAAAGACGGACGGATAATAGCTCTCACATTGTACATATATTACTTATACAATCACATGTAAAATTCACATAATTGAACATTTTTGGCCAAAATGTGTATATAAGTATGATCGAATGTGCAAATGTCCATAAATTATATCGACATACATATATGTAGTATATCTATGTATATAAGGACATGTGTGTATATTTACCACCATATGTATATAAATATTATGTGGCACATTGTTTATATACACATGTGTGTATTTGCATTTTGAATATTGGCTCATTTCATATGCAACGCAATGGATTTTGTAATGTTGGTTTGTTGCACATGTCGACGGACAGTAATTTACAACAGTTTGAATAAGAGATTTTTTTATCAGCTTCGATTATATTAAATTCCTTATAGTTTATTCATTCCTTATAGTTATTTATTCAATAAAGTCCTTAGATTTAACGGAATTTCAGAATATAAAATGTATTGCCTACAATCATAATCAGATGTAGAACTGCTACTTCTAAAACTTTTTTGTTTCTTTGACACACTTCTGACACAACTATTAGGTTTTTTTGTCATCATGTTGTTTTCCAGCGTCGCGTCTGTGTTTGATCAGCGTTGATACTGAAATGCGAATCAATATCTAGCGGTGATAAAATATTTTTTAACGAAAATCTAAGCTTGGCGTAATCTTGCAAATTCAGGAATGAAATCTTGTTCAGCTGTGTTTTAACGTGACAAGATATTTTTCAAAATGTTCTGGTTAAAAAATATCAGTTCACTTAACCACAAATGCCGGAAAATTGCCCTTATTTTAATGGGATGATTAAACTTCTGTAAGAAGAGTGAGGTAGTAGGATATAGGTCAGTTGTATGGGTACCACGATTGCTGACATGGGAGAGTAAACACTGTGAAGGTGATAGACGCCCGCTCGTTTCCACCACGTCTAAGAGGGTAGCTCCATCTATTGACTTCATGGGCACGCCATCTGTTTGATTCGACGTCAACGTTAGAGCAACAACGCCATCTGAAGGGCAACAGTAACAACACGAAGTTATCAACAGCTGACTATCAGCTGATATTAAAGCTTAGGATTACAGTTGTGACGGCAAACGTCTGCTATCAGTGCTGAATGTTTGAAAGGCGGATCAACTTAGATCTCCGGGTGATTCTGTCTGCACACGTTGAAGAGCCTACAAAGCCATAGTAGTGCACCTATTGAAACGTACTACCTTCTCCCTGGTTCAAGCCAGAGATTCCCATCCTGTGGCCTCTCTTCAACTGATACGAGCCCGGGATTCCCTGCCTGTGAATTCCCTCCAGCTGGTTCGTACCAGAAATGCCCTGACTGTGGGGTCTTGAACTTGTTACGCGTCTGTTCCCTAGATGCCTTGTACCAGGGGAAACAAGCCAGAGATTGCCTGCCTGCGGTGTTTGAAACGTGGAGTGTATCTCTCCCATTGGGTTACTCCATAGATTCCGTGCCTGTGGAGTCTTGAACTTGGTACCCGCCTGTTTCCTGGTTGCCTGTTGTTTCCCCTGGTGCACGGAGTAGATTCCGTACCTGTGGGGTCTCAACATTGGCGCCCACCTTTCCCCCGGGTTAAATCAGAGATTTTCTGCCTGTGGAGTCTAGACCTTGGTCTCTGCAGTAGTCAGACATAGTTACAGTTATAAGATATAGAAAGCAAACAGCTCACTGGTATTGAGAAGCATTGCTCAATCCCTTCATGGATTGTTATAAGAAGTTATCCGAGATGGGTGCCGCGATTATTCACACTCGACCATAAACGCAACTGTGTAACCACTTCATAGAAGTGTTTGGCGATGTTTAACCGCCACCCGAATGGGTTTTGTGTCGTTTTTTAACCGTAGACGAAACGTGGTTCCCTCACAACTCACCAAACAACAAGGAACAACAAGGTACATCAATTTGAATGATACTTTCTGAATATAGTTTTGATGTTCTGAATTAATTTTTGATGTCAGCTTACCTGGAAGGCTCCAGATGATAGTGTCATATGACAATTTTGTCCAGTAACCTACTGACTACCTCTAGTGCATTACTTTTCAAGTGAGTATTTTTAAATTTTTGTTCACTTATTCATTTAAAATTACTAAAACCACAATTCATTTCAATTACTCTTTGAACACACTACAGATTTGAGTGGCACATGACACTCTTAACCTCTAATGGGTTAAGTACAAAACAAAACACACGCGCAACCCTGAACTGCCTAGATGCGAACTTCATTCACGGAGAGAATACATATCAAATCGAAACATGAACAATAGATTACAGAGTAAATAGAGTATCAAAACATACCAATACCAAGACTAACGAGAATCAAAATGTAGCGATTAGTTTCATGATTACCTCCGCATTCGTTTTACGTTGTTGAATACAATGATGTACCGAAAACGGACGGGTTTTTATTCGTAGACAATACGAACATTATACCAAAGAGCCTATGATATCGACAAAATTCATTTAGTAGTTGATCAGAAGGAGACTACATTGAGACATAATAAATGTGTTGCCCAAAAATTTATATTTTGTTCTAAAAGTCACGGACTTATCAAACAGCCCTCGTACATAGGACAACATGAGTATAGTGACTAGCTGAAAAATATGCGTTTTGCGATACTACCCGGTACTGGGTGGTATAACGGGTTGCGTGATCGCTGGGTATCGACATCTGTTAGTTATTATACATGACTACGAGTACATACCACATTCGCTTTGGAAGTTCCTTGTTCTGGCGGAAAATATCCGGAAGACTTATTCGTCTTTATTCTCGCTGTTCAGCTGAGACATTGAGTTAGAGTCCAAGATAAGACGCAAGTCTGGATAAAGTTGACACTTACCTGGAAATAGAAAATAACAAAGAGGGAGACAACATTAATATATAGTTGAAAAATAAGACTATTTTTGTAAATTCTAATTTTTATGAATTGCAGATTCATATTTTCCATAAAGAAAATTGGTTAGGCTAAACATAATAAATAGAAATAAAAATGCAAATTGGTACACACTGAAAAATTTTACTTTTTTGTTGTTTGGATGCAAATATAACGTGTTTGTAACTTATAGAAAATATAGTATACTTGTGTTCAAACACAGTACGTTTGCTATTCAATACAACATTTTTGGGACACAGTGATTAATAGGTAATAATATATGTATTTGTTTAATTGGTTTTACTTGTTAAAAACTGGTGAAAAATAATTGCGACAGACAATGCAGAAACTTAAAGCAGAAGATCTTCAATTCACGAAAGCAATGCTTGCAACCATGTACATGGTTCCTGCAATATGTTGCTTGGGCCGTTATAATTCAGCGTGTAGAGTTTCAGATAAATTTAATAGTTTATAAAACGAGCCTTCGCAAAACATAATAATGTTCTATTAAATTCGATGGAAAGCCATGAGGTGGCAAAGCCAGAAATCCAATGCTAACTGGAGCATTTACATTGCCAGAGATTAAAGCATTAGGAGGATTAAAAATGCTATAATTTACTTGTGTGTAAACGTCATTTAAGGCATCCTCCGCAACGAGTTCCCATAATCGAGGAATGTTGTCAATGGATGAGAGACTTTTCAGATAAATTTCTCCTCTTAAATATATAAAAAAAAATGGTGCTCCATAACATCCCATGAAGGGATTGGGGAGAGCTTCTCACAATCAGCACTCACTGGTTGGGACCTACAGTTTTACTGCGGTATCGAAGAGTATTTTTGAAAAACTGTTTCATGGCTCACCATTCGATAGTGTCACCATCACTATGCGAGGTGACCCCGCGAAAGAAGTTTAAGGTGGTCGGAGTAGGGATCGAACCCTCATTCTCATGCACAAGAGCCGCGTACACTAACCGTTGCAGCACCGACGACAAATACATCCAAGATAGGCAAAGCTAACGGGGATTCATGCCACATATTAAAAGGTTTCTACACACAAATGGCTCCAAATGAGATGATTGGATAGTATTTTGAATCCCTTCTGTAAACCTAGGGGTATATCTATCATAAAGTCCAAGGCATTCTCAGCGACGAGTTACCATAATCGGGGAATGACATCAATCGACGGTAGTAGCTACTGGACAGTAGCTACTCATGCTACTCTGTGCAACATGTTTTGTAGCTTTATCATCAGGAACATGACAAACCAAACATAACAAACCACAAACAGCGAGCAAGTACTGTTTGATCGTATATAAACGAATACGAGTCGATTTATTGATTGAAATGTTCGAGTAAAATTATATTCGTTTTGCTCTTTTTTCCCGGCTTACTCATCTCATACAGTCCCGATACAGGCAATGACACCACCAACCCAATGTACACAAAAACGGAAGCGGATCCGTTTCAACCCCGATACGAGTCAGTAAAAGCACGAAACCCCGAAATGTGAGTTGTTGAACCCGTTTCGAACCCGTTACGAGTCCGTAAATACATGGAAAAGTGAATCAATGCTTATGCCATTAGGGGAATCCGTTTCGAACCCGTTACGAGTGCGTAAACACATAGAAAAGCGAATCAGTGAAATTGCGATTTGGTAGATTCGTTTCGAACCCGGTACGACTCCGTTAAAACATAAAAACCGAATCAGTGAAATTGCGGTTTGGCGGATCCGTTTCGCGTCCGTAAAAACATAAAAAGCGTATCAGTGAAATTGTGCTTGTTTGTGGCAAACGACTTCCATACACTTTGATACTTGCGTATAATTTTGTTTGTATCATTTTTGATTACGAGTAGCAGATTTTGGACGAACAGGAATAAGGTTTGATATGTGGTAAAGTTGGGACTTAAATTGTATCCAAACAAATAACTAATCAGGCAAATCCTATTATTGTACATTAAGTACTACATATACATATATAGCACAAGTTGAAATTAACTTGACACTTTAAGTCTATTTACTAATATATCTAAATGTTTTAGACTGTTTCAAGCGTACTGAATACATATAAACTCCTGTTGAATTCGCACACAAAGACAATTGCCATTGTACGCCATATACAAAACTCGTATATACTTTAAGTCGGATACAAATCCTATGTATACGACTTCAATTATAAATAACAACAATTTACTATACAAGGCACAGTGGTTTAACCCTCTGCAACTGACGTCGTAGTCCGACAGACACCGTAAAGCAAAACTTCATGCGTAACTTCGTAAATTACTGAAACATCTTCACGACACTGTTTTTGCTCTATTTAAAACACACCTTTCTCATCTTCAAATCCTCGGTAAATATATAATGTATAGCATTTTTTTGAAATGCCTATCATTTTAGGTTGCTCACGGACCTTCAGCCGACAATCATCCTATACCATTTTGTGTCTGGCGTGGACGATTCTTAACCGTGTCTGGCGTGGACACCTCAATTGGTCGACCAATACGGTGTTCGTCTTGATAGCTCGTTCGGCCGCGTGTAAGCTTTGCTACCTATTATTTTACAGCCGTAAACGAAGAAGCAGACTCCCCCAGAGTAGAATCTTGCTCGGCTTTAATATTGTTTGGATTGATACCTTTCAAATGCAAATATTGAACTACATAACGGTCAGCAATTTTTTTCTGTGTTTGAAAATTCACTGAGATCGTTTACTTATGATGGCTCAAAGAAAAATACCAAACAACGTGGCGACTTTTAAATATATGTTTTATAAGGTTGCCACTTTTCACCAAAATATTTTTTTTCAAACTTCTGGCACCATTACACGTCAGCTCGGCTAGTTTTGAGAACGACCTTGTAACACTCTTTTGGGGACAACGATCTTGTATTGACAACATTCTTCTGAGAACACTTGTGTTGGGCTGGCACACACTTTATATACATTTCAGACAGGTCGATTTATGACAATCTGAAACTTAGTGGGTTGCAGACTAAACCATTCGGATTCTCTGCCTTGGCTGAGATCGGTACTTTGGGTTACTGCCGCCGTATCAACATTACATGTCCGGTGAGAACGGTTGGGGATAGAATTTTATTGCATGAATTATATACCAATAGTGCAGGAACAGGAAGCCAAAGCCTCTGTGTAGGAATCAGCATTTTGCACTATTTATGTCCAGAAAGCGCTGGGCAACTTCTCACAATGCGCCAAAAAAATAAATAAATTTTGAATACAAAGACTGTGGGCGGTTTGTTTCAAATATTTTGCACCGAACAACATTTTGATATTTGCATGGTGAATTTCTACACGCTGAAAAATAACGGCCTCTCTAACACATTTTCCCAAACATATTCTGCAGGAACCATGAGTATGTTTGGAACACACTTCAAATATTTATATGTTTGCAAGTCCCAAACTTACTTGTATTTAATGCAAACAGTATCATGTTTACTGACAAGCATGTAAGCTTTTATGTGAAAACATATGCGTTCTCATCCCAAACATCCATGTACTTACGTGGAAGCATTCGCGTGTTCCCACCCCCAAACCTACATATAGTTACGTGGAAACATATGCAAATTTCCTCCCAAATATATTAATAATTTAAAACGAATTATACTTTAAATTCAATATATATGTATTATTTATTATAATTAATAATAACAATATAAATCCACATTTATAAATAATTATTACAAAAAATTAATAGATTTAAAACGGCCCTTTTTACATTTATTTGCATTGAATGCATTATTTGTTTTTTTATAAAATGATAATCTGCTGGTCATTTGTTTTCAGAAGGTTTCAGCTATACGTTGGTTATCACTATGCGTTGCTGCACAAACAAGATATTTATATGCAAATCAAGTTCATGCAAGCCAAGCGTGGATTAATTACTTGTATTTTTTTTATTACACTTATTTCACAATTGGTCCGCCGTTCCGATTTTCTCGGCTCGGACAGACAAAGGGCTTCATGTATTGCCCTTTCCTCAAAATGTTGTCTCACTTTGGTAGCACACATCCATATATACAAAACACATACACAAAACCCAAAGTAACATAACAAACCATTTAACCGTCCGAGCCTTCGTTTATTCTTTTTTCACTGATCAAGCCCTTTTGATATCCTCTGTCCGATTAAGCATTGACGGCTGAATACGTGAAACTACAAGCCAATACATGAACCAAAACAAGAAACACTGACTTAATCTGCAATTTGCACTCAAATTCAGGAATATTTATGACTTACTGAGTGAGAGAATAATGCAAAAATACAGATGCACACTTACAAGACAGACTCTCTCGTTGTCCGTCTTCTATTCTCTTGCTCTCGAGAGAGCATAGACAGTGCAACAAAGCCAGCTGTATTTGTATCACAAACATAAATATATGTGGGTCGAATTCTAACATATTAATCATTGTGTCTCAAACATGTAATATTGAATAGCAAACACAATGTCTTTGGACACAAGTATATTATATTTGCTACAAGCTTCCAACACACTTTTTATTTACATCCAAACAACAACAAAATACAGACTTTTCAGCGTGTAGTGAGATATTGAGACACATTGAGACCCATTTACTTTTGTCGAGTTAATATTTTACCACGAATCACTGTGCTTGATAAATGTTTGGTGCCACAGTCGAACACTAAGTACAAAACTAATTTCGCATTTGTGGGTTATGGCGAATACTTGTCGCCTTCCACTGAGCCTTTCCGCTTCTCAACTGGGTTTTTTATTATTTTCATTTTAATATCAAACAGCAATAAATAAAAGTTTAAAATACACATACTACGAATATGCAAATGTATGTGTTTAAATGTCATTTTTTGCTAAACACTACGCGAGGATATGAACACGTGTACGCATGTATATGTTTTACGTAAGGATATTTGTATGCGTGTGTACGTAAATGAATTGATGTATGTATATTTGTGTGCGTGTAGATGTATTTTGGTTAGGAGTTAGAAATCGGAGCTGGGGATATAGACACATAAGCGGAAAACAAAAGTAATAGTACACAGCACAACAAAAAAAAAAGAGAGCCTTTGACATAAACCGAAACAAATCGCATTTAAATTTACCTGCCACACAATGTGGCACACATAAAGCCACAAACAAAATGTGCGGTGCATAGAGGGGTGATGGAAAATTGTAGTGGTTGCCGTTTGGGGGGGGGGGGGGGGGGCAAAAAGTTTCCATCAGATGAGCTGGTAGTCAACGAATTTAGCTTGAACTCTACAAAGTCCTAAAGAAGTTTAAATCAGAGGTTGGGCGATGCATTATCTTTTAGTAGACAATTCCCATCTACTATCGGCAGCCCAAATGAGGACTTCCCTAATTTAAATTTTTGTCCTCCATAAATTCCACACATAGTAAGACTAATTATAATAGATTTATAAACTACCATATATATGTTTGGACTATAGATGACATTTCATTATAACTACAGTTATGAGACTAAAGAGTTTTTGCTATTTCTTTTATTGGACGCCTCCCCAGGTGATTGGTAGAGTGGGTCCCTGAATATATGTGGGGCACCGAACAACTAATATGTGAAGGGCGAACCATAATATTTGCATTAGAAGCAGCTGTACCTACTTGTATCGAGTGACTACAAAAGGCGTCTGTCTTAACAGATGTTTCTAGTCCTGTAACAACTGATAATCGTTAGACCCAGCATTTTGTTTATATCACATGATTGCAACCCAGTCTTATCGATAGCAACGTTCTAAAATATCAAGAGTTTAAACCAGCCTAATATATTGACGCTCTAATGGCGAGTTTTTCTGTCAGTGGTCATTAAAATCCAGTTGATTCTAATGCACACAATTCGTACAGGCTTCCCCTTAAAGTCGTAGAATTCCGGAGGAACAGTGTGCCGAACTTTTCGCTGTGGACAATCATTTGGCATAGTTTGTGAATGAACCGATATATATTCCGTGTGTTCAGGGTCGTAAACTTAACGCTCCTGACATCTTGCTTACTTCACACCCCGACAAGTCTAGGGAAATACTATTGCACCAGTTGGCAACTTGGATCATTGAATAATTTCTGCATAATTTTCATATTCTAAACTTCCCAAGTCTTGTACACCCGTCAGTTTTATTATATTCATCTACCAATTCAATTGGAAGCTATATTTTTTAGATGCCAGCTTCGATGCCGCTACTGAAAAGTTGGAGAATCGTATCTGAATCAAAACGAATAGATTTATTGCCTTCGGTTAAACTGTCAAACAAAAATGTTGGTTTAAAAGCACATGCCACGAGGTTGTCAGATCTACTGAGGAAACATTCAATGTTCGAAGTTCGACCAAACACTTCCACTTAACCGGCTAAACAAACAGTCAATATGGGAATTTCCACAGTAAAGTTTAAGTTTTGAATCGTCCAGTTAAATTGTTCAATACGTAGTATATTTAGAAAAAGAGAAGAAAAGAGAAAAAAGAGAAGAAAAATATTAGCGATTAATAAGGCTGACATTAGGTATTTCTGTGGAAATACCCATATCCAAATGTGCTGCAATACCAAGACAACAGAGGTTCGTTTACGAACAACGTCTTCGTTCTAAGGTTATTGCATCTCCTACGGGGGAGCAACAGCATTTGGTTGTTTGTTAAAAGCGTAAAGGATAATTCCTTTTCCATTCCAGCTCTTATCAATAACAAATAAATATTCACTGATTCAGTGGACGAGACTAACCTTTTTAATTGTTAAGGCTAATTTTGCTCCTCCTTTTCCTGAAGGTAATCAACAAATGTTCAAGATTAAACGGGTGTCTAGGGTCTAGATTTGGGTAGTTTATGAACTACCTAGTTTATTTAGGGTGACCAGCAATCACCCTCATGAACATAATGCACATGTTCGATACGGCGAGTATGTTCGTTATTGTTACGACCGGGCACGTTAAATGAACGAGTTCGAGAACTAGTGAACGAGTTCGACACAAGTCTACTAGGGCCATACCTCAGATATTTTTCCGAACGAGTGTAGTGAAATGAGTTCTTGTCGGATTGGACGCCTTTAAACCTAACCCGTACATTGCACAACATTTTTAATATATCGGACTTTTAATATAGTGTACAGCAATCGTGCATATGTTTGGAATATCCGTATGCTTACGCGCAAGACTTGTTTTCATGAATTGAAGATCTGCTGCTTTTGTTTCTTTGGTGTCTGTCACGTTTTTGTTTTCAGCAATTTTCAACAAATAAAGCCATGTTTGGGTCACAAAAGCATATGCTATTGTCTATCAATCACTGTGGTTTCAACATGTAATAATAAACAGACTGTTATATTTCCATCAAAGGACCGAAAATACAGGATCAGGTCTAACTATCTGAGTGGGGCCAAATAGAGTTGACTCTATAGCGCCTAAAGTTCGAGTTTGGCTGTTGATGCACAAACGTTCAATAGATATCACACTTGTGCCAATTTCTAGATATAGACAAATCGGCTGCTCTTGATGTCTTTGGCATAAAAATACTACACGCTGAAAAATCTGTCTTTGTTTGTTGTTTGGATGCAAATATAAAGTGTGTTTGGAGCTTGTCGCAAATATAGTGTACTTGTGTCCAAACATATTGTGTTTGCTATTCAAAATTACATGTTTGAGACACAATGATTAATATGTTAGAATTAATATGTGTTTGCGACCCACATATATTTATATTTGTGATACATATACAGCTGTGTTTGTTCCACTGTCTATATTCTCTCGAGAGCCAGAGAATAAAAGAGGGACAACGAGAGTCTATCTTGTAAGTGTGTATCTGCATTTTTGCATAATTCTCTCAGTCAGTGAGTCATAAATATTCTTGAATGTACGTGCAAATTGTTTCTTGGTTTGGCTGTTGTATTGCGCTTTAGTTTCAATACTTCATCGGACAGAGGATATCAAAAGCGCTTGACCAGTGAAAAAAGAATAAACGAAGGCTCAGACGGTTACCTTAGTTTTTGTGTATGTGTTTCGTATATATATATTTGTGCTACCAAAGTGAGAAACGATTTTGAGGAAAGAAAGTGTCTGTCCGAGCTTTTACTGAGAAAATCGGATCGGCGGCCATTTGTGAAATAAACGCTTGGCTTGCATGAACTAGATTTTTATATAAATATATTCTATGTGTACCAATGCATAGTGATAACCAACGCATAGCTGAAACCTTCCGCAAACAAAAACTTGAGAGACAACAAAGAAGTGGCGAAATACGCATATGTAAAAGCATACATGTTTGCCAGTAAACATGATGCTGTTTTCATTTAAATAAAAGTGAGTTTGGGACTTGCAAACGTATTAATGTTTAACGTGTGTTCCAAGCATATATATGGTTCCTGCAGAATATGTTTGGGAGGAACTCTGTTATTTTTTATATTTTTTTTGTATATTTGTATATTTTGTATATTTTTCAGAGTGTAGGAACGTTCGTTGGACTAAACACATATTTGACGTGTGGAGAGAAATATTCCAGTGCATGGGAATTTTAAGGCAGTGCAAGAAATAGTTAAAATATTTACTTCAAACTATATACTCTATGTATATTCGACACAATATGGAAGGCACCTCGCAGCTATGTGCTGAAGCTCCCAGATCTTCTTTCTATCTAATTGACCGAGTTCTGTTATTTGGATACCTTACGGTGAATGACTTGAGTGCTCTCTTTTAATAATGTGACTTGTATATTACTATTCTATAGATATTTCCACTGTCATTGTTCTGGGGAGATATGGGACAATAACATCCCCGACTTTGAATATTCGTTTGAAATGCTCAAATGTCAAATAACTGTCATTGGTTTTTATAAAACTCTGAAAAATTCGGACTATCAACTATACAGAGAACTCTGTAGCGTAAGAAAGGAATAGAGGCAACATTTCGTACATCTGACGTTTCCTTTCACAGGGAGGTAGGTGACAGCGAGACATATTCGACGCAAATTGACAGGTAAAAAAAAAACCGTTTCCCATTACATTCCATGAAGGGATTGGGGAGAGCTTCTCACAAACAGTGAGCTCTGCGCTTTCTAATTTTTCATTCACTGATTGGGACCTACAGTTTTTACACCGATTCCGAACGGTATTTTGAGAAGCTTTTTGATGGCTAACTACTCGCTAGTGTCGCCGTCACTATGCGAGGTAACCGCCGCCGAAAGAAATTTTTTAAGGTGGTCAGAGCAGGGATCGAACCCAGGATCTCATGTACAAGAGGCGCGCACACTACCCATTGCACCACCGACGGTCAGCAATTGACAGGTGCAGTTACTAAAACTCTTGACTTAAGTTTTTCGTATCATTTTAGTGGATAACTACGAAATTTGAATGTATTTTCCACTTTTTTGTTACTTTTTAATAATAGCAAACATTAGTGTTATATTTAACATATTTATGTTAACATACAAACTCGAAATTCTGCTGCTATTATTGCCTTGTTGGATGTGGTTGGTTCTATGGTTCTATCTGGTATTATTACAGCAATACATTTCAATATCCAACGTTCGTTTGCAACCACACCAGTTATATTAAATTTAATGAGAAAAATGGTGTCTCTATTCCATTCTAACTCTATGAAAAGCTCAGTCTTTAGCAGAGCAACTCGTATTTGGAATTAACTCCATACTGACATCTTTCCTAGCGCCTAAAATTTAAACAGCGAAGAAAACCAAAGCCGCGGGCATTGATACTTTACTACCTTAAATACCAAAAGCGTATCCCATAACAATGCCTCGACTTCTACAATCCTTGTGTTATCTACAACTCTTATTTTATGTCACAAAATAATATGTTTATGATCAACAAGTTATGTTATTGCAACTAAATATATCCCTTTTGCTGATACCTTCATTCTTATTATAAAAATTATAAAATAATATGTTCGTGATAAACAAAGTTTATTCTTGGGAGTAAATATATAATATTATTTATTTATTTTAAAGATATTATATTATAATCAACTAAGAATATGTTCATATTTAACTACAAGGACATTTCTAATACAATTTGCTTCCAAATAATAATATGTTTGTAAGTTTTCCCCAAACATATATATAATGCCAGCCAAATAAATACATGTTTGCATCCGGTATTTTCTGCAGCTTCTATTACTGTAACTTAAAACTCCTCTGTCAAAAATTTTTCAACAAACTCTTTTTCTTGCATCACAAACTCTATGATGGACCTCATATGCCACCACATTATTATGAAATTCTTTCAAAAACCCACGTCTCATAGTTAAATTTCGCAACAAGAAAAAGAAAATAAAATCGAAACAAAACGAAGAAAAGTGAAATGTTGATAATTTATGGCATTTAATTTTCTTGCAACAACTTAAATTTGTTTAAAAACCAGAACAGAAACACATCCGTATCCGTATCCGTTCTGCCAAACTTACGACAACTACCAATATAGCAAGCAGCCACACAACGATTTCGTCATTGTCGGTTAAGCCGCGGTAGCAGAAGGAGCAGACATTCCACGCACGGAAACGGTTCATGTAAATGTGTGACTGTTACAACGTAACGCGCCGTAAGAATTCTATGCGTCGCCGGAGGAAGAATACGCTGAGACATACATTTAAGACAAAGGTGGTAAGGCAAGGTGGTACTTGCAGAGGTCACAATGAAATGGCAACCTACAGTGGGCTGGAAAGATATAAAGGTTGGAGTTCCATTTAAAGTAATTTATGACCTGCGGTAGAGCAATAATATGCATGCTCTACTCATGGTTCCTATATTATTTTCAATTCACACACACTTCAATTCACAAGTCGACAGTCACTCTGCTCAGTTGCGAGCAACAAGCCATGAAAAAAGCTTCTCACACAATAACCATTTGGCGTCAGCTTATTCGCTATTACTTCTGAGATTTAGTATTAACTCTCTTGCTATATTGTTAAGGCCAAACTATATTTTCCAAAACTTATTCTGCAGGCACCATATATGTGTTAGGAACACACTTCAAATATTCATATGTTTGCAAGTCCCAAACTCAGGTGTATTCAAATGCAAACATTAGCATGTTTACTGACAAACATGTATGCTTTCACGTGGAAACATATCCGTTCTACATCAGAAACATTCATATACTTACGTGGAAGCATTCGCGTGTTTACCCCAAACCTACATATACTTACGTGGAAACATATTCCAATTTCCTCCCAAATATAATAATATTTAGAAACGAATTATTCTTCGATTTAAATATATATGTATCATTAATTAATATTAATTTTAACAGTATCAATCCACATTTATAAATAATTAATACAAAAATTAATAGATTTCAAATTTATTTGCAATAAATATTAATAGACATTTATTTGCATTGAATGCATTATTTGTTTGTTTTTTCATAAAATTAGAATCTGCTGATCTTTTGCTTCTCTTTTCTTTGTTGTCGCTCACGTTTTTGTTTTCAGAAGGTTTCAGCTATGCGTTGGTTATCTAACGAAACGAAACATCTGATACCACTGTATATGAAATATGATAAAGGTGGGGTGTCTTTGAGGGTGCCACATCTGGTGCGAGTGTATGCAACATTCGCTGTCTTTCACTGTATTTATATATGTGTGTGTATGTAAATTTTAATTTAAATTTTATACACGGCAATAATAAAATAGAATAAATTCATTCCTGCACGCATCATAAACGAGTTCAACTGACTTCAACATTTGCCAATGACTGTCTGAATGAATGAAACAATAAAAATGCGATTTAAACTAAGATTGCCCAGCTGCGAACAAAAAGTACCAAAGGGCCTTTTATTGTGACAACGCTTGGAATAAAGAATCACTCTGATATCCAGAATAATTGTTGCCTATTCTAACACTAACAATTTAAACAACTTGTAGTCCAGTGTTCCGCTTTTTCAGGGAACTTCCTACACTCAAGAAAAAAAATCATTCTAATATACATATGAGCTAAATGATTATTCGTTTACAACAGTAGAAACTACCGATTCCATTAAATGTTTTTATTTGGAAGGAATATTTCAAGTTTTGCAGGCAACGTTGAGTATACATAGCAACAGAAGTATGTTTGTGACAAAAAACTTCAAAATTCTATTATTCAGCAGCATAAATTACCATTTTTCCTTTAAATATGATGATGGAAACACCATTGCTGTCAACGACAAGTGCTACAAAGTCGTCCAAAAAACATATTTTTGTCAGAATCAGTAGTTGCAGGGAAATGTTTTTAGTTGGGGGAAACATTTCTGGTTTTCCAGCGTACCATAGTTCTGTCGATGACTGAGGTAAAGTTACGTGCTGAAAAATCTATATTTCTTGTTCTTCGGACATACATATAACGTGTTTGTAGCTTAATTGAAATATAGTATACTTGTGTCCAAACACATGGTGTTTGCTATTCAATATTACTAGTTAAAAACACAATGATTAATATGTCATAATATATATATTTGTGACCTAAATGTGGCTTTGTTTGTTGAATACTGCTGAAAACAAAAACGTCATAGACAACAAAGGAACACAAGATGTCGTAGTTCTTCACTTAATGAAAACAATGCATAATGTTATAGGGCCCGCTTTTTCAGCGTGTAGTCATATTCAGTGGGTTTCGTTAGAATCCGCTAAACCTTTCAAAATATGAACAGAAGAGTTTACTCTTCTCGGGGGGTTTGAATTCAGATTATTTATTGAGACACAATCATTTAATTGACAGAAACAGCATCAACATTTTCACTATTTTAAAACATTCGTTAAGTTTCACTTGTTTACGACTGGCCTGGGCTTGGTCAGCCTCTTCTGGAAACACTTGTCTTGGACTGATGTCACCCGCCTTGGCATCAAATACTCTCCCGATACTTCGCGAACTCGGTATTTGAAGAATTTGTGAATATAAGAGAATTCTCGTCCAAAGCCTCTATGGTGAAACAGTCCGCCGGAACCGCCATGGTCGAATAGCCAGCCGAAGAAACAATGATACCTTAGTTATACAGTGTCTCTGTGGTGAAATATTCAGCAAAAGCAGCCATGATCAAATAATCAGCCGAAGCCGCTATCATCGAACAGTCGACCGGAGCCGCTATAGTCGAATACACGCTGAAAAATATTGGCTTCACGCTGAAAAGTATTGGTCGCAGCAACATATTGCACAAAACATGTGCATATTTGCAGCCAGTGTTCTCATGAATTGAGGATCTGCTGCTTTATTGCTTCTTTGTTATCTGTAACGGGTTTTAACAAAAAAACACATATTTGGGTCTCAAAAACATAAATTATAGCCTATAAATCATTGTGTTTCAAACATGTTATATTGAATAGCAAACACAATGTGTTTGGGCACAAGTATAGTATATTTGCGACAGGCAACATAAAAGACAGAGTTTTCAGAGTGTATGAACGAATTGCCAGCCGAAACCGCTATAGTCAGCTGAGGCAGCTATCGTCTAATAATCAGCCGAACTGCTACGGTCGAATAGTCAGCCGACGCCACTTTGATTAAATAGTTAATCGACGCCGCTATGGTAGAATAGTCAGCCGAAGCCGCTATGATAGAATAGCCAGCCGAAACTGCTATCATCGACTAGTAAGCCGGAGCCGATATTGTGGAATAGTCAGCCGGAGAAGCAATGACCAAATAGTCAACCCAAGGCGATATGATCAAGACGTTAGCCGGAGTCGTTATACGCAGCCAAAGCTGTAATGATCGAGTAGACAGTCGGAACCACTATGGTCGTATACTCAGCTGAAGCCGCTATGATAAAATAGTCACTCGAAGCTGCTACAGTCGAAGAGTCAACCGAAGTCGCTTTGATCGAATTGTTAGACAGAACCGCTTTGATCGAATAGTCAGACGAAGCCTCTATCACGGAATAGCCTGCCGAAGCCGCTATGATCGAATAGTCAGCGGTAGCCGCTAGGATCGAATAGTCAGCAGGAGCCGCTCTGGTAGAATAGTCAGCGGAAGCCACTAGAAACGAAAAGTCAGGCGAAGGTTCTATCATGGCCTAGCCAGTCGAAGCCGCTATGATCGAATAGTAAGACGAAGCCTCTGTCATGGAATAGTCAGGCAAAGCCGCTATAATCGAATAGTCAGCGGGAGCCGCTAGGATTGAATAGTCAGCAGGAGCCGCTCTGGTAGATCAGTCAGCCGAAGCCAGTAGAATCATGAAGTAGCCAGTCGAAACCGCTATGATCGAATAGTCAGACGAAGCCTCTACCAACGAATAGCCAACTGAAGCCGCTATGACCGAATAGTAGCCGACGCCACCTGTATTGAATAGTCAGCAGGAGCCGCTATGGTAGAATAGTTAGCCGAAGCTGCTAGAATCAAATAGTGAGGCAAAGCCCCTATCACAAACTAGCCAGTCGAAGCCGCTATAATCGAATAGTCAGAATAAGCCTCAACCGGCTCCGATAGTTTTGAATAGTCAGGTGGAGTTGTTACGGTGGAATAGTCAGCCGGAGCCGCTATGGTCAAATAGTTCGCCGAAGCCACTATGCTCTAATAGTCAGATGATGCCGCTATAATCGAATTTACAGCAGGAGAAGGTATGATTAGTTTGTCAGCAGAAGTCGCTGTATAAAATGATCGACTAGTTAGTCGAGGCATCTGGGATCTAATAGTCGAATCGTTAATCAAATAGTTAGTCGAAGCCACTATGCCCCAATAGTCAGCCGATGCCGCTAAGAACGAATAGTCAGCCGAAGAAGCTGTGATGTGTTAGTCACCCGAAGTCGCTATATAAAATGTATTTCTTGTCGTGAAATCACTGGTTTTCCATTACATCCCATGAAGGTCTGGGAGATAGCTTCTCACAGCCAGTGAGCTGTGCCCTTTCCAGTTTTACACTCACTAATTGGGACCTACAGTTTTACACCGGTTGTGAATAGTATTTTGAGAAGCTTTCTCATGGCTACATATTCGATAATCTCGCCTTCACTAAGCGAGATTACCGTTGTCGAAAGAAATGTAAGGTTGTCGAACAGGGATTGAACCCACGTTCTCATGTATAAAAGCCGCGCACACTTAACATTGCAGCACCCGCAGCCGTATTAAAAAATAGAAAGTTTTAAAAATACTCGTTGCCCATTTCAGAACTAGAGCCTCAAGATCGTGTGCAATGATCAATCGTATCAGACGCTGGGAATTCATACTAATCATTAAGTACTCTGGGTCTCACTCAGGCGAATGAGAATTACAGCTAAGCATTCATTCTTGTTCGTCGCGTCTGAGATCAGTTTGTTGTTGCTATGTGCATTTTTTATACACCAGTCAACAGAGGCATACAGACAAATTTTTCCTCTTCATAAAACGCCTTTCCATACACCAGTCAACAGAGTTGGTGCGTTAGGCAGTGAGTGTGATTGTAGCAAAATAAAAATTTGTTTGCCGCAAACAATCTTTGAACGTCATAGCGGAGAATATTGCAGCTGCAAAAATACCTATTTTTCCTGAGAAAATGTTAATAGAATAACCAACGCGGTTAACATTAAGTTCTTCATAGGTATCCGAGCCGTCTTTTGTGGTCAGAAATTGTGCACATGTACGCCAGTGATCTTTAGTTCATTAATGGCTTTCAATACCCATAGTATAATGTTCTTGTTCTTAAGCGAACCTTCTCCAAAAACAAACTTCAAAAAATATGTTAGTAAACACAAAGAGACCTCAACTGAAAAGAGTTTCGCAAACATATTTGTTATTCCAGCAAACATACTATGTATATTCCTGTTGCAAACATTGTGCCCGACAATAGTTTGTTGACTGCTGTTGTCTATCAAACAATATTTGCTTTAATAAGCAATTTGTATTTTATTTTTGAGTTTCGTTCTGACTTCCTTTGCACCAAATAAAGAAAACGTTTTCGATCGCATAAACTAAATTGTACTTATTTCCTTTTGAATGAGTGTTGAAGGCCTTATATATGGAACGCCTTTATAAGTTCAAAACTGGGCATTTCTTCAAATACACGCTCGTTTGAATGTATAAACGTGTTTCATTCACCTTCTACGATTTTGGCATTTAAAGTCAAAGGACCTCATACCCTAAATCTAACGAAATGCGCGAAAAGACGCGTAGACCTTTTGCAATTGTTTAGAAATTTATCACTTCATGCGGAAATGGTTTTAGTTTTTGTGGTGTTTTGAATCATGGTGGTGTTAGCAGTGAAGGCCTTCGATTCCCTGTGGGGGTAGGAAGAAGGACATACCGAAAAACCTTAGACACCTTGTTGTATTTAACCAGACTTCAGGCTGATTTGTTTCCTTTCATTTCCTTCGCAGTTAAATGGCGTGCATTTGGTAATGGCTTTCGTTCATTGTTGCCCCCTCTCTACAATTGTAACAGAAATTTCTGAAATTTTGCTTTTTTTCATTTCATTTTGTATTATTGTAATTTATTACACCTCATTTGTTTTCTGAGCGTAGAAAAAACGTACATCAACAATAACATGAATAAAAAATATTTTTGTTTTGTTTTTTAATTTTAATTTGATAATTAACCCTTAGCAGAGATTACAAGGATGTTTTACACACTGCGGCGGCAGCGTAAAAGTGTCTGTTGTCCTTTGGTGCATGCAATTTAAAGGTTACAAAACAACAACAACAAAAAAGGACACAAAAATGCATGAACAAATTTTGAAATATTTCAAGCTTGTAAAGTCGTAGGGATAATTGAGAATATAATTCATCCTTTGATGTTGTCGTTTGACAAAATTTAAAAGGGCGTGACGCTTTATTTTTATTGTATGTGTGTGTCTTCTGATAAAGAGAGGTGTGTAAATTGTTTGGTAACATGTCAAAGAATTGCTATTTTTCATGGAAAAATTATATTGTGGTTTTGTTGAAGCATTAGAAATTACAATTGAAGGTCTTGCTAATAAAACAAAAACCTGTTAGTAATGAAATCTAAATACCCAGTAAATGTAACTAGTTTGATTAGTTCAATATGATTTTGTAAAGTTGTTATGCAAAAAGGATGATTTAGAAAATTCGCAAGGACGAAATATATTCGTTTGTATTTTATTATAGCCGCGTTGAAAAGTGGAAACTGAAGTAAGTCGTCATCAAAAACGACATAACAAAGATTAAGGACCTCGACAAATATTGCACAATTGAAATGACTAAAAATTATGAAAACATTCAAATTATATTTTACAGAAATTTACAAATTTTCTTTGAATTAAAATTTAAGATTTTCCTATCTTCGTTCATTGTCCCTGTGGTCAATTCAAAAACAAAATTATCGACAAAAATGTCCTGCTACACAAAAATTTCATATCATATGTATTTCACAAAAGTTGTATTATATGAACCTATACCTGCAATCATCATAATACAAACATCTGTTGTCATAAAAGTTTTCAGTCAATAAAATCACAACAATGGGGACCAATAAAATAAAATATATAACACGAATATAAAATGTGTCCAAAGAGAAAATATAGATACGACAATGACAGAGTGAGAGAGAGAGAGAGAGACAGGACAAAAACGCAACGTCAAACAAATAAATTGCACTTAACAACATGAATGAATCCTGGTGTCTAGTGCCAGTGGATTCTGATTTTAAACAAAACTTGTGTACAAATTTCTGTGTCACATTAATATGGAAGAGGAACAAATAAAACCAAGAAGAAAAAAATCATAAAAAGCCAATGTATAAATGTGTATCATCATACACCCTAATAGGACTCTTTGTAGTATTTCGGAAAAAGGGGAGATCCTCAAAAGGTTTCCCTCATGCAACACGAAAAAAAAAGGTAAAAGAGCGAAAATCAAACGAGAACCAAAGCAACAACAACAAAAAGCAAACTCAAAAACAATGCCACATATGCTAAGGATGGCCCAATTGTACTCGTGCACACACTGTTATCACTGTTGTTGCCAGGATTACGGTTGACTTTATGCACTCTCTCTATATGTGTGTGTGTGTGCATTTGTAACGATATCCATAAATGTGTGTGTGTGAGTGCCATGACACTCGTGGCAATTTAACTTTTTAAATTATAATTGTAATGCAACACAACAAAATGCACTCTTACAGATACACACGTACATATTCCATTCGCAAACAAAAGGACACCCGTGGCGTTTTATGAAAAGGACAAATTTGTCTGTATGCCACACGCCACACCAGGTGTGAGCCACATACATGCATAGTATATACCCAGTAAGGTAATGAGACAAAAAAGAAAATAATAAAGGGCGTGAATTAAACATTAAACATGAGACAATACAAAAGGATTAATACATGAAAATGAGTTTATATTTCATTTTACAATTCTCAGTTTTTTATAACAGCTTATATAGATTTTGGCTTATAAAGACGTCCTGTGAGGGTTAATATATTTTGCTGCAAAACAAATTTTAATAATCTGATTATATTCTATAATGATCAATCTTCTCTTCAACACTTAAACAATTTAAACAAACTTGTGCGAGTGGTATTGAAAATTTAACAATTTCATTACTTCATTGTCACTGGTTCAAATGCAGCGATTAGGCTCCATGAAGAAAACAAAGCTCTTAACCCTTTGACGACCATACATTTTCGGCCGAAGCGAATTATTTTTGGACCAAGTTCCTTATCGCATGTTCCTTATCGCATTCACCCAAAAAAAAAACAGCGTTGTGATAGGTCGTCCTACTTCAGCTCCAGCGCGAGCTGTATTTTTTGCACAGTGAAAAATCTGTATTATTTTATGTTTGGATGCAAATATAACGTGTGTGTGGAGCTTGTCCCAAATATAGTATACTTGTTTCTAAACACATTGTGTTTACTATTTCATATTACACGTTTGCCACACAATGATTAATATGTTATAATACATGTGTTTGTGGTCCAAATACAGCTTTGTTTGTGATACAAATACAGCTGTGTTTGGTGCACTGTTTGCCTCATCTTTTGAATTTATGGTCTATAGAAAGCAAAATAAGACAAGGATAGATTTTTCTCAACCTAAATGAATGTCATTGCAAGTGTATAACTGTAGTTTGCATTATTCTTTCAGTAACTGACTCATAACTTCTTCTAAATGCGTCTGTAAATTAATTGACTGTTTCATATGTTGACTGCTTCACTGCGTATTATCTTCATGCTTACATGCACTAATCGGTCGTTTGGGAGGGAACCCACGAATGCTTTGACGTAAGTCTGTGTATGTTTGAGATGAAACACTCATCATCTAGCTCCACGTAAAAGTATACATCTTTGTGTAAAAGTATGCATCTTTGTATACAACATGTTAATGTTCGCAATTTAAATATTAGTGAGTTTAGGTCTTGCAAATATATGATTATTTGGAGTGTGTTCCAAATATATACATGGTTCCTGCAGAATGTGTTTGAGAGAAAAAGTCACGAAGGCCGATTTTTCAACGCGTGTAGCTTCCATGTCAAAAATACATAAATTGAAATAGCTAGCGCATCAGTGTGGCCCAGTAACTGTTTTCGATTTCCAAACCAGAAGTAATGGCTCGGCGGTATGAGGTTTTGGTTGAAAGAAATAATAATTTTGAGACCTTTAGTATGAATACAAAATTTGGAAAAACGGTGGACTAAATCTACTAAGCTAAAAGGGGATTATTGTATTGTAATATTGAAACCTAAAACCCAGTTTTTTCCGGAAAAAATACCATTTATTCAAAAAGTAATGGAGCCGCCAAACTGCCCGCTATTGGCAAAAACTATAATAATGATAGTCTACTTTTCTGGACACAAACTATAATTCAAGAGACGGATAACGTTAAAATATCAGATATCCCGATTAATTTTTTTTTGGACGTGATCGTAGCTTGGCTATATTATAGTCCAATGGACGGAGATATTACCTTGAATTGCATGTTAAAAATTAAATCGAACTGATCAATAAAATCTAGGACACACTGATGTTTTATTTCTGCTCTACTTTCAGAATGCTTTTGACCTTTTTCTGTGTGCTAACAAATGTTGGATGTTGTCGTACTGTGCTATAAATTTCAGCGAAAACCTTTAATTTAATAAATTCCAGCAGAGAAATTAAAAATGTCCTTTATTCCTGGAATATATAATCAGGGATACTTTTTCAGCTTTACCGACGAACAATAAAATTTTCATAAAGGATAACAGGATGTTCAAAGGATGAGTAACAACATCAATGAATATTATCCCAAAGCAACAGAAACTCAAAGAATTAATTTACATTATTATCTTTGTCGAGTACAAATTATTTATCCTTTAATTTCACTGAATTTTGGATTGTAAAATGAGATTTTGTTAACAAATTGAGCTTCAAATTAAAACCGAATCGTAATTTGATACAGATATTTTATTTTTTTTTTATTATTTCACAGGAGTTCTGTAACTTTTTAACTATATAATACTGATTTATATCGCTAAAATTTACTTAATTACTTGGGTGACCTTAAACATCCCAGAAGAGTCAAGGGCCTTGCAAAATCAGAATAACATATTTCTTCGATCTTCAGCTTTTCTGCTCCAATTCTCGCGAGCAATATTCCACCTGGTCTTTCCAGGGAAGTCATGGTCGTCCTAATTTTCGATGTCCTTCGATTACGTCGTTCAATATCTTTCGCACTGGTTCATTGTGAGCCCAGCCAGCGTAAACGCGCAATATTGATACTCATAACTACGCTGATGTCGGGATACATATTACACAGCTTGCGGATCATCTGTCGTCGATACTCGTCGCCGTCCTGTATAATGGGATCATATATTTTTTGGAGCATTTTTCTCCCGAAGACTCCCAATGATGTATGGTCAGTACACGATATGACCTGGGGTACTGCGCCGTAAAGCAAGATAGGTTGCATGAGAGTCTGCTAAAGTTGGATCTTCGTTTCTCGCAAGAGGGTGGTATTTATGAAGTGCTTGCTTAACCCGAAATTACACCTGTTTGCAAGCACAACTCTCCATTTACTTTTCAGGCAAACGTTATTAATATATCTTGTTACAGTTTTCTCCGCATCGGGCTATCGAAGGCAGCCTTATAATCTACAAAGAGGTGGTAGATGTTGATTTGTTTTTCGTGGGTGTTTTCCAGGATTTGTCGTAATAGGAATATCTAGTCGAAAGTTGATTTTCCAGACACAAAGCCACACAGATAAGGTCCGATCTGGTCTTCAATAAACGGATTTAGCCTTTCGCACATTACGATCGCTCCGAACGGTTCCGAACGGTATTTTGGGAAGCGTTTGCATGTACTTGATAGTGCCGCCATCACCAAGCTAGGTGGCCGTCGTCGAAGGAAATGTAAGGTGATCAGCGACGGGTTCGAACCCACGTTCTCGTGCACAGGAGCTGCGCACACTACCCATTTAACCACAGACGGCCACCAGTTTTAAACAGGTCAGCCGGTAGTCCATCAGTCCAGCGGCTTTGTTGTTCTAAGCCGGAAAATTGCAGTTCTAACTTCGCTTTGGCTATATGTGATCCACACCCTGATCTATATTGAAATCTCCTGGAACAAGTAAAACAGAAAAGTGATCTCTTCATATTCCCAACATATTCTGTACATCTGTGACAAGATACCCGTCATTATCTCTGCAAAAGGGGGGGCGCTGATCCATTTCCCACGGTTTGGTTTAGTACTTTTTGGTAGAATTTTTGGGCCTCATCCTTCTTTCTGTAATATTTAATTCCATTCAATTCACTTTAACTAAATTCAATGCAATTCAATTCAATTCAATTAAATTAAATTCAACTCAATTCAATTCAATTCAATTCCATTCCGTTCAATTCAGTTCAACTATTTTAATCCCATTCAATTCAATTTAACTAAATTCAATGCAATTCAATTCAATTAAATTAAATTCAACTCAATTCAATTCAATTCAATTCAATTCAATTCAATTCAATTCAATTCAATTCAATTCAATTCAATTCAATTCAATTCAATTCAATTCAATTCAATTCAATTCAATTCAATTCAATTCAATTCAATTCAATTCAATTCAATTCAATTCAATTCAATTCAATTCAATTCAATTCAATTCAATTCAATTCAATTCAATTCAATTCAATTCAATTCAATTCAATTTAATTCAATTCAATTCAATTCAATTCAATTCAATTCAATTCAATTCAATTCAATTCAATTCAATTCAATTCAATTCAGTTCAATTCAACTCAATTCAATTCAATTCAAATCAATTCAATTCAATTCAATTCAATTCAATTCAATTCAATTCAATTCAGTTCAATTCAATTCAATTCAATTCAATTCAATTCAATTCAATTCAATTCAATTCAATTCAATTCACTTTAATTCAATTCAATTCAATTCAATTCAATTCAATTCAATTCAATTCAATTCAATTCAATTCAATTCAATTCAATTCAATTCAATTCAATTCAATTCAATTCAATTCAATTCAATTCAATTCAATTCAATTCAATTCAATTCAATTCAATTCAATTCAATTCAATTCAATTCAATTCAATTCAATTCAATTCAATTCAATTCAATTCAATTCAATTCAATTCAATTCAATTCAATTCAATTCAATTCAATTCAATTCAATTCAATTCAATTCAATTCAATTCAATTCAATTCAATTCAATTCAATTCAATTCAATTCAATTCAATTCAATTCAATTCAATTCAATTCAATTCAATTCAATTCAATTCAATTCAATTCAATTCAATTCAATTCAATTCAATTCAATTCAATTCAATTCAATTCAATTCAATTCAATTCAATTCAATTCAATTCAATTCAATTCAATTCAATTCAATTCAATTCAATTCAATTCAATTCAATTCAATTCAATTCAATTCAATTCAATTCAATTCAATTCAATTCAATTCAATTCAATTCAATTCAATTCAATTCAATTCAATTCAATTCAATTCAATTCAATTCAATTCAATTCAATTCAATTCAATTCAATTCAATTCAATTCAATACAATTCAATTCAATTCAATTCAATTCAATTCAAATCAATTCAATTCAATTCAATTCAATTCAATTCAATTGAATTCAGTTCAATTCAATTCAATTCAATTCAATTCAATTCAATTCAATTCAATTCAATTCAATTCAATTCAATTCAAAGTAATTCAATTCAATTCAATTCAATTCAATTCAATTCAATTCAATTCAATTCAATTCAATTCAATTCAATTCAATTCAATTCAATTCAATTCAATTCAATTCAAT